>UESW01004817.1:301613-440664 GCA_900491605.1 Calamus simplicifolius | reverse complement strand
ATCCATAATAATCATAGAGTTAGATCCTAAGTACTTATGAAGATCTTTGTAATAATAACTATGGAGCTCTATATTTACAAGCTAAGAGATATACAAAAGAAACATCTTCAACTTAGACAAAGTAACCTAGAGGATGTAAGATACTAGATCTATCCAAGCAAAAAGAATCTCCTTTAAGGAACATGACTTATCTAGCAAATCAAGGGTCAATTATAGGAAAAATATTGCAAAGAATGAGATCTGGTGAGGTGAGCGAGAGATCGAGGCCTCTTAGGGGCCTCACGGCGATGGTGCTCCAATGTGGCATGGTGGTGATGGGTCTCTAGATGGGAAGACTTTCCGCAGGTGGATTGTCAGCTGGCCTGTGCAGCGGCTGCATGAGGCAAAAGATGCCTCTGCTATTGCTGTGTGACCACAGAGTGCTGCTGCTGCAACTCTTGTACTGCTGCCACTTATGCCTGGACTTGCTTGGTGATGATGAAAAGTTGGTCTGACTGGGTGATCTGAGGTGGTGGCGATGGTGGAGTAGGGAGGTTGGCCTTCTGTTACTCGGTCTACTAGAAAGTTTCTCCCATACGGCTGGTGGAGGCTTCTCAAGTGCATGTTACCATCATTGTTAATTTAGAGAGGATGGAGATATGTAGCATGGTGCTGATGGTCTTTCTTTCTCATTATCGTCCTACCTGGTGCATTAATTTGTTGATGCCAAATCATCATCCTTGACCATCGGCGAGCATTCGATCGCCTTCTTCGACTAGTCAGGGGTCCTCTGGTGGGCTTCACTCCAAACAAAAGCCTGCAAAAAGTTCCTAAGGGCCAATGATTCTGGTGGGGACCATTCAATGCTCAAGTTAATACTCTGGGTAATAGTCGTGAGCTTGAAAGAAAGCTCAAGAGTCTTAGAGAAAAAATGCTTTGTGTGAGCATGTGTTTTGGGCCTCGTACCTAGTTGGAGATCCCTCTTACCCATTTTATGGATATTTACAAGACTCGAGGCGTAACTACCTGTCATAGCATATGCAGTAAGGGTAGTAGCAGCAAGATTTGCCTCCCTCATGGTATGTCAGAGTTGGTAGGCTAGGTCCCGTCAGATTTTGGTGACCGCAGCAAAGTTGGTAAGCCATTCCATCAGAAATGGATGGCTATATCAGAGTTGGTGGGCTAGGTCCCATTAGATATAGGTGGCCATAGCTGGGTTGGTGGGCTAGGTCCTGTTAGATATGGGTGGTCATAGCAGGATTGGTAGGCTCTGTCAAATTTGAGCATCCATCAGATCTGTCTCCCACATCCCATTTTCGTTAAGATTTTGGATCATGGGAAATTGTACGAACAATTTAAGTGGCTAGTTGGGCCGTATGAGTGGTCTCCACAAGGGATCCCGCCTGGGTGACCGACTGGAGGCTCTACCTGGGTGGCCGAGTCAGGGTCCTATTTGAGTAGCCGGCTGGGGGCTCTACCTGAGTGGCCGATTGGAGGCTCTACTCGAGTGGCCAGCTGAAGGCTCTACTCGAGCGACCAAGTTGGGGTCCTACCTGGGTGGTCAAGTGGGAGCTCTATCTTGGTGGCTGAGTTGGAGTCTTACCAGGGTGGCCAATTGGGGGCTCTACCCGGTGGCCAAGTCAGGGTTCTATCCGGTGGCCTACTGAAGGTTGCTATGGAAGGGTGATCACCACTATTGATCAGGCATGATCTTACCAGCTTTATCAGATTATCTCTATCATTGTTGGGTGTGGCTCCACCAGCCACATTAAATGCCCCTCCACTTCTAAGCTTGTGCGATCACATGTCTTGCACCCGCCAAGCGAAAGAAATGTAGAGTCTCGATGCATCATGATTCAGACACCATTTATTGCGGGGCCCAGCACATGCCCTCAAAAGGTGTGGTCCTTCACATTTAAGGATAAATGGGAGGTGCGATACCATCATCGTACAACAAGTTTCGATAGTGAAATCGAGGAGTCATCCCTCGATTGGCGAAGAGTGGCATGTCATCATTATGGTGTCATCGTCAGTGTCCCATTATCAGCTGCAAATCGTGCCTCCCTACACACCGCTGAAACATTGCATCTTGAGCGGTAAGGGGCCACCTGATGGTTGGGATGCCAACTGCCAATCGCGGGTGCCCATGTGACTGCATGATCAGGTGGAACGATTTGAAAATCAAGTATAAAAGGCCTCCTGCTTCTTCTACTGAACCTCTTATGCTTCCAGTGCCTCTAAGACAAAAACTTTCCTTTCCTTCTCCCTTCTGCTTCTTGAGCTTTTGGGGTGCCTTTTCTTTCCGCATGTCAGTCTTCTTAGTCTTTCCATTACTCCTCTTCTTCTTTGGTTCCTTGTCTTCTTCTTTGAGTTAGCTATGGACCCTAGGCTCGTTCAGAAGGGTAAGAGACCCATAGTTTACTCTTCTTCCTCCGAGGATGAGGTTCCTTTGTAGCGGCATCATAGGGCCAGTGGTATAGCCATCCATGAGCCTTCGGCCGCTCTAGTCCATCCGGCACTTCCTTCGACCATCGCCCCTAGTTCGATTGGCCCGAAGGGCATCTCCTCCACCATGATCCCTATAGATGTAGAGAGTCTTAGGGATAGGTATAGGATCCCAGAGGGGATACAATTGTCTACTCCAGCCCAACGACAGGGTGATCGCTAGCTGTGCAAGAGATGTTGCCCTATATGAGGAGTTTTTTAGGGTAGGTCTCTGTCTTCCTCTCCACTCTTTCATCATCAGCCTCTTGAAGAGGTATGAGCTTATCCTAGCATAGTTGGCTCAGAACTCCTTCAGAACGATCTATGCCTTCATTGTCCTCTACCACTATCTTGGTCTGGTGGCCCGGGTTTCTTTATTTCGGGAAATATACTTCCTCCACCACCACCCTTCAAAAATTGGGTGATGGATTTTTTTCCCCTAGGCCTGGTAGGGTTCTGAAACTCGATCTTCCCTCCTTTATTAAGGGATGGAAATCTTGATTCTTCTATGCCCACAAAGAGGGAGTGAGAGAGCAATGGGGGGAGCTAGACTTGTCCCCGAATAGGAACTCAGTGGCAAAATAGAGGGACCAGAAAGTCTTTGATCGATTGCTCTCCTTCAAGGTCCCTGTCTGTTGGGACCTTCTATTAGAGAGGAATCTCTAAGAGGCCAGTGTGAGTCCGGTGCCGACCCTAAGTGAGTATTGTGCTCCTCCTTCTTTTCTATTTTTGTCTGTTTATATTGATGCTTTTTCTAGCCCTCTGCCTTTTGCAGGAATGAGGTTCTCAGTTGATCAGCTGAAAGGGCTCGACAAGAAGAGAAAGGAGGCAGCCGGCAATGCATGGAGACCGAAGTCAAAGAGACCTCGCTTGAGAATCCTGACATTGCCTCAGCCCCAACACCATGAATCTAGAAGCCCTCCATTTGAGTAGTCTAGCCTTTGTGCGATCATCAGTAAGGAAGCGGATGTAGGCATCCATCTAAGTTGGCTCCTGTGTGACTAGCAAGGCCTCTTCCACAATGTCGATGCTTAGGACTTCCAAATGCTCGATGTAGGTCCTCTCCAAGGTATTGTTTGCCAAGTTGGCCATCTGAGATAGGGTATCGACCCTTCTATATTTACCTCTGGGGATGTAGCTGATGCTAAAGTAAGTCAGAGTGGAAGTTTCTGATCGGACCTTATTTAAGCAGCGAGACATGATGGGGTCTTGGACTTCATACTCTCCAGTGATCAGTTCGAAGACCAACTGGGAGTCGATGAAGGCTCTAAGGCACTTTGCTTCGAGCTCCTATGCAAGTCTTATTCCTGCCAACACAACTTTGTACTCGGCTTAATTATTAGTGGCCTCAAAGAGGAATCAGAGGGCATACTCTGCCATCATCCCATTCGAACTTGCAAGGATAAGACATGCCCTGCTCCCTTAAGAGTTTGAAGCACCACCAACGTGAAGGATTTAGGTCTCTCCCATTTCTTCTGGTTCAACATATGGGCTCATTGGAGGGGGTTCCTCTGGATGCTACTCGGTTCAGGTGCACTCGACTATGAAATCCACCAAAACTTGAGACTTCATGATCAACCTTGGCTGATATAAAATATCGAACTCCTCCCAACTTGATTTCCCACTTGGTCAGTCATCCAAAGGTGTTCGGATGGGATAGTATAGCCTTGAGTGGTTGGTTCATAAGCACCACAATCAAATGAGCTTGAAAGTAAGGCCTGAGATGCTGAAAAGAGACGATTAGTGTAAAAATAATCTTTTTAATTTTGGAATACCTGGTCTTTGTATCATGAAGCACTTTACTAGCATAATAAACTGGCCTTTGCATCTCGTTGGAGTCGACCGCCTCTAGGGAAGCCGCAAGGTAAAGGAAGAGATCCTCTCCCTCCTTCGATTTTGAAAGCAAAGGTGGGGTGAATAGGAGCTTCTTCAACTCCTCAAAGGCCTTCTGAAATTTTTTTATCCACTTGAAGCCATTCACCTTACATAGGGCCTTGAAAAAGGGTAGGCACCTCTAGGCAGACCTTGATAAAAAGCGGTTCAGGGTGGCCACTCTTTCAGTGAGTTGTCATACCTCCTTATTGGTGGGTTGCCTTATATTGAGGATGGCTTGAATCTTCTCTGGGTTTGTCTCAATTCCTTGTTGGGTTACTATGAAACCCAGGAACTTTCCCGTAGAGACTCCGAATATGCACTTACGGGGTTTCATCTTCATCCAACAGCGGCGAAGGTTATTGAAAGTTTTCTTTAGGTCAGCAATATGGTCGGTGGTGCAGATGCTTTTGCTCAGTATGTCATCCATATACACCTTTATGATTTGACCGATCTAATTTTTAAACATCTTATTCATCAATCTTTGGTAAGTGTCTCCTGTATTCTTCAGGCCAAAGAGCATTACCTTATAACAATAGATGCCTTTCTTGGTCACGAAGGAGGTGTTCTCCTCATCCTTTCAGTCCATTTGTATTTAGTTGTACCTTGAGAAGGTAACCATGAAGCTGAGGAGCTTGTGGCCTTGCGGACCATCGCCAGATTAACCATCCAACTTGGGTAGTGTGCCTCCTGAATGTGACCAACAACAAGTAGTTTGCTGACTTCCTCATCGATGGCCTTCTGTCTCTCAAGGGTAAAACTTCTCAGTCAATACTTTGGATCAATATTAAGCTTATGAGTGATTATCTCCGAAGGTATTTTGGGCATGTCAGATGTTGACCACTTAAAGATGTCCGAGTTGGTCCACAAGAAGGCTAAAAGCTGGTCTCTCTCTTTTTAGGGAGGAGCTCACTAATCTAGATCGTCTTCGCTGAGTCACCTCCCAGCGAGAAAGTCAGCAAACACTCGGCATGCTCTCTTCTCTTCTTTGACTCCCTTTGGTCTCTCTCTTCTATAGGGAATCTGACGAGGAAACATTTGGTAGAGATGACCACATCCAAGAGGTTTAGGCCGGGTCATCTGAATATGGCATTGTAGGCCAATGGCACCCAAATGACCAAAAATCTCATGAAGATTGTACTCTAGCAAGGTGGCATACTGGCCATGACTGAAAGAGTATCTCACCTTTAATGCTTACAGAGACCCCTGTGAAGCCAACTAGGGGCATGGACACGGGTCGAAGGGAGTCGGGAGAAAGGTTCATTCAAAAAAATGCATCGTAAGTAAGAATGTCCGTTGAGCTTCCACTATCAACAAGGATTCTCTTTATAGGATGTTTAGCGATCATCATGAAGATGATGATGCTATTATCGTTTGGATTGTTCACCCTCACTAAGTCCCTTTTTGAGAAGGGGATTACAGTTTCAACACCCTCGTCCTTCCATGGCCTCTTGGAAGCATGGCCTACCCCCAGGAGATCATGCTGACCATCCTCTCGGTCGGGGTGTTATCAATATTGGCATGGGCATGTGAAGGGCCCACATGATGCAGAGCATTGTGGCAATGCTCTAGGTAAGTGACTTTGTTTACCTTCCTTTGAATATGTTCTCCTTTGCAATGTAGTGTTCTAATTTGTCTTCCCGTCATGCAGGTAGTGGGTGGCATCTTCACCCTGAGGAATGTCTGCCTTTGGACCACCAAGTCCTATGGCCTTGCTCTGAGGGAGGCCACTACTGCCAGGCTCAAGCTAATAGGGCAGCCAAGGAGCTGGCCTTCATTCGGTCCCGCAAGGCAGCGATGACCAAAGAACTCCAAGCAACCAAGGAAGCGAGTTGGTGGCTGGAAGCATGGCTCATGGAGGCGAAGAAGGGTGCTTGGGCCAAGAAAGAGCATGCATGGGCCGCTGAGCTGAAACTGGATGAGGCCACAATGAAGGTGGTTGGCCTCAAACTCCAGCTTGAAGGGGTCAGCCTGAGAGCAACCGGGGCAGAGGCCCTTTCCCAGGGTGCGGTGGAAGAGGCCGAGTGCTCCAAGCACTACAAGAAATTTAAAATATTGCGACGCCAAAATGCGTCGCTATTGCGTCGCTATACCATGTTTAGCGACGCAATAGCGACGCAATGATGGCGTCGCTCAACTCCCCGTCGCAATACTCTTTTGTCGCAATTGCGTCGCAATATTGCGACGCAATTGCGACGCTCTGCGACGCATAAAAATGCGTCGCAATAATAAAAATTAAATTTATAAAAAAATTAATTATTAAATATTGCGACGCATTTATTTGCGTCGCAATATTTAATAATTAATTTTTAAAAATTAAAAATTTATTAATAAATATTGCGACGCACCAAATTGCGTCGCAATATTTAAAATTAATTTTTAAAACAAAAAATTTTTATTAAATATTGCGACGCAAATAAATGCGTCGCAATATTTAATAATATTTTTTTATTTAAAAATTAATTTTAAATATTGCGACGCAATTTGCGTCGCAATATTTATTAATAAATTTTTAAAAATTAATTTTAAATATTGCGACGCAATAAATTGCGTCGCAATATTTAATAATTAATTTTTTTATAAATTTAATTTTTTTAGCGACGCATTTTTATGCGTCGCAGAGCGTCGAAAATTTTTTTTAAAAAATATTTAAATGATTAAAAATTAAAACGGTTAATAAAATTTCGTTAAATCTAAATATTGATACAAACATTTTTCACTCAATCCAAACAATAATAAATTTCAAAAAATAATTTATATATTAAAATTTAAAAGTTTTTACAACATAAAAAAAAAATACATCAAGAATCTGAATGATCACGTGAAGGCTGTGGAGGCTGTGGAGGCTGAAGACTCTGCGACAAGCGTCTAACCATATCCCGCAAATAGTGCATCTCATCTCGCATGTCAGCAACCTCCTGATCCCGGCCTCGCATACTCCTGATCCCGGCTTCGCATACGATCCTCAAAATCCTGCTCGTAATCCTGGCGAAGCTCCTCTGCAATAGATCTGCGAAGCTCCTCTAAACGCTCGGGAGGAAGATCAGCAGGAACTCGCGAGCTGGAGGCCTGATGGGGAAAAAATGTAGAAGCTCTAGTGCCCATACCATAGACCCTGCGGTCTCGTGGCTGGGCACCAACAGCCTCCAAAAACACACGTCGACTCTCATCTGCTGAGAGTTCGACGGGCGTCTCCCCATCAGTAGAGTCGACCTGTGATGCCTGGGATCGAAGCTCGTCGACTCGTGCCTTGAAATTATGAAATCAATAATAAATGAGTTAATAAATTTCTAGAAATAAAATTTTAAAAATTAAACAGATACTACATAAATCTAATTTCTTACCGCAACCTCCCGTGATCGCGTATCGACCCAGGAGCCGTCCCTCCTGGTGTGTGTCGCCCTGAATAGACGAAACTCACCAGGATCTCCGCCCTCCTGCTCAGTCTATAACAATAAAAAAATGATATTAATAAAATATTTGTAAAGAACTAAAATAGTAATTAAAATATTTATGTTTTCTTACCATACGCCGTCTGTGCTCCTGAATCGAAATGGAGCCCGATGTATGACAGGAGAGACCCGTGCCACGACCGCCCTTCTCAGATCGGCGGTTCGTGCTGGCTGATGCGGACCTCCTGCGCCAGCCATCGGACTCCCAGGCCTGCTGCCACTCGTGCCAAATACCCTCTGGCACGTGCGCAGGACGCTGACCCGACGACCTCCAACGATGAAGCATGTCGGAGTATCGGCGTCGCGTCAGAGCCTCCCATGCTGCCCTAATGGCATCATGGGTGGCAGGATCCCACGTAAATTTTTTCTGCATTAAAATAAACAGTTAGTTTCTGAATTTATTAACTTTAAAGAATTATATATCACTGCTAAATTGTATTTAATAAGTTTACCTGAAACTCAGAAAAATAAAACTCCCTCGTGGCTGGCGATACGTGGCCAATCGTAGCCACTGGGATCTGCACGCCTCTGAAAAACGGCGCTGATGTGGCTGGAGACATGATGCTGCTCAATGAATCTGTTAAAAAAATGCAAGTTTATAAGTAATGACTTAAAAACATTAACAAATATTTTAATTAATATATACTTACATCCCCTGAGCATCAAGTCGAAGTAAAGTGCGGCCGAAGGCGGAAGAACTCTCGGAGGTCTGTGCCGATCGGGTAGATGGTAATACTGGTGCAGAGGTCGAAGGCTGCGCCTCTGCTGGAGATCCAAACTCTCCATCTCCGACGCTCATGTGATCTGATGTCGAAGGATCCAAACTACGTCTCTGCTCACCCAATCTGTCGTCGGTAGATCTACCTCTGCCCCTCATACTGAAAATACTAAGGATTCACACAATTAAATTACGATTAATGATTGACTATGTAAGAATTTAACACTTATAAAAAAAAGTTAAATTTTAAAAAACCTTTATGTTTAATCGGTGTCATTTGTTTCGTGAAATGTTGGTTCAACATCCGATGCCGTATCGGATTGCGAATCAGTTTCATTATCGGAAGGAAACCGAACATTTGCATCCGCAATTTCTTGGACATCACCACTTGGATCTCTAAGTGATGTTTCAGGAGCTCTTGTGTCGTCCTCAATTGCATGCAGTTCCATCTCATCCTCTTGAAATGCAGGGCACTCGGCTGATTGACTTGATGAACTCTCCTCTAATACGATTGTTGAACGTGGGACGATTTTAGAAACGGCCCACCAATCTCGCTTGTCGTTGCGCAAACTTGGATATCCGCAGTAAAAGACTTGCTGAGCTTGGGATGCAAGGATGAATGGGTCATATTTCTGTAATCTTCGTCGATGGTTCACTTCAACCAAATTATAGTCGTTATGAACCCTTTTGCCCACAGGAATTATCGGATCGAACCAATCACAACGAAACAATACGGTTCGTTTTAAAGGCCAACCGGGATATTCAACTTCAACCACCTCTACTAACTTTCCATAATAATCCTGCATATTTGCTCCAACACTTTCTCCTTTTACACACACGCCCCAGTTCTGAGTGCCTCTTGAAGCTGCTAATCGTTCAATCTGAAATTTGTACCCATTTACAAAATAGCCAGTAGAGGTTGTTACGGTCTTCAATGGCCATTGCGATAGACATTTAATGAAAATATTGTCGGTTGTCGACCATGGACCGTTGACCTATAAATTAATAAGCTATTGACATCCAATTCAAAAAATAATTGCCATTATCGAAATTGATTGAGTGATACTACTCACAAATTCATAAAACCAGTAAGCAAACTCCGTTTCTAATTTCTGCCCAATTGCAACTTGACTGATGTCGGGATTCATCTGTCGTTGTCTATCACAAAACATCCTTATGGGATGAAAAGGATGAAAACTACTGTTAGAAATTAAATATTATGGTATATTATTATATAAATTTAAATTTTCAATTTAGCATTGAAGTATACACTTACTCAATATATGGATCGACTTCTCGACAGTTCATTAGGATGTAATAATGTGCTGCATTATACTCCATATCGCTAAGATTTCTTGACTTCTGCCCACCAAATGAACGGCCGATAGCTTTAAAAATTGATATTCTACCGTCATTAGCTTCTGCTTCGTCCACACATACGTCATCGTTACGACCATGATTTCGGCTCCTCGTGTGGACGTGACCCTCAAAGTAATGCGAGGCAAAAGCTGAAACTTCTTCGACCAAGTGTGCATTGCATATAGAACCTTCAACCCTTGCCTTATTACGCACATTATTTTTTAACTTCTTAAGATACCTATATGTAAAGTTGCAACAAAAAATTAACGAATTTTTCAAGCAATGAAATAATATTTCAAATGTCAACATATCTTAATGATGTATATATTTACCTCTCGAATGGATACATCCAGCGATACTGCACAGGACCAGCTATGCTCGCTTCGTATGGCAAGTGAACCGGTAAATGCTCCATTGAGTCAAAAAAACTGGGAGGAAATATTCGCTCAAGCTTGCATAAAATAATTGGAATTTCCTCCTCAAGCCTTGCCATGATGCAGAAGTAATGACTGCGGCAGATAACTCCTTGAAGAATAAGCTGAGCTCCGTAATTGCCTTCCAGACATGTTGCGGAAGCAACTCACGAAAAGCTATAGGTAATAATCGTTGCATGAAAACATGGCAGTCATGGCTCTTCATGCCGAACAACTTGAGCTTATGCATGTCCACACACCTACCGATATTTGAGGCATAACCATCTGGAAATTTTAACCCTCTTAGCCAGTTACATAAAACTTCTCGTGAATTTCTGTCAAGAGTGTAACATGCTTTAGGATAGGTCCCATCGGCACTCCTTCTCAAATCACCTCTTCTACAGTACTGATTAAGTTCTTCTCTTGACTTTGCAGTATCTTTTGTTTTTCCCGGGATGTTTAGCACCGTGTTAAATATGTTATCAAAGAAATTTTTCTCTATATGCATACATCCAAGTTGTGCCGGATGAGATTTGTGCTCCAATAAGGCAAATCCCAAAATATACTTCGCTTCTTCCAGTTATGTTCTTTACATATACGGCTATTTATTCTATCTGCATCTGGTTCCCATGCATACATCAACCCCAAATTCTCTATAGAATCAAATAGATCCGTGCCGGACCTAACCGGTTCGGCAAATTTTGTGACTGCTTTGTTCTTCCGGAAGGCGATCAAGTTACGCCTGTAAGGATGATTTGGGGCAAGAACTTCCTATGGTTATCAAACCATGACTGCTTACCACTCTTCTGCAATGTAAATGCATCCGAATCATACATGCAATGAGGGCATGCCAGACGTCCAGCAGTGCTCCAACCAGACAACATTGCATATGCCGGAAAATCACTTATTGTCCACATCAAAGCAGCTCTCATTAAGAAATTTTGTTTCATAGAAATGTCGTAGGCTACCACTCCTGTTTCCCACAACATTTTCAATTCGGCCACCAACGGTTGCAGAAAGACATCAATCTTTTCCTTAGGATTTGATGGTCCTGGAACCAAAACGGTTAAAAACATTGCAGGATCTTTCATGCACTTCCACGGAGGAAGGTTATATACAGTCAGTATCACAGGCCAACATGAATACTGTTGCCCCGCTTGACCAAATGGTTGGAAGCCATCGGTACAAAGACCTAATCTCACATTCCTTATATCTTCAGCGAAAACAGGATGATTTTCATTGAACTGCTTCCAAGCCTTTGAATCTGATGGATGCCGCATTTCATCCTCTTTAGATTCATGTTCGGCATGCCATCTCATATCAGCAGCTGTTGCCTCAGATCTATATAATCTCTGCAGGCGTGGGGTAAGAGGAAAGTAATGCATCCTCTTGTAAGGCACACTTTTCCTCCTACTTGTACCGGCTCCTCCTTCGGTGTTTTTGAACCTCGATTGCCCACAAATCTTACACCATCTCAGCTCTGAGTCTTCACCCCAAAATATCATACAATTGTTCAAGCAACAATCGATCTTATTAACTGGAAGCCCAAGCCCACGCAACAACTTCTTTGTTGCGTAAAAACTGTCTGCGGCAACATTATCATTTGGCAGAATTTCTTTGATTAACTCAGCTACAGAATTGAACGCCTTTTCTGATAATCGATGTTCTGCCTTAATATTCAACATTCGAGCAGCTGTAGAGAACTGGGAATGACCTCACACCCAGGATACAATTCTTGATTGGCAGCACTCAACATATCGTAAAATTGTTGTGCTTCTGGGTTTGGTTCTTCCATAAATGTATTCTGATTGAAGTCATTACCCGATGCATTCATAACCATTTGTTCATATGTGTTTAAATTCACAAATGGTTCTTCTACGGGAATTGACTCTTGTTCGCCTATAACAACTGCTGGAATATCCTCTGGTTCACCATGACAGTACCAAACATAGTAATCAGGCACAAAACCCTTCTTACACAAATGCACCTTAACAGTTTCCACATCTCTGTAGGCTTTATTCTGACACCTGTGGAAGTTGCATGGGCACCTAATCCTAGGCCCATCCATCCATTCAGGTTGGCTACATGCAAATGCGATAAACTCTTCCAATCCATTCAGAAAATCTGGATTCAGCAAGCCATCTTTTATCCTTGCATACATCCATGAGCGAGTCCCGCTCATTTTTGTCCGACTTATACAAAGTCTGGTAAAGCATTAATTAAAACCAAAAAATAAAACTATATTAGTATTAATACATATATATCTAAATTATTTCTTGGGCACAACTAATTAAGGTTAATTACAACCAATTAAATCATTTATAAGTACGCAAATAATTTAGATATATTTATGTACTAATATAATTACAACCAATTGCTAGGAAGGACCGATGCATAGGTTAATGGCTAAAGAGAGGGCTTGAGTTTGTGTCGGGCCATAAGGCGATGCGTTTAGTCATTAGACTTCACAAGAATTCAAGTGTCTTAAATAATTCTACCTTCACTCCATGTCTACAAGGTAAGGCCCTATCCCATTCAAGAATATTTTTTGTGATATGTTATTCTGCTATTAATTATCATCGATCGGCAACATTGAAATTTCGGCAGCATTTCCCATATGTTCTCCTACATGTGTGGTATATAAGCCACACTAGGAGAACGTATGAGCAAATGCAAACCGAAATCTCACCCCACGATGATTACTAGCAGACTAACATGTCACAAGAAATATTCCAAACTGTCCACCAGGACAATTTGAGAATTTGCAAGACTAAGGCTTACAAATTCTCAAACGGGTCTAAAGGTTAATTAAAGTGCTGTGATTATGAAAGTCCGAAGACAATCGAACTTATGCTTGTTATTCTTAACATCTTGCGAATACTAAAATGTAAATCATTGAAACTAGTAATTTGTTGCTGAAAATTAAATAATATAACAACAAAACATTTTATTTAGCATTTCAAAATGTAATGCATCATTAAATAAACATTCTGCTTAAATTAAGGAAAAATTTATTTTTTTTTTTCCCAGGGGGCGGGGGGTTTCCCCCCCTCCCCCCTGCTATGACCCCAAAAATTTTTTTTTTCTTTTTTCACAGTGGCCTGGCCACCGTGGCCAGGCCACTGCCGGCCACGGCAACAACCGTGGCCGAACAAGATAACAAAGGGGGGGGGGGGGGGGGGGGTTTCCTCCCCTCCCCGGCCCCATGTTATAAAATTTTTTTTTTTTTTTTTCATTACAGTGGCCTGGCCACCAAGGCCAAGCCACTGCGGCCCCGGAGAAGATGGGCGGACAAGAAAAGAAAGGGGGTGCGGGGGGTTTCCCCCCTCCCCCTGCTATGACCCTAATATTTTGTTTTTTTTTTTTCTTCTTCACATTGGCCTGGCCATCGTGGCCGGACAAGATAACAAAGGGGGGGGGGGTTCCTCCCCTCCCCCTGTTTAAAAAAAAAATTTTTTTTTTTAAAACAGTGGCCTGGCCACCACCGTGGCCAGGCCACTGCCGGCCACGGCAGCGGCCGTGGCCGCCTTGTCCGGCCGCGGCCACGGCCGTGGCCACGGCCGTGGAAACAAAGGGGGGGCGGGGGGGGTTTCCTCCCCTCCCCCCTGTTTAAAAAAAATTTTTTTTTTTTTATATCAGTGGCCTGGCCACCACCGTGGCCAGGCCACTGCCGGCCACGGCAGCGGCCGTGGCCGGAGAAGACGGCCACGGCAGCGGCCGTGGCCGCCTTGTCCGGCCGCGGCCACGGCCGTGGCCAAAACAAAGGGGGGCGGGGGGGGTTTCCTCCCCTCCCCCCTGTTAAAAAAAAAATTTTTTTTTTTAAAACAGTGGCCTGGCCACCACCGTGGCCAGGCCACTGCCGGCCACGGCAGCGGCCGTGGCCGGAGAAGACGGCCACGGCAGCGGCCGTGGCCGCCTTGTCCGGCCGCGGCCACGGCCGTGGCCACGGCCGTGGAAACAAAGGGGGGGCGGGGGGGTTTCCTCCCCTCCCCCCTGTTTAAAAAAAAAATTTTTTTTTTTTATATCAGTGGCCTGGCCACCACCGTGGCCAGGCCACTGCCGGCCACGGCAGCGGCCGTGGCCGGAGAAGACGGCCACGGCAGCGGCCGTGGCCGCCTTGTCCGGCCGCGGCCACGGCCGTGGCCACGGCCGTGGAAACAAAGGGGGGCGGGGGGGGTTTCCTCCCCTCCCCCCTGTTTAAAAAAAAATTTTTTTTTTTATATCAGTGGCCTGGCCACCACCGTGGCCAGGCCACTGCCGGCCACGGCAGCGGCCGTGGCCGGAGAAGACGGCCACGGCAGCGGCCGTGGCCGCCTTGTCCGGCCGCGGCCACGGCCGTGGAAACAAAGGGGGGCGGGGGGGGTTTCCTCCCCTCCCCCCTGTTAAAAAAAAAAATTTTTTTTTTTTAAACAGTGGCCTGGCCACCACCGTGGCCAGGCCACTGCCGGCCACGGCAGCGGCCGTGGCCGGAGAAGACGGCCACGGCAGCGGCCGTGGCCGCCTTGTCCGGCCGCGGCCACGGCCGTGGCCACGGCCGTGGAAACAAAGGGGGGGCGGGGGGGGTTCCTCCCTCCCCCCTGTTAAAAAAAAAAATTTTTTTTTTTAAAACAGTGGCCTGGCCACCACCGTGGCCAGGCCACTGCCGGCCACGGCAGCGGCCGTGGCCGGAGAAGACGGCCACGGACCTGCCGTGGCCGGAGAAGACGGCAGCAGGTTAAAAAAAAAAAAACATAAAAAAAAAATTTTTTTTTTGGATTTTTGGGCCTAACCTTTGTGGGTAGCCGGAGTAGGAGGAGATCCTCGGGGGGGCTGGGCGTCGGAGGAGATCGCCGGCGTTTCGGGGCGGCTGGGAGTCACGGCGGCGGCGGCTAGGTCAGACCGGAAGGAGGAAAGAAGAAAGGGGGGGTTTAAATACAGGCAATTAGCGACGCCAATTTGGCGTCGCTAATGCGTCGCAATAAATACAGGGTGGGCGTCGCTAATCCATCATTAATAAATGTAAAAAAATACTTTTATGAAAATATAGCGACGCCAATAAATGCGTCGCTAACGCGTCGCTAACTTGGCGCCATACCCTGGCGGGAAAAATAATTTTATTTTCTAATAATTGCGTCGCTAAGGCGTCGCAATATTTTTTTAATAATTTAAATTGATTAATAAAAAAAGTTATTACATATATTGCGACGCAATAAGTGCGTCGCAATTATTTTTAAAATATTTTTAAATGAAAATATTTAAATTTATTATAATAATTGCGACGACAAATTGCGTCGCAAATATTTTTTAATATTTTAATCAGTTATATGTATTCTATTAATATTGCGACACATATATTTTGTCGCAATATTTATTTATATTTTTTTAAAGTGTGTCGCTAAGGCGTCGCAAGCTATTTGTTAATATTTATAAATGATTATATTTATAATTAATGTTAATAATTACGACGATAAATTGCATCACAATTTATTCTATAAAATGTTTAATGATCCCGATCGGCCACGACCTATCTCGAACAGTTGCAATCGTCCGAGATCGACGACGATCCGACGTTGCGATCGATCCAAGCCCTGATCCCGATCGGCAACGGTCGATCTCGGACCGTGGCAATCCGTCTGAGATCGGCGACGATCCAACGGATGCGATCGATCGAAGCCCTGATCTCGATCGGCGACGACCGATCTCGGACCGTGGCAATTGGTCTGATCGACAAAGATACGACGGTTGCGATCGATCCAAGCCCTGATCCCGACCGCCACGACCGATCTCGGACCGTGGCGATCCGTCCGAGATCGGCGACGATCCAACGGTTGCGATCGATCCAAGCCCTGATCCCGATCGGCGACGACCGATCGCGGACCGCGGCAATCGGTCCGATCGGCAAAGGTCCGACGGTTGTGATCAATCCAAGCCCTGATCCCGATCGGCCACGACCTATCTCGAACAGTTGCAATTCGTCCGAGATCGACGACGATCCGACTGTTGTGATCGATCCAAGCCCTGATCCCGATCGGCAACGGTCGATCTCGGACCGTGGCAATCCGTCTGAGATCGGCGACGATCCAACGGTTGCGATCGATCGAAGCCCTGATCTCGATCGGTGACGACCGATCGCGGACCACGGCTATCGGTCCGATCGGCAAAGGTCCGACGGTTGTGATCAATCCAAGCCCTGATCCCGATCGGCGATGACCTATCTCGGACAGTTGCAATCCGTCCGAGATCGGCGACGATCCGACGGTTGCGATCGATCCAAGCCCTGATCCCGATCGGCGACGACCGATCGCGGACCGCGGCAATCGGTCCGATCGGCAAAGGTCCGACGGTTGTGATCAATCCAAGCCCTGATCCCGATCGGCCACGACCTATCTCGAACAGTTGCAATTCGTCCGAGATCGACGACGATCCGACTGTTGCGATCGATCCAAGCCCTGATCCCGATCGGCAACGGTCGATCTCGGACCGTGGCAATCCGTCTGAGATCGGCGACGATCCAACGGATGCGATCGATCGAAGCCCTGATCTCGATCGGCGACGACCGATCTCGGACCGTGGCAATTGGTCTGATCGACAAAGATACGACGGTTGCGATCGATCCAAGCCCTGATCCCGACCGGCCACGACCGATCTCGGACCGTGGCGATCCGTCCGAGATCGGCGACGATCCAACGGTTGCGATCGATCCAAGCCCTGATCCCGATCGGCGACGACCGATCGCGGACCGCGGCAATCGGTCCGATCGGCAAAGGTCCGACGATTGTGATCAATCCAAGCCCTGATCCCGATCGGCCACGACCTATCTCGAACAGTTGCAATTCGTCCGAGATCGACGACGATCCGACTGTTGCGATCGATCCAAGCCCTGATCCCGATCGGCAACGGTCGATCTCGGACCGTGGCAATCCGTCTGAGATCGGCGACGATCCAACGGTTGCGATCGATCGAAGCCCTGATCTCGATCGGCGACGACCGATCGCGGACCACGGCTATCGGTCCGATCGGCAAAGGTCCGACGGTTGTGATCAATCTAAGCCCTGATCCCGATCGGCGATGACCTATCTCGGACAGTTGCAATCCGTCCGAGATCGGCGACGATCCGACGGTTGCGATCGATCCAAGCCCTGATCCCGATCGGCGACGACCGATCGCGGACCGCGGCAATCGGTCCGATCGGCAAAGGTCCGACGGTTGTGATCAATCCAAGCCCTGATCCCGATCGGCCACGACCTATCTCGAACAGTTGCAATTCGTCCGAGATCGACGACGATCCGACTGTTGCGAACGATCCGACTGTTGCGTCGCAATATTTTTAATGATATTAAAAATTAATTTAAAAATATTGCGACGCAATATTTGCGTCGCAATATTAAAAATTTAAAATATTTAATTCTGCTAAAAACATTGCGACGCAAAT
Organism: Calamus simplicifolius; assembly: GCA_900491605.1. Taxonomy (NCBI): domain Eukaryota; kingdom Viridiplantae; phylum Streptophyta; class Magnoliopsida; order Arecales; family Arecaceae; genus Calamus; species Calamus simplicifolius. The sequence continues at coordinate 422,976 of UESW01004817.1, read as the reverse complement.
ATTGCGTCGCAATATTTGTATTAATATTTATATTTCGTAAAAATTTAATTTAAAAATATTGCGACGCAATATTTGCGTCGCAATATTAAAAATTAATTTTTTTAATTCTGCTAAAAACATTGCGATGCAAATATTGCATCGCAATATTTTTATTGATATTTATATTTCAAAAATATTAATTTAAAAATATTGCGACGCAATATTTGCGTCGCAATATGAAAAATTAAATTTTTAATTCTGCTAAAAACATTGCGATGCAAATATTGCGTCGCAATATTTTTATTGATATTTATATTTCATAAAAAATTAATTTAAAAAATATTGCGACGCAATATTTGCGTCGCAATATTTTTAATGATATTTATAATTCATTAAAAATTAATTTAAAAATATTGCGACGTAATATTCGCGTCGCAATATTAAAAATTTAAAACATTGCGACGCAAAATTGCGTCGCAATATTTTTTGATATTTATATTTATAAAAAATTAATTTAAAATATTGCGACGCAATATGTGCGTCGCAATATTAAAAATTTAAAATATTTAATTCTGCTAAAAATATTGCGACGCAATATTTGCGTCGCAATATTTTTAATACTATTTATACCTCATAAAAAATTAATTTAAAAATATTGCGACGCACTATTTGCGTCGCAATATTAAAAATTTAATTTTCTTAATTCTGCTAAAAACATTGCGACGCAAATATTGCGTCGCAATATTTTTTATTGATATTTATATTTTATAAAAAATTAATTTAAAAATATTGCGACGCAATATTTGCGTCGCAATATTAAAAATATAATTTTTTTTGGATTTTTTAGTTAATTGAGTCGCTGATGAGTCGCTAATGCGTCGCAATATTTTGTTGTCACAAAGGCGTCGCAAAGTGGTCGCAATTTAGCGACGCAATTTTGCGTCGCTAAATTTGCGTCGCAATTTCAGTATTTCTTGTAGTGAAGGAGGAGACTTCTAGTGCCAAGGCCCAGGCCATCAGGGATGACACTACAAGAAAAAGCATCATTTGCGAGGGATTTTCCAAGGGAAAAAGGAAAAATTTCGTTGAAAATATAAATTTCTGACAGATTTCCGACGGATAAATGGTCATCGAAAAAAATTTTCCGAGGAATTTTTTCGAGGGAATTTATTTCCAAGAAACTTTCTGACGGAATTTATCCCTTGCAAATTTCCGAGGAAATTTTCCCTCGAAAATTTTCGAGGGATTTTTCGAGGGAATTTCCAAGGGAAAATTTTTAAGGAAAAATTTTTGAGAAATTTTTCGAGGGAATTTCCGAGAAAATTTTTTGAGGGATTTTTTGAGGAAAATTTGAGGGATTTTTCGAGGGATAAGTTCTGAGGGATTTTTTGAGGGTAATTTACCGAGGGATTTTCCGATGGATTTTTTGCGGGATTTTCCGAGTGCAATTTACCGAGGGATTTTTTTGAGGATTTTGCGAAGGATTTTCGAGGGAAAATTTTTGAGGGATTTTGCGAGGGATTTTTTGAGCGAAAATTTTTTAGGAATTTTTCGAGGAAAAATGTTCGAGGAATTTTGTGAGGAATTTTCTAAGGGATTTTGTGAGGGATTTTTTGAATTCTTTAAATAGCTTTTCTTTATTTCGATGCTAAATAAATATCAAAATGGCTTTTTTTTAAATACACCTAATTATATATACAAATTATCCATAAGTTTCATCATATCCAAGGGTTCATAACAAACTCATAACAAGCTCAAAAAAGTTTATAGCAAGTTAATCACATCCAAGTTCATAACAAGTTCATAACAAACAAGTTCAAAAAGTTGTACAAGTGTCATCATATCCAAAGTTTCATAACAAAAGAAAAAAGTATCACAAAGAAGTACCATTCCAATTATAGAAAAAGATAAAAATTATAAATCCTCCTCCTCATGATCATCATCATCATCATCGACATTGCAATCATCATCATTTGCAGAGGTAGCAGCTGGAGATGGTGCTAAAACTGTAGATGGATTAACCTGCATCTTTTTCATCATAAGATGTATAAATTTCTCGGTACAAAAAATCTGAGCAGATAGCTCATTGTTTTGAGATGCTAATTGACTGTTCTGATTTGCTAACTCCTCATTTTGGGTAGCCAACCCCTCATTTCGGACAGCTAACTCCTCATTTCGGGCATAAACAGTCTTAAACATATTATAAATCCTCTCCGCTCCTGAATCCACTCCTCAGGAACTCGTGAGGATGTGCGGCTAGAAGATGAGCCTATCAGCAAGCTAGCCTGGGATCCAAGTCCATAAATTCATCCCTTATTTACCCCAACGGTCTCTTTCCATATATGCATCATGGAGGGCTGAGGCTGCTGCTGTGATGATTCCACACCATCCTCTTTAGTTGAGCTTTGACTTGATTCCACCTCTTGCCATTTTTGTATAAAATTAGTCTGTAAAAGATAATAGATACAATTAGTTAAACATACAAATAGTATAAATATATGAATTAAAGTAGAGTTTTTTAAATACTTACATGTGATGTCTCTGCCTTTTTATTTACCCACTGATTGCCATCCTTTTTCTTTTGATGGGTGTCTCAAGAGCTCATCTAATATAGGTGCCCGGTTCAACTTCTGTGTTTGAATTTCATAATATAAACAACATTATCAATTTTTTTAAAATATATGAAATAAGAACAGCATATATGTAAAGAAAAAGATATGCAGGAGAACTGGACTTGACTTGGTAGGGGCTGCAAAAGTAGTGAATTGGTTACTACTTGCTTGGTGGGTACTATTGCTATAAGAATGTGGATAGGAAAAGCACTTCATAAACAAAATATTGACTAATATTTGAAAGCATGACAAGCATAACTCCATGAACAAAGATGGAAGATAATAAAATATTGACTAATACAACAAACTCAATTGTGATTGAATTTGAGACAAAAGAGTCTGAAACAGGAGATAGAAGAGGTCAAGATGGGTGAAACAACTGCTGTTAAGTGTCATACGACACTTCCTATCATTAAGGTCATTCCTCCTCCTCAGGATCAATTAATATTACATATAACTAAACAAGATGGCATCGCTAGAGTAAACAACGGTAACCCCCCCCCCCCCCCAAAAAAAAAAAAAAGATAAAATGCAACCACAAGGAAAAAACAAAATTGTATTTGCAGTCACTCACGTTTGTAGATTACAACACCACATCAATCAGCATTTATGCAAAATTTTGCAAGTTTTGCAGCCATCCAGTACATCCATCAATTCATGGATTTTGAAAGAGAACATTAAAAACTACACCAATGTAACCATAAGAACATCGATATTATACGAACCATGACCATAGTTTATTAACAGGAAGATTAGTTACTTAATTAGTTTTCTTTGTTGATGAAGATACGATTACACCAATGCTGATATAGAGGAGATTCATATAGCCAGAGTATTTAAAACGATGTTTTTTATTAACCTCAGCCGGTAATTCCAACATTATTTAGCATAGCATTGTAAGCTTAACGATCTAATATTAAACGTTCTATTATAAGGCAAGACAACATCAACGTTCAAACCGTATTAAACAACAAAAGATTTGATAAAATAATCATCAAAAGTTTACGATAAATCCTACTAAACAATCACATCAGAAACATCCCCAATAACCAAAGCCGATTAATTTTTTTTAAAAAAAAGAAAGTCGTGCATGAAAGATCACCATGCATGATGAAAATGACGGCTGAATGACCATCATCATCAGAATTGAAATTTTTTTCTCATCTACAACCCCAGATATGGTGCTGTGTAGGAAGGTGTCCTAAGATTTCATTTCAAGATTTCATCATATGATGGACAGCCCCAAAATTTCCATGGATAAAACAATCAGAAACCAATCATCCAGAGGAGAGAAAGTAAAATAAAATAGAAAACAGATTCAGAAGCAAAAGAACAGATGCATCACTCGAACCTTTTAGATCCTCAGTTCAAGTGTTGGATTAATATACTAGCACTTCATCATTATCTGTTGATGAAATATCATAAAGCATATCATCTAAAAAATAGAACTTTGTGTGAAAAATCTTTTTCATTGAACTGTGTTGTGTATGAACCAACTGAAAGAATAACTCATTGGATTTAAATAGGGTAGTGAAATATATTTTTAGAACCAACTGATATATTACATTTGCATGCCTGCTGGGACATGCATATGCATATCTTTTAGAAAACACTTCACATTCACACTCAAAAGAATTAAGTTTCATTGTTCTTATGCATATCTTATAGTCAAATCTCAAACACTTCACATAAAGAAAAGTAGAGCAATGCAAATGTCAATCATATTCTCATTAGACAACAAATGGCTCATTGTGAGGTTTGACTGGGCTATGCAACAATTTGTATAATTTTGACATCTAAAAACTTGCACAGCCTATTTATTTAAAAAAGAGAGAGAATAAAAAACATAGCCCATATTTATTACAAGAACATATTCATAAGTTGAAAAAAATGAAGGCAAAATAAATTATTATACATACCAATCTTGTTGCATGGTCATTAATGCTGATAGAACCACCAGTGTGAAGTGGGAAGCCCAATCCACCACAATTGGATGCACGATTCTTCTTGTTCTTCTGACTTCTAGCTTTGAACTCATCACTATCCCAATATTTCCATAGCTCGTGCCATACACCCTCTCCAATCCAATCTGGCTTGCGGTCACGATTTTCACGAGTTTCGTTAAAAATGTCTGCAAGACGACATGAACCACGACGCTCCCAATTCCTCTGAATATAGTGCTCATCCTCTGGATCCCATTGAAATTTTTTCTAAAAAAAGAAAAAAATTCAATATCAACAAAATGCATAGATACTTTAAATTAAGCAAAAATAAATAAAAATACTTGATAAACTTAAAAAATATTGTTATCTCAAACTCACGAAACCACATGTCTCGTGTCCTTTTTGGAATCTTCTTCCACGAAGAGTAAGGGCCGTCATACTTGCTCTTAAGGATTTCAACCAAAGCATGGGTCACCATTTGGTCATCATTGAAACTGTACATATTAAAAATAATCAAACAATCACATATATTCATTTTAATGGAATAAAATAGTGTAATGATCTAAATGTTATATAGTTTTACCCATAGCCACTTGGATTTAATAGTGCCCTCTCTGATGTTTGTGTGTGCAAGCCCTCCTGGCTAGAAGTTGTGGTAGAAGTATGCATAGGTTGGATTGGCAGTGATTGCCCAGATGGCACCACAGTATGAGAAGAGGAAGGGCTGTAAGTAGGGCTAGGTGTGTGTGGTATGGTATTTGGGTATGAAAAATAAAGTGATGGTGGCATAGTAGAGGAAGAGGGTGGGGTAGTGAAAGTGATAGGAATGGAAGGTGGAATGGAACCAGGTGGTTGAGTAGTAAATGTCCTTGAGATCACAGTAGGGGGATGTGGTGGAATAGAAGGGAAAGGAGAAGGCATAGTAGAGAGATGTGGTGGAATAGTAGGGAAAGGAGATGGCATGGTTGAAGAGGGTGGTATAATGGGAGAGGAAGATGGTGTGACAGTAACAGAAGGTGGTGAGTGAAGCATCTGAGGGGCCATGGTGGTTGAGGGTACTATTAAATCTGTGGTGGTTGTGGTGGTTGCGTGAGTCTTCTTTAATCGAGTAGTAGATAACTTTCCTTCCCCTTCCCAACTCGATCTGAAGATGACATCTGTAGATGCACAATAATGTAAATATAAAACAAAACAAATTTAAAGATATTAAATAAGCATATATATAAACAAGTTATCATCTATTGACAAGAAAAGTACAGAAATTATGTAGAAGCTATTGATAAAACAGGTTATCATCTATTCTCGATCTGAATCATCTTCATTAGTGAAATATTCTTCCTCTTCCTATTCTTCCTCTTGTTCCTCTTCTTCCTCTTGTTCTTCTTCTTCCTCTCCTTCAACTTCTTCTTCATCTTCTTTTTCTTCATTATCAATGGTGCCTTCAAGATATGCATCAACCTCCTCAAATAATCCTTCACTATCTCGTAAATTTTCAATGGCCTCATTATCATATATTGCATTGACTCGAGACATTTCCTCATCTTGAAAAGCAGGCTCCAAAGTGTGGTCATTATCTACTCGACCTCTCGGTCTTGTCTTGATCACCACCCACCACTCTACCTTATCTCTTATCCTCCCAGGATAAGGTACATAATATACTTGCACCACATGTTGGGGAAGAATGAATGGATCAAACTTTGCATACCTTCTATGATGTCGAATCTCAATAATATCATATTGTTTGTGCACTTTCATCCCCCGATTTATGATAGGATCAAACCATTCACAATAAAATAGCATCACTGTTTTATCACCTTGTCCTGGGTACTGTAACTCCACCACCTCCTTAAGAATACCATAGAAGTCACTTTCATTATCACCATGTCCTCTGCTCTTAACACATACTCCACTATTGATTGTTTTTTTGCCCTCACTATATGCGTGTGTGGAATTTGAATCCACCAATGAAATACATGGGCCATGTTTTTACTACTCTCATAGGACCCCAGGCTAAGTCATTCAAGTGTTGATTTTGTATCATACTACATGGATTGTGCACCTAATCATAAATTACAAAACAATGTATTAGACTTATGTTTCATATGAACAAATAATTTCAATTTGCATAACAATTTAAAGCTTACATAATCTTTGAACCATGATACAAATGAAGCCTCAATCAGTGCATCTATCTGAGCATCACTAAGACATCCAGGTGTGGAAGCACGCACATACTGCACAAACATACTAAAATACCATAAAATATTAGTTTTATTGGATTCATTGACTGAGTATAAAGTTTTTATGGAGTTAAGGAGGATGTGACACTTACTCCAGATATGGCTTCACTTCATCACAATTTAATAATATATGTAATGTTGCAACAGTAAGCTCTGCATCAGTCAAATACCGTGTTCTACATTGACCAGATGGGTGGCCAAACTGACTGAATATTGAAAGAGTTGGTTGGCGCCTTATTTCATAGTCTTCCCTACCATCATTTCGATTAGCTCCAATGCCCATAGCATGTATGTGAGGCTCAAAATAATACGAACAGAAGTAAGAAGTCTCTTGTGCTAAGTATGCCTCACATATAGAGCCTTCAACGCGAGCTTTATTTTTGACCTTTTTTTCAACTTATTAAGGAACCTAAGAACATAGCATTGTATGTTAGCACATGTGATATATGAGAGATTATGTGGATAAAGATTTGAAACAAATATAGAAATATTATTCTTTACCTCTCAAAGGGATACATCCATCTGTATTGAATGGGTCCACCTACTCGTGCTTCATATGGTAGGTGAATAGGTAAATGTTCCATTGAGTCAAAGAAACTAGGTGGAAATATACGTTCCAACTTACATAAGATGATAGGGATATTGTGTTCCATTTGTACCAAATCCTTCACCCGCAGCACAGTTGAGCATAAGTCTCTAAAGAATATACTCAACTCAGTAAGAGGCTTCCATATTGGTTCCGGTAATGCAATAAATGCAATAGGCAACAAACGTTCCATAAATACATAACAATCATGACTCTTCATACCACATAACTTGCCTTCGTTCATATCTACACATCTACCTAGATTTGAAGCATATCCATCGGGCATTTTCAACCCTCTTATCCATTCACAAACAACTCTTTTTTGGTCTAGTGTAAGCTAAAATTTGCTTTTGGTTTCACCACCTTTCCATTAGGTAACTCATAGAGCTCCAAATCTCGCCGCCTACAATACTCTTTCAAATCCATTCTTGCTTTAACATTATCCTTTGTTTTGTTTTTTACATCCATAACAGTGTTGAAAATATTGTCAAACACATTTTTTTCTATATGCATGACATCTAAATTATGTCGGATTAAATTCGTCTTCCAATATGGCAATTCCCAAAATATGCTATGTTTTGTCCAATTATGACTTTCTCCATATCCACTAAATTTACAAGGACCTGTTTCAGTTATTTTGGGATATCGACAAACTTTTTCCCATACTTGGTCACCTGTTAATCTGAGAGGAGGCTCCGATCTATCAATTTTGTTTTTTCGAAAGGCATTCTTATTTCTTCTAAACACATGATCAAAAGGCAAGAACTGATGATGACAATCAAACCATGTATTTTTACCCCCATGCTCCAAGCGAAATGCCTTTGTTCTCTCCATACAATACGGGCATGCTAATTTTCTAGCTGTACTCCACCTGATAGCATGCCATATGCTGGAAAATCATTGATTGTCCACATTAAAGCAGCTCTTAATAGAAAATTTTGCTTTCTTGAAATATCATAAGTAACTACACCCTCATTCCACATAACTTTTAATTCATCTATCAATGGTTGCAAATATACATCTATCATGATCTTCGGATTATGCGGTCCAGGAATGAGCATGGTTAAAAACATATATGGAGCGGTCATACACATATCAGGAGGCAGATTGTACGACGTAACAATTACTGGCCAATAGGAGTATGGTGTAGCAGAGAGACTGTATGGAGTAAAACCATCAGCACATAACCCAAGTCTAACATTTCTTGGCTCTAATGCAAACTCAGGATATGTACGATCAAAATGTTTCCATGCTTCTCCATCTGATGGATGGCACAAAACATCATGTTTTCATCTATTCTCATAATGCCATCTCATGTGCCCAGCCGACCTGTTCGAGGCATAAAGCCTCTTAAGTCTAGGGATAAGTGGCAAATAATGCATCCTCTTATAAGATACTTGACTGTGATTCCCACTTCCCATCCTATATGGTCTGTATCGAGGATGACCACAGAACTTGCAATCAATTAAAGACTCATCATCCTTGTAATACAACATACATCCATTTAAGCAACAGTCTATTTTTTTAGCAGATAGGCCAAGCTTCGAAACTAAACTCTTTGTCTTGTAGAAGTCAGGAGGTATTAAGTTACCGGAAGGACATATTTCTTTCATAAGCCCCGCAAATTGATTAAAACAATGTTGAGATATATTGTTATCAGACTTGATACTCATCATTCTAACCGCAACTGACAACTCTGAGTGATTAGAACAACCTGACCAGAGCGGCCGCTACGCTGCATGCAACATCTCGTAAAACTTTTCAGCCTCTCTATTTGGAGGCTCCTCCACATAATTTGGAGCATTCCTATTCTGATAAGCATCCACATTGCTATTATAAACATCTCCAAAATTTGGACCAGCAGCATCAAAAATCATGGCTTCATATCTATCGGTTGGCTCATTATTATTCAATTGACCACAACTAGAAGCCCTAAATTGAGCAGTACTTGAACCAGCAAATTGCATTTGATCAACACCATAATTCCCTATTGGTTCAATTTCTCCATGTTCTGTCCAATACCAGTAGTCAGGTTTGAAACCTTTTTTATAAAGATGTACCTTCACTTCCTCTACAGTCAAGTACTTTATGTTTTTTCACTTGAAACAAGGACACCTAATTTTCTTCTCACTCAAAAATATAGGTTGTTGGCATGCAAAGTGAATAAACCATTCCAACCCTATTAGAAACTCATCTGTATAACCCTTTCGGTCGGGTAAAAGTCTATTATACATCCAACTACGATAATGACGAATGTCCATAATAATGAAGCTTTAGAGTGTTCTCTTGATAACCAGCCTAAAACCATAAACAATTGATGCATGTTAATTTTGAGTTTGTATGCATGTACTATACAAATGCTTTTTAACCATTGTTGGAGTAAATATAAAGTAATAGTTTATAGGTTTTTTTTTTTTCTATAGAACACATGGATGAAGAATATAAACAAGTAATTAACATAATAATGATCAAGCAGCAAATATGTCAAGTAAGTATAGCATTTATATAGCAAGGCTACATTAAAAAAAGTCAAATCAATCTTTTTTATCACATAAGATAAAAGAAATGATAAAAGAATAAGCTTGGAAGCAGCAGCAACAAAACGAAAGTACAATTTTGCTTTTTCATGTAAAATAAGAAGTAACACCATAATGCAAAAATTGGGAAAGAATAGCACTAAAAGAAGAAAAGCAGAGAACAATAATGAATCGCAGTTGTGGCATATGACAAGGAAAAGTGACCTGTCAAAACATGTCCAAAGAGTGTAAGGGCTACTAATAGATTGTGAGATATAGTGCAGTTGATCAGGTGAATCTTTGACATGGAAAGCAATGCTGGCAATATAGATTTGTGCAAGGAGAATTTGGCTTTAGAAATAATTAAGACCAATATGTGCTACTTGGCAATGTCAAAAGGCAACAAGGAGGTTTGGCATTGGCAAGCAAGTGATGGAACAGCAATGGAAAGTTGTGATTAGATAATGGTCAAGATTTGCATACAAATGAAGCAAATTAAAGATAAACCATCAGAAGGCACCATAGGATGAATGATATCCAAGTATTATTGCACAAAACCCAACTGTATTAAGAGTATCAAAATTCAACTGCTAGCATGCACTGAAGAAATTAGTCTCAAAGTTGTCTCAAGATGGAGATGGATAGAGGCACTTTCTACAGAAATAAGAATATAACATCCAGTGTCTCAATTAGTGATCTAAACCTTTTAGGAAAGGATGCTAGTCTGGTATATGGGTTTGTATCATGTACAAACCCATACTGGCAGTCAACCCAGATTAGCATGTATGGCAGCATATCACAAGGACACACTACAATAGGGTTCAAACATGTTATGCTCAGTGGACCATAATTTTAAAGAAATTGATTATTAAATATATATTTTTAATCAGAAATTCAATACAGATAAGTTCAGTTCTTGCATTTTCACTTTAAAGATAGGTCTTAGTCATTCTTTTCAACATGTTATCTGATATAATCATCAATTTTTGTCATAGTTTGTTGATCAGAATTTTTTCTCATGAAAATTTCATATATTTCAATTGTGTTCAATGGCAAGAAAATACATATTTCACCCAACATAAGATGCTCAATTGAAGAGACATATTCTTAGTTGAGTATTCAAAACATGTTTGCACATGTCCAGAGGGCAAACTGTAGTGTGGATGCCAAATGAATGGGCCCGTGCTTTTCTGTGTCTTTCAACATGGTGGCATGTCTTATTGTATAGGTGCATATTGATACAGTATTGTCAACACAACATAATATTTTCAAACATCACAATGGTATATGGCACTTTGTTTATTGCATTGGTGCAATATTTGATGTATCTGTAATATAATATGTTCAAGTATATCATGATACATGAGGCAGACATGTATATTACAATACCTGAGGCAGATATGCAATATGTGGAAGATATTACTAAAGTAACATCATGAAGCATGAATAACTAGGTTGTAAAATGAGACCCTGGGATGGAAGTAAGCATTTTAAACAAAGAATCAAGCAATTTGAGAGCATAAATATGACTAGAAAAGGGCAAAGCAGGACCATCCAAAGATATGCTTAAAAAAAACTAGTTCCAAGGCATCAAAATAAGAAGTAACACCATAAATCTCTATGCCCTCGCATCGCATCGAAGATGTCAATTAAAGTTAATAATCTGGCTTTAATCACGGGAGGGGAGGCAGATGGAATCCACGAGGTCCATGCACTCCCTCATTTTCTTAATTTATATCATCTCCTGCGGAGACAGAGTTTATGATTATTTCCAGCTTTAAACACGGGAGGGGAGGCAGATATAAACCAATCCTACGGAGATAGAGTGTCCGATTATTTCCAAAATTCCGCCCATACCAAATTGATAACCATACAAAATATGGCCCTAGTATCATTTATATCATCTCCTCTACTCATTAGTATCGATTCTACGCAACAAAACTGGAATGGTTGATATGTTGGGAGAAAATAATGCTCTGTTCCTCTCTGGAGCAGCCATGAGGCTGCTGCCATGGCTCTGTTCCTCTCTGGAGCAGAGCGGTTTCGCAATGAAAATAATGCTCTAAAATCCCTTGAATCTCTTCATTAATCTTATGCTATGCAGATCATGGTTGAGGAAAGAATGTAAATCCCTTCCCTAACCACCATTATACAAAGAATTTCAAACAAAAAATGAAAGGAAATTCGACGTGGTCAAACCCATCAAAGTGAGACAGTGGACGATTCATCCTCGTCGGTCCTTCCCTATCCCCCTTCTTCACCGATCCCTTCCCCTCCTCCCTCCTCCCCATAGCCATATGAAGGGATTAAGAGGGAAACGACATAAATATTTACCTTGTTTGCACATTCCTAAGGTTTGAATTGCTCCCTTGCTTGTCCCCTAGGGCTTGAGTTTCTTGGACGGAAGAGATGAAAGCCCGACGGTCGTCGGACGAAAGAGATGGAATGCCGGCAGACGGAAGAACGAAAGAGGATGAACACTGGCGGACAGAGGAGAGGCAATGCGAGAGGACGGAGGAGTGGGATGCGAGCGGACGGAGGAGAGATTAATGCCAAATGAAATATGGCCCTAGCGGTGGGAATTAATTTTTTATTTGAATTTAATTGATAAAAAATAATTCAAAAGAGAGGGAATTCGGGCACTGGGTGGTGGAAGCGGTGGGAATTGATTTTTGATTTTAATTTAATTTATAAAAAATAATTTATACTATTTAAATATTTTTATAATAAATTTATGAATAAAAAAAGTTGGGATCATATTATAAATATATTTTTATAATAATTTATGTTTTTATATCATATTCTATCTACCTATTATAAATTTATTTTTATAATAATTTATTTTTTAATAAAAAAAGTTGGGATCATATCATATTCTATCTACCATTATAAATTTATTTTTAAATCATTTATGCCTATCTTACATAGATTTTTAAAAAAAATAAATATGGATCCAGAATAACATGTTTTACTTAGACTTGATGATGAATTATAATACATTAAAAATCATATTGGTTGACTAGACATGAGTATTTGTATTATGAATTGATGTATCTAAACTTATTTGTGAAAGTACGTTTATGGATCTTGTGAAATTATTGTATGATTTATAAATAATTTGAAATTGGGGCATGTGTTCACTCTCTCAAGTCTAACTATAATTAAGACTTAGCCATTGGAATAGACCACTGACCATGTGTAATCATGAATAAGTTCCTTTCAAGACAAGTTCATCAATGCTTACCACTAGCATACATCAATGTGTTTTTACACATCAAAGTATGTTTCCTTTTAGGTCGAACCAGTGAGGTGATCATGGGCAGATGTATGTGTATGAACATGTTATTCACTTAAAATTACGTTTTCTTTCCAACTAAGCTAGTGAAGTCATTATTGACACATATATGCATAAAGGCATCTCATGTGTGCAAGAATAAATTTTCTTTCAAGCATAGATACTAAAGCAATCACTAGTACATGGTATCATTTGGCATATTTTCTTGTTGAGTCAAAGATAGTCTCCTTTCAAACTTGGCTAATAGATCAATCACTAACACATAATTATATAAACATATTTAGTTAAAGGCTAATTTGTTTTAGTCTTATCATAAAGCTCGCCATGATAAAACTTGTTTAAAGTAAAGGATTTTGTTTTAAAAATTAATACTTTAATTATTTTAAAAATTAGTATTATTAATGAAAGCATGCCTTTTTTTACGTATATCATAAATTTGATAAATTACTCAGTTATATTATTCATAAATTAATTTATATAAATTTATAGCTAAAATATATTTTTAATATTCAAACATTCACATAAAATTTATTTTAAAACATAAATTTTTTGATGAAAAAAATCCCTCAAAAAATCCCTCGAAAATTAATTTTGCAAGGGATTTTTTGAGGAATTTGTTTTTCATTAATGAGTTATTAATAAAAATTTTTGATGAAAAAACTCCCTCGGAAAACCCTCACAAAATTAATTTTTGAGGAATTTTTTGAGGGATTTTTTACTTCAAAAATTTTATTAATAACTCATTAATGAAAAACAAATCCCTCAAAAAATTTCTCAAAATTAATTTCAAAGGAAATTTTTGAGAAATTTTTTATCAATTTGCCAAGGATTTTTCGAGGGATATTTCTATGATTAATGGCTTATTTGTAAAAAAAATTGATTTCCGAGAGATTTTTGGAGGGATTTTTTTCATCAAAATTTTATTAATAACTCATTAATGAAAAACAAAACCCTCGAAATATCCCTCACAAAATTAATTTCTGAAGGATTTTTTGAGGTATTTTTTATCAATTTTTTTTACAAATAAGCCATTAATCATTGAAATATCCCTCGGCAAATCCCTCGCAAATTAATAAAAAAATCCCTCAAAAAATCCCTTAGAAATTAATTTTGCGAGGAATTTTTTCCATCAAAAATTTTATTAATAACTCATTAATGAAAAAGAAATCCCTTGAAAAATTAATTTCTGAGGGATTGTTCGAGGGATTTTTTTATCAATTTACGAGGGATTTTCCGAGGGATATTTCTATGATTAATGGCTTATTTGTAAAAATACATGCGTGAGATCGAGTATCATTATGCAGCCAAGATAATAAATGTAAGTAAATGTAAAGATTGCAAATCCTTTGATCCCACCATATCTAATTAACTTGACTTATTGATGGATTAGATTCAAGTTAATTAATAAAAAATAAACTAAAATTATCATTATTTTTCATTTAATATGAAACTATTTATGGAGTGCTATAATTTTTTTTCTTTATTGAGATAGCCATCGCTCATTGAGTGTCTTCTAACCCATTGACTTCCATATGTATAGGATTGGCTTAACTTTGTAATGGATTGGCTCTAATGATATTGATCCAATTAATCTCTTAATGGATTGGATTAGTGAAATCTTAAAAACTTAAGTGTACGTTAATTGGTAGAAAATGAACTTGAGTTATAAACTTTTCGAACCATTTTTTTATCCAATATGAAATTATTCATGGATGTATTACAATTTTTCTCTTTATTAGATGAATAAAATAGATTTATTGATGTTATAAAGATGGCTTTATATTATGACAAAATTCTTTTCATTACTACTCCATGAGCAACGTTTTTCTCTTGATTCATTGATTTCTATATATTAAAATCAGCTATGATATCATTTATAATGTTTCAAGTTTATTTACTATTCAATTAACATCCCAGAAAGCTGGATATATGTGATCTTAAGAATTTAATCCGAGTTAAAAACTTCTCAAATCATTCTTTTTTTATGTAACATGGAACTGCTTGCAAGGTTATTACACATACATTGTAATGATAAAAGTAGTCATCTATGTTCGGAGTAGGGACTCTGAAATAATTGGTTAAGAGGGTGATTAGCTGCCCTCTGCTTGAAAGGCCAGATCTCGCCATCGGCATTCTCCTGTTTGAAGGGAAATCTTCTGCTCTCATCGGAACAAGACATGGAGGTATCCTGTCGGGAGGCGGAGGAAGAACATTAGTCGTGTCAGGGGATTCCATCGCTAGGAATCAATGACCTATCCGAGTGAAAAAAATATTAATGCCTACAAGACCAACTTAATCTCAAAAAATCGATTCTCATAACTACAAATTTTAAAGCATGCATGGGATTTTTTTCTTTTTTGCGATAAAATGGCATAAAAATATCCAAGGACACAAAGTGACAGGCTCCAAACCAACGACACCAAATCAAATGAAACTCGCATGCATTTCAAGGCAAACAAGTATATAGAAAAATATTGAATACATTCTGTTGCTGCCAAATCACTTGTGATGAGCGTTGGGTTGACTGAGGTCTCCATGGCCTTCAGGAACATGAAGAGGTCGCCTTTCTTTCTCTGAAAGCCTGCAAAAAAAAATCCCGGGCCGGTAGTTCCGGCGGGGACCCTCTGATGCTCAAGTCAGTGGTCTGTAGAACAGGAGTTTTGCAATCAAGTTACATTTAAGAGATAGAGAGAGAGAGAAGTCTTCCCTTCATACAGAGTTGGATACTGTCGCGTAGCCTCCTATTTCGTTCTCCAGAATAACATTGCATGAATGAAGTGCCGACATGGAGTGGCGAAGATCTCCCAGATAATGGGAAAAGATCAGGACAGCCATCTAGAGCTAGAGATGGGACAGAGACGGCCGGTGGCAGCATAGAGACTACCGAGTGCCGAGGTGGCCGAGCGGAGGCAGTGGTAGATGCAGGGCTTCGTTTGGAAGGAGATATGGTCATCCTTGGGATTGATCTCCATTTTCCACAGTATGCTCTCTGGATCTTCCAAAGCCTTAACTGATCAGAGCAGAGCCAGACTTCTCGTGCGACGCCATTTATTCAGCTTGTCTTCTTCTCGTTCAGCAATCGAATTTATTGAGGCCGTTGATGTGGGAGAAATCGCAGAGGCTCTGCTTCACCGAATTGAAGAGCATATGATGAAGCTTTGCCGAGGTAGAATCCCGAGGAGGTTCATAAGTGGATCTCAAACTTGCTGTGGGATCCATGGCTGGTCAGTCTTGAAACAGATTGATTGGCGAGAGAAAGAAAGCCGCGTAGTTAGGAAACTGGGAGGGCGGGGGCGTCTCCTGCCACCCCACTTCACCGCTCAATGGGGGGTACGCCGGACGCCTCTCCTCTTAATGCTCATTCCGTTAAAGGGGGGGTTGAATCTTCCCATCGATGACGACCCAGCAGTCCTCCCTGGTGTTGTGCTGGGAGGCTTCTTCCATTGAATAGAGCTTCATGATGGTCGGCATCGCTTTGATGCCTTCCCCTTCTTTCCTCTTTTCTTTCCCCTCCCTGGTATCGAGGAAGAGCCCAAATATAAGAGGTCCTCCCCCTCCTCTTGGAACCAGCCCCAAGACCTCTCACTCAACGGCGAGGATCGCCTCCTCCCTTATTCCGAATCTGATCCGAATAGAACGCCCCCACGAACGGCGCAACTTTCGCCGAAACGAATGGAGCCCCCGGAGTTCGCTCGCCCTCTCGCTGTTCAACCGAACGATCAACAGAACATCGATCCCCTGATTTGCGAGGGTCGTTCCAAACAAACTACCGCTCATGGGTTTGTTAAATGACCTTATCACATTCTAAGTGGAACGTTGAGGAATTACTTTTATCTCACAAAAATACATATGCAAATTAAATTTTAATCCTCCAAAAAGGAGTTGAAAACTTGGAATTTTGTTATTATAGGACTTCCACTTGTCAATGAAGCATCATGCCATCCATTGCACGTCTGTTCCTCCAAATGACTTGATGCGAAGTCGAGCCTCTGATGCCGACGCTGAGTCGGGCTTCTAGTACCGACACTGAGTCGGGTTTCCATTGCCGACGCTGAGTTAGGTTAAGTGCCGACGCTGAGTCGATCTTCAAGTGCCGACGCAAAGTCGGTCTTCAAGTGCCGACACGGAGTCGGGCTAAGTGCCGACGCGGAGTCGGTCTAAGTGCCGACGCGGAGTCGGGCTAAGTGCCGACGCGGAGTCGGTCTTCAAGTGCCGACGCGAAGTCGGTCTTCGAGTGCCGACGCGAAGTCGGCCTTCGAGTGCCGACGCGGAGTCGGCCTTCGAGTGCCGACGCGGAGTCGGCCTTCGAGTGCCGACACGGAGTCGGTCTTCGAGTGCCGACGCGGAGTCGGGCTAAGTGCCGACGCGGAGTCGGGCTAAGTGCCGACGCGAAGTCGGTCTTCAAGTGCCGACGCGAAGTCGGGCTAAGTGCCGACGCGAAGTCGGTCTTCAAGTGCCGACGCGGAGTCGGTCTTCAAGTGCCAACGCGAAGTCGGTCTTCAAGTGCCGACGTGGAGTCGGTCTTCAAGTGCTGACGTGGAGTCGGTCTTCAAGTGCCGATGCGGAGTCGGTCTTCAAGTGCCAACTCGGAGTCGGTCTTCAAGTGCCGACGTGGAGTCGGTCTTCGAGTGCCGACGCGGAGTCGGGCTAAGTGCCGATGCAGAGTCGGGCTAAGTGCCGACGCGAAGTCGGTCTTCAGGGCCGACGCGAAGTCGGTCTTCACATGCCGACGCGAAGTCGGTCTTCAAGTGCCGATGCGGAGTCGGGCTTCTAGATGGCTGAAAGTAACCAGTAATGCGTTGCAAGTGTATAATTCAAACAAAGGTATTACCCGACTGGCCGTTGACCGCTGATATAGAGTTGAAGCCGCTGGGGCTAAGTTGAGGTCATCGAGAGCCTTTTGAACCTCAAAGGGTAACCAGAGAGTCACGGTGATGGGACCATGCTCGGGAGCCTTTAACCCCGGAGGGTGACCTGAGGGTGTTTGAACCATGCTCAGGGTCCTTTTGAACCCCGAAGGGTGACCCGAGAGTCGCTGTGAGGGGACCATGCTCGGGAGCCTTTAACCCCGGAGGGTGACCTGAGGGTGTTTGAACCATGCTCAGGGTCCTTTTGAATCCCGAAGGGTGACTCGAGAGTCGCTGTGAGGGGACCATGCTCGGGAGCCTTTAACCCCGGAGGGTGACCTGAGGGTGTTTGAACCATGCTCAGGGTCCTTTTGAATCCCGAAGGGTGACCCGAGAGTCGCTGTGAGGGGACCATGCTCGGGAGCCTTTAACCCCGGAGGGTGACCCGAGGGTTGAAAGTCGTCAGGAGCCTTTTTAACCCCGAAGGGTGACCTAAGAGTTGAAAGTCGTCAGGAGCCTTTTGAACCCCTAAGGGTGACCCGAGAGTCGCTGTGATGGGACCATGCTCGGGAGCCTTTTTCTTTGCGCCAACGATCTTTGCTGCCAACGCTGGGTCAGTCTTCGTCCTTTTGTGCCAACGCGTAGTTGGTCTTTGTTGCCGACACTGGACGTCGGTCTTAGGTGCCAATGTGTAGTTGGTCTTTGTTGCCGATGCTGGGGGTCGGTCTTTTGTGCCAACGCGTAGTTGGTCTTGGGTGCCAACGCGTAGTTGGTCTTTGTTGCCGACGCTGGGGGTCGGTCTTTTGTGCCAACGCGTAGTTGGTCTTGGGTGCCAACGCGGAGTTGGTCTTCATTGCCGACGTTGGACGTCGGTCTTAGGTGCCAACGCGTAGTTGGTCTTTGTTGCCGACGCTGGGCGTCGGTCTTTTGTGCCAACGCGTAGTTGGTCTTGGGTGCCAACGCGGAGTTGGTCTTCATTGCCGACGTTGGACGTCGGTCTTAGGTGCCAACACGTAGTTGGTCTTTGTTGCCGACGTTGGACGTCGGTCTTAGGTGCCAACGCGTAGTTGGTCTTTGTTGCCGATGTTGGACGTCGGTCTTAGGTGCCAACGCGTAGTTGGTCTTTGTTGCCGACGCTGGGGGTCGGTCTTTTGTGCCAACGCGTAGTTGGTCTTGGGTGCCAACGCGGAGTTGGTCTTCATTGCTGACGTTGGACGTCGGTCTTAGGTGCCAACGCGTAGTTGGTCTTTGTTGCCAACGCTGGGCGTCGGTCTTAGGTGCCAACGCGTAGTTGGTCTTTGTTGCCGACGCTGGGCGTCGGTCTTTTGTGCCAACGCGTAGTTGGTCTTGGGTGCCAACGCGGAGTTGGTCTTCATTGCCGACGTTGGACGTCGGTCTTAGGTGCCAACGCGTAGTTGGTCTTTGTTGCCGACGCTGGGCATCGGTCTTTTGTGCCAACGCGTAGTCGGTCTTAGGTGCCAACGCGGAGTTGGTCTTCATTGCCGACGTTGGACGTCGGTCTTAGGTGCCAACGCGTAGTTGGTCTTTGTTGCCGACGTTGGACGTCGGTCTTAGGTGCCAACGCGTAGTTGGTCTTTGTTGCCGACGCTGGGCGTCGGTCTTTTGTGCCAACGCGTAGTTGGTCTTGGGTGCCAACGCGGAGTTGGTCTTCATTGCCGACGTTGGACGTCGGTCTTAGGTGCCAACACGTAGTTGGTCTTTGTTGCCGACGTTGGACGTCGGTCTTAGGTGCCAACGCGTAGTTGGTCTTTGTTGCCGACATTGGATGTCGGTCTTAGGTGCCAACGCGTAGTTGGTCTTTGTTGCCGACGCTGGGGGTCGGTCTTTTGTGCCAACGCGTAGTTGGTCTTGGGTGCCAACGCGGAGTTGGTCTTCATTGCCGACGTTGGATGTCGGTCTTAGGTGCCAACGCGTAGTTGGTCTTTGTTGCCGACGTTGGACGTCGGTCTTAGGTGCCAACGCGGAGTTGGTCTTTGTTGCCGACGCTGGGCCGAACTTCCCTGCGTGACATTTTTAAGTATCAGTGAAAGAAATAGTCTTAAGCGTACTTAGCTCTTGCGGCGCCCTTGTTTTCCTTCCGCGGGCTCGAGCGCTTCCTCCCACTGGTGGTCTGCCCCCAGGGAATCAAGTTGGTTGGCTTGCTATTGCGCCCACTGGTAGTCTGCCCCCCAGGGAATCAAGTTGGTTGGCTTGCTGTTGTGCGGTGCCCCTCAGCGCAACTGGTGAAAGCTTCCTGAGCTCGCGTTGTCACCATCGTCTTCCTTACAGAAGTTGTAGAGAGAATGTTCATCTACTACGTGCGTTTCCCCCTTTCCTGGCTCACCAATCTGTTGCTGCCAAATCACTTGTGATGAGCGTTGGGTTGACTGAGGTCTCCATGGCCTTCAGGAACATGAAGAGGTCGCCTTTCTTTCTCTGAAAGCCTGCAAAAAAAAAATCCCGGGCCGGTAGTTCCGGCGGGGACCCTCTGATGCTCAAGTCAGTGGTCTGTAGAACAGGAGTTTTGTAATCAAGTTACATTTAAGAGATAGAGAGAGAGAGAAGTCTTCCCTTCATACAGAGTTGGATACTGTCGCGTAGCCTCCTATTTCGTTCTCCAGAATAACATTGCATGAATGAAGTGCCGACATGGAGTGGCGAAGATCTCCCAGATAATGGGAAAAGATCAGGACAGCCATCTAGAGCTAGAGATGGGACAGAGACGGCCGGTGGCAGCATAGAGACTACCGAGTGCCGAGGTGGCCGAGCGGAGGCAGTGGTAGATGCAGGGCTTCGTTTGGAAGGAGATATGGTCATCCTTGGGATTGATCTCCATTTTCCTCAGTATGCTCTCTGGATCTTCCGAAGCCTCAACTGATCAGAGCAGAGCCAGACTTCTCGTGCGACGCCATTTATTCAGCTTGTCTTCTTCTCGTTCAGCAGTCGAATTTATTGAGGCCGTTGATGTGGGAGAAATCGCAGAGGCTCTGCTTCACCGAATTGAAGAGCATATGATGAAGCTTTGCCGAGGTAGAATCCCGAGGAGGTTCATAAGTGGATCTCGAACTTGCTGTGGGATCCATGGCTGGTCAGTCTTGAAACAGATTGATTGGCGAGAGAAAGAAAGCCGCGTAGTTAGGAAACTGGGAGGGCGGGGGCGTCTCCTGCCACCCCACTTCACCGCTCAATGGGGGGTACGCCGGACGCCTCTCCTCTTAATGCTCATTCCGTTAAAGGGGGGGTTGAATCTTCCCATCGATGACGACCCAGCAGTCCTCCCTGGTGTTGTGCTGGGAGGCTTCTTCCATTGAATAGAGCTTCGTGATGGTCGGCATCGCTTTGATGCCTTCCCCTTCTTTCCTCTTTTCTTTCCCCTCCCTGGTATCGAGGAAGAGCCCAAATATAAGAGGTCCTCCCCCTCCTCTTGGAACCAGCCCCAAGACCTCTCACTCAACGGCGAGGATCGCCTCCCCCCTTATTCCGAATCTGATCCGAATAGAACGCCCCCACGAACGGCGCAACTTCCGCCGAAACGAATGGAGCCCCCGGAGTTCGCTCGCCCTCTCGCTGTTCAACCGAATGATCAACAGAACATCGATCCCCTGATTTGCGAGGGTCGTTCCAAACAAACTACCGCTCATGGGTTTGTTAAATGACCTTATCACATTCTAAGTGGAACGTTGAGGAATTACTTTTATCTCACAAAAATACATATGCAAATTAAATTTTAATCCTCCAAAAAGGAGTTGAAAACTTGGAATTTTGTTATTATAGGACTTCCACTTGTCAATGAAGCATCATGCCATCCATTGCACGTCTGTTCCTCCAAATGACTAGCCAAATTTGATAGAAGCCCAAGTACTCTAACAAATACTCTACAGTGGACGGTCTCAACGAATAGCAGATACCATGTAATAGCTCTGGGAGATACAATATGGTAACACTGCGGTTCACAGTCCCATCAAGTAACACGTGTAGCTAATCTAGATGGGTAGGAGAAAAAGAATATATGATGCAGTAGAGCAGGGCTTCACGGTAAAAGCACACCGAAAGTACCCTACCAAAATATATGAACACAAACTTGATGGGAAGTTACATTCCAATGACACGGTAAGAGTTGGGTGGCCGTCGCATCTCCCGCCACAAACTTGATGGAAAATTACACTGCTTGATAGATAGTATGAAATTTATGATGCAGGTACGTAACGTTGCAAACCAAATCGCCAATCAACCATTTTATAGAAGAAACCCCTAAAGATGGGAAGGGATAAAAGAACAATTGCAAAATAGACGGATCAAAAAAATAGAGATAGAACCTCAGATATCAAATCCAGAGCAACAAACAGCTTAAATAAAATATTTTTTAAAAAGAAAGCATATAATATAAAATTACAGAAGCAACCAAGCTGCAAAAGAATTTTTTTAATATATATATAAATATAAAAATCAGAGAAAGAATTTTTTCACAACTAAAGCATAAAATCTGCAGGGAACCTTCTCCAAAACTATGAAAACACAATCACATGTAGTAAAAATATAATTTTTTTAGAAAAAAAATTTCACAACTAAAGCATCAAATCTTAAGAGAACGTTCCCAAAAAAAACATAAACAGCCATCCGTAAGTGTGTATATATATATATATATATATATATATATATATATATATATATATATATATATATATATATATATATATATGTTGGGGATAAAATCGTCATTGCATTGATAGTCGTGCAAGGAGGCTAAGACCAACCCCATCCCTCCGCCCGCTATGATACGTCCCCGAGCTTCCGTAGCTCGGCTCCCCCGAGCTTCCTGTTGCTCGTCCTCGCCGAACCTCCCATGGTTCGGCTTCCCGAGCTTCCATAGCTCGACTTCCCCGAGCTTCCGTAGCTCGGCTCCCCCGAGCTTCCTGTTGCTCGTCCTCCCCGAACCTCCCATGGTTCGGCTTCCCCGAGCTTCCATAGCTCGACTTTCCCCGAGCTTCCATAGCTCGGCTTCCCCAAGCTTCCATAGCTCGATTTTCCCCGAGCTTCCGTAGCTCGGCTCCCCCGAGCTTCCTGTTGCTCGTCCTCCCCGAACCTCCCATGGTTCGGCTTTCCCGAGCTTCCATAGCTCAATTTTCCCTGAGCTTCCAAAGCTCGGCTTCCCCGAGTTTTCTGTAGCTCGGCCTTCTCCGAGTATCCATAGCTCGGCTCCCCTGAGCCTCCTATAGCTCGGCTTCACTGAGCAATCCACGATCCAATACTCACCTCCGCGGAACCTGATGCGGGAGAGCCTAGGCCTATCGTAACAGCATCCCAGGCAAGGAATCATGTTGAGGAGTGGCCTAGAACCTAACACGGCTACCTGGGGGCCTACTCACCTACCAGATCTCAAGACATCAAGGAGCTCTCCTAGCCGTCGATCCCTTAACAGACAAGATACGGATCCTAACGGCCCCACAACGGCCCTGATTCGATTCATCTCCGTATCCCAACAACCTCGAACCTTCCAGAAGGCGCTCAAGATCCAGGTGACAGTCTATAAATATGACACTCCCAGATTCTCTCAGGTACGCTCTCACTCTCTCACTCTCCCGCTGCTCGTCGGCGCTCTCCCTAGAGCTCCCGATCGGCCGCCCTGGAGAGACTCCCCGGAGAGATCCACCTCCCCATTTTCTGGTTGATCGCCGATTCCCCCACTGACTTGAGCGTCGGAGGGTCTTCCGCGGAGGGCCACCCCAACGCCTCTCGCGTGAGGACTTCTGTGCAGGTCCGCCCAGGAGATCGACCGCGCCCGAGTCGGAGGACGGATCCCGGCGGCAACAGATTGGCGCTAGAGGAAGGGCCTCAAGTCCCATTAAAACTTGAAGAAAGGAGACAAGGATCTCGATCCGGAGAAGAACCTCTCTAATGGCCAACCGGAGAAGAGCAACCTCTGAAGCCCAAGATCAGGTCGCCTCCCAGAGGCCTGATCCGTGAGCGTGTAGCGCACAGCCCCACCGTCGAAACCCCATCGCCGCCTGCCATCCCGGTGACCCAGGACCAGTTTGCTACGCTGGTCCAGCAAGTCCAGGCCCTGACCCACCTGGTCCAGGAGCGTTTCACAGCTCCTCCGCTCCGCACCTTCAGAAGGAGGCGGCGATTCCTTCTTCGCCGGCGACCTCCTCCTCTGATCCGCATGAATCCAGGACCCCCCACATCGCCCAGGGGGACAAACCAGTCCCTCGAACGGTATGATAGAGATCCTCCCAGATCTCGGCGAGCCCGCTCCCTCTCCCCGGCCTCTCACCATGATTCGACGCCGTCCTTGCGGTTCCCCGCCCAGCTCCTCCTCTCCGAAGAGGAGATCCGCCGTCAGATCCAGGAGATGCGTCAGGAGCTGGACGCCGCCAAGCAGGCCCATCCCCCAGCCCAAAGCGGAGCAGGGCATCCCTTTCTCTAAGGGATCATGGAGGAAGTGATTCCCTCCCATGTCAAGCTGCCAACCGTCGAGCCCTATCACGGCTCCACTGATCCGGACGACCATCTCAGCAGCTTCCGGTCAATAATGATGTTCCACGGAGCATCTGATGCGATCCTCTGCCGGCCTTCCCATCCACCCTCAGAGGATCCGCCCGAACCTGGTTCAACGCCTTGAAACCAGGTTCCATTGATTCATTCGACGAGCTGAGCACCTTTTTATTGGCCAGTTCGTCAGCAGCGCCGCCACCGACGGAGATCCGACTCCCTCTCCGAAGTCAAGCAGAGAGAGGGGGAGTCCTTGAGAATTATCTTGGCCGTTTCAACAAGGCCATGTTGGAGGTGGACCACCTTAATCATGAGGTGGCCATGTCCGCCCTGCGGGGGGAGTTTCAAAGGAGAGCGACTTCTACCTGGCATGGAAGTCAGCTACCCCCCCTCTCTGATATGATGGCCCTTGCGGACAAATACGCCAGGGTCGAGGAGTCGCGGAGAGTGCCCGCGCTGAGCAGGCAAAGAAGAAGGAGCCCAAAGTCCCGACAGGCACCGCCCGCCCGTCGGCCAAGTCCGCCTCGCCGCCAAAGAGTCCCTCCGCTGCCGCCAAGGAATCGCTCCCGGAGTCCCCCAGGCGATTCGATCGCTACACTCCGTTGACTGTGCCCCGGGCGCAATCCTCATGGAGATAGAGCGCCAGCTTCCCCGACCAGTCCTCTCCGAGGGAACCCGACCCGAAGAGATCCCGCCAAGTACTGCCGCTACCATAGGGAGCACGGCCATGACACTGAAGAATGCTGGCAGCTGAAGAATGAAATCGAGAGGCTGATTCGGCGGGGACGGCTGGATCAGTTCAGGAGGGCGCCCGAGCCACAAGGAGGTGACCGCCAGCCCGAGCTCAACAACCTCCTCCTCCACCAAATCCGCCCGTGGTCGGCCGCATCAACATGATTGAAGAGGCCGGCGGATCGAGCTCCAGGGGCGATGGTGATGGATCAGTGCCAAAGAAGGCGCGCACGGGCGAGCTCTCCTTTCTCCGATGATGATCTTCTTGGGATACAGCTTCCCCCATGATGACGCACTTAGTTGTATCCCTTAATTTGAACAACTATGATGTAAGCCGAATCCTGTTGATAGTGGAAGTTCGGTGAAACGTTTTGTACCTCGGTGTGTTTGCCAGGATGAAATTGCTCATGGAAAACCTTCGAGCCGTGGATTCCACCCTGATGGGATTCACCGGCGACGTCATCATCCCAGAAGGAATCGTCACCCTGACGGTCCGCGCGGGAACCTGGCCCCTTGTAACCATTGTTCAGACCGACTTCCTAGTGACCGACCTCAGGTCCCCATACAACGCCATATTCGGCAGGCCCGGCCTGATCCCTCAAGGCAGTTGTCTCCATCCCGCACTGTCCATGAAGTTCCCCACCGAGCAAGGAGTTGGAGTTGTTCGGGGAAGTCAAGCCATGGCTCGGCAATGTTTCGTTACGAGCCTTCAGTCCAGAATGCCCGAGGTTGACGGGCTAGACGCTCGCGAGGACTTCGCCGAACAGCGGGAGAACCGAGGAGCTGGAGGAAGTACCGCTGGACGAAGCTCGGCCCGACCGAACCATAAAATCGGGTCGCTGCTCAAAGGAGAGCCTCGGCGCAGATTGATCAGATTCCTCCAAGCAATGCGACATCTTCGCCTGGACCGCCTCCGACATGCCAGGGATCAGCCCCGAGGTCCTCGTCCATCGTCTCAATGTGGACGAGATGCACAGGCCCGTTAAGCAGAAGAAGAGAAGCTTCGCCCCAGAACGGCAAAAGGCCATTGAAGAAGAGGTCGACAAACTCATCAAGGCCAACTTCGTCCGAGAGGTAAATTACCAAGCTGGCTGTCAAATGTCGTCATGGTGAAGAAGTCGAACGGCAAATGGAGGATCTGCATCGACTTCACCGACCTCAACAAAGCCTGCCCGAAGGACAGCTTCCCCCTCCCTCGGATCGACCAGCTTGTGGATGCCACCTCAGGCCACCAAATGCTGTCATTCATGGACGCCTATTCGGCTACAATCAGATCCGATGGCCCCCGAGGATGAAGAAAAGACCGCCTTCATAACCGACCGAGGTACCTACTGTTACCGAGTTATGCCTTTCGGTCTTAAAAATGCAGGAGCGACCTACCAGGCTGGTCAACAAGGTGTTCAAGGAGCAAATCGGCCGGAACATGGAGGTGTATGGACGACATGCTGGTCAAAAGCAAGGAAGCATCACGCATGTTGAGGACCTCGCGGAGAGCTTTGCAACGCTGCGCAAGTATGGGATGAAGCTCAACCCAACCAAGTGCGCCTTCGGCGTCAACTCTGGGAAGTTCCTCGGCTTCATGGTCTCCCAGCGAGGTATCGAAGCTAACCCCAGAAGATTCAAGCTCTCCAACAAATGGCGCCCCCAGCATCTATTAAAGAGGTCCAGCGCCTAACCGGGAGGATAGCGGCCCTTAACCGCTTCGTGGCGCGGTCGGCCGAGAGATGCCTCCCCTTCTTCAAAACCCTCCGATCGGCCAAGAACTTCCAGTGGACTCCTGAATGCCAGAAATCATTTCAAGATCTCAAGAAGTACCTCGGCTCGCCCCCACTTCTCAGTAGTCCCCCAGGGAGACCCTATTCTTGTACCTGGCTGTTTCGAGGGCAGTTTGTTCGGTGCTAGTCAAGAAGAAGGCAAGGTCCAAAGCCGATCTACTATGTGAGCAGGCTGCTCCGCGATGCGGAGACGAGGTACAGCAGGATTGAAAAGATGGTGTTGGCCTTAATCACCTCAGTTCGGAAGCTGCGACCATACTTCCAAGCACATTCTGTGACGGTCCTGACCGACCAACCCATCAAGGCGGTGGTCCACCGTCCAGAACATCAGGGAGAATGACCAAATGGGCCGTCGAGCTAAGCGAGCATGACATACATTTCAGCCTCGCCCGGCCATCAAAGCTCAAGTGCTGGCCGACTTCCTCCTCGAGTGTACCATCCCGGAGGACGGCTCTACCCCAGACTCCCGAAGAACCAAAATCTGGAGCCCGGTGGCTCCTCCACGTCGACGGGTCATCCAACGCCCATCGCTCCGGTGCGGGTCTGGTTCTCACCAGTCCGGAGGGGAAACCTTCGAATATGGCGTCCGATTCTCCTTCCCGGCCTCCAACAACGAAGCCGAGTATGAAGCCCTGTTAGCCGGTCTCCGGATCGCCCGCAACCTGAAGGTGGAAAACTTAACGCCTTCACCGACTCTCAGCTGGTGGCCGGCCATGTGCGAGGAGAGTTTGAAGCCGGGAGCCAACATGGTTCGATATCTCCAAGAGGTGCGGGCCTACTTCCCCATTTTTCGAGTTTGAAATTATTCAGATTCCCAGATCCGAGAATGCCCGTGCCGACCTACTCTCCCGATTGGCAACCGCGGAGACAATGGATGCCGAGCAAAAGTTCCACCTGGAGACTGGAGAAACCCAGCATCATGGAAGCCGACCGAATGATGCAAGTTGAGGCCGAACCATCCTGGTTCGACCCTATCCTCAAGTATCTCAAAGAAGGGTCGCTTCCACCCGACCGAAAGCTAAGCTGCAGGCCACCCACTATGTATGATCGACAACCAACTTTACAAGCGGTCTTCTCCATGCCTGCTCAGATGCCTCCGCCCATCCGAAGCAGATTATGCTCTGAAGGTACATGAAGGGATTTGCGGCAACCATCTGGGAAGCCGGTCCCTATGCCACAAGGTGCTACGACAAGGCTACTTACTGGCCGACCATGCAGAAAGATGCGGACGACCTAGTCCGAGCCTGCGACCCTGCCAGAGGCATTCAAGCATCCAAAGGCTCCCCTCCGCCGAGCTAGTTCCTATATCCTCCGCTTGGCCCTTTGCCAAGGGGGATGGACATCCTCGGCCCATTCCCGCTTGCCACGGGACAGCGAAATTTCTTTTGTCGCCATCGACTACTTCACCAAATGGGTCGAAGCGGAAGCGGTTGCACAAATACCGAGGCACGGGCCAGAGATTTTGTATGGAGGTCCATCATCTGCCGTTTGGCCTCCCCACACCATAATCACCGATAACGGCAAGCAGTTCGACAACCCAAGTTCCGCCAGTTCTGCGAAGAGCACGAATCCGTCACCACCTTACTTCGGTCGGGCACCCAAGCCAACGGAGCGGCCGAAGTGACCAACAGGACTCTCCTCCAGGGAATCAAAGCTCGCCTCTCCAGAGCCCAAGGCAGGTGGGCGGATGAGCTGCACCATGTCTATGGGCCTACCGCACCACCCCGAGAATCCCGACAGGTGAAACCCCATTCCGAATGGCTTTCGGCACAGAGGCCGTTATCCCTGTGGAATAGGCCTCCCATCATTGCGGGTGGAAAGCTACTCAGAGGAAGCCAGCAACGAACAACTCCGCACCAACCTCGACCTGATAGAGGATCAGAGAGAAGGCCCGATCAGGTGGCTGCCTATCAACAAAGGGTGGCCCGCTACCATGCCTCCAGAGTCAAAGGGAAAGCTTTCCTGCCCGGCGACCTTGTCCTCCGGAAAGCCTCTGTTCCAAACCGCTGGAGCAAGGAAAGCTGGCGCCAAACTGGGAAGGCCCGTACCAAGTAGCGGAGATCATTGGACCGGGAACCTACAAGCTACAAGATTTAAACGGGAAAGTCCATCCCCCGGACGTGGAACTCGGACAATCTCCGTAAGTATTATCAATAGGGTATGTCCTTTATAATCCACTCTGATATACCTTATTATACCTTCCTGTCGGCACATGTTTTCATAATTTGCAACATGAATCATCATGCACTACATTGCCAAAATTGCAAAAGAAACAGATGCTGCTTACCAATCCTCGGCACAACCGAGTTACCTATTTGAACAGGAATTCTCCGAACCTCGGCTGGGCCGAGCAACAAATTCTCCGAACCTCGGCTGGGCCGAGCAACAAATTCTCCGAACCTCGGCTGGGCCGAGCAACAAATTCTCCGAACCTCGGCTGGGCCAAGCAACAAAATCTTCGAACCTTGACCAAAGCCAAGGGCTACATTCTGCCGCTTGAAACCTCGGCCAAAGCCGGGGAGCGACCTTAGCTATCAAGTTCCTCGGGCCAACCGAGTGATATTCTCGCACCCTGGTCACGCCCGATGACCAAACCATCGGCCAAAAGATCAAAGTCCTCACGCCTTAGTCGCACCCCAGTGCGTCGTTTGAAGCAGGGTGACTTCTCGAATACCCTAAAAATGAAAATAAAGACAAAAACCTCCCGATACTCCAGAGGAAGTAAAGGATCTCCTTCTAAGGGACCACCTAGGTCCGCCACTGGTCCAAACAGAGACCAGTGGCCCCCAAGAAAACTTGGTTCGGATTCGGACAGCTTACAAGCCCCGATCAATCTAAACGATCTCCTAAACTGTGTTCGGATTCGGGTGGCCTACGTGCCCTAAACGAAACCCGCTCGTGATCTCCCAAAATCAGCTCGAACTCGGGTGACTGATAGATCCCAATATGATATGGGCAAACGCTTCGGAGACAACAGAATGCACCATATGCCAAATCCTTATGTTCATTGATCAGAAGGAAAGGAAAGACAACAATAGTAAAAGAAAGAAAAAGAAGCAAAAAGAGCCCTCACTAAGGCTCGCTGTCATCTCCGGAAGCCGACAAGTCCTCCAGGCACTGGGAAAGCTCGGCAACTTGTTGGTGTGATGTTATTTCCTCCCTTTGCTGGTCCACCACCCGGCGTAGGGCCGCGGCCTCCAGTAATGGCAACGTACTCTTCGACGACCCTCTCGAGCCGCCGGTGGCTTGCGAAGGCCGACGCCAAGGCTGCCCGTCGACCGTGATGGTGGGACGGCCCCCCTCTGGATGCAGCAAGCCGTTGATCACCGCTCTTAAACCATCAGATGACTGCTCTCCTCCTCGAGAAGCCATGTCGAAAGCTGTTCTAAGACTGAACCAAAGGGATGGCAAACACCAGCACCCCCCGTCCGTATTTATACTTTTCAAGCGAGTATTTCGATCAGCTGGGCCGTAACCACCGACCCATGAGAATTCGCCATGTGTCACCACTTTAACTGGCGCCTGCAGAATCTGAAAGGTCATGCCCCATCCCAAGCGAAATCGGTAATGAGGATGGACTGTTCGGGAACCCCCTTTTTCTCTCTTCTCTGGGAATGGGGTACCTCCCAATCTGCCGGCCCCCGCAGTAAATGCTCTCAACACTTCCCCAAGCTCTTTTAAGCTGGCCGCCTTTTGGGAAGCATGAAAAAGAAAGAGCTCCAGCGCCTGACAATAATTCGTTCCCTCGGGACTAGTCATGTCATAAATGGAGGGCGTGACCATGCATCGCCGTTCTGCCTTGATGCCCCTCACCGAACCCGTAGGGACCTAGCATTATGACTCATGGTGACGACTAAGTCATCCCTCCGAGCTCTGAATCTCCAAACCTTGGCAGGGCCAAGCAACTAATCTTCGAACCTTGGTAGGGCCAAGCAACCATTCTCCGAACCTCGACAGGGCCGAGCTATAAATATCCGAACTCCAATAGGGTCGAGGCATGAATCTCCGAGCTTCGGCCAGAGTTAAGGAACATATTTTACCACCAAACACCTCTAAACCTCCATCTAGACCCGGCAGCTTACAAGCCCCGACTAGTTCGGATGGCGCGGGATCCTCGCCTAAAAACGAACGGGATGTCCTTATGTCCCACGGCCAGCAACAACAACTTGGCACAAGAGAAACAGAAATTAAGAAATAGAATAAAACTTTCTTTATTTCATTGCCATCAAAACCAATTACAACTGCCTGAGAGGCATTACAAGAGCATTGAAATGCATAAATAAAGACGAGCACAAACTCGGGCAACTGCTCCAAAGCAGATCTGGGCAACTGTGATGCTCCGGCGTCGGACCGACAAATCAGACAAACCGTGAACAGTCAGCTCGAGCCGATAATGGGCGGGCGATATGGACCAATAGTTGCGACCAGCTTCGGTAAATAATGATATCTCGGTGACCCAACCGGGATATCAGAGTGATTGGAAAGGGTGGATGGGATATTACCCCAAACCACCCAACCGAGAGGCCCCCCGATGAGTAGGTAGGAAGCCCACGGACCCTGGCGCCAGAACGCTCTCCCAAACCGAGTGTGTACCGCCCCACCTTGCCCAAACTCAAAGGCAAGGTACCTGCGGCGGCACACCGTCGCCCCCTCCCCATGTGGCGAAAGATTCCCAGGCGGGCAAGCCCAGGAATCCAAATCAGGGGAGGAGGAGAAGTTCAAGCGAGTCATGGGGAGCCCGCGTACACTTCCTATCGTACATCCCCAAGGGAGAACCACAAAGGACACAGGGAAGCACATATGTGCGATCTCCATGTGATCTCTGCGCCCCTCTGTGCGCTCTCCATATGATCCCCGGGGCTCATCCCCTAAGGGTGAGCCACTCTTCAGCGCTCCTTCATCGCCCCAACTATCCGGACGAGAAAGGCTTATGAAAGGAAAGCTCAACCCTCCCACTCGCAACACCAGAGAAATGAGCATGGTGGAAACTCCAACAGGGAAGGAAACTTTGAGGATGGCCTAACACGACCCCTCTTCCCCCCTTTTTATAGGCAGAAATGAACCAGGGGCAGCTATCAAAAGAAGCCCCGAGATTCAAAACACCTGGCCCATGCCTCCACGTGGCCTCCAGGATGAAAGCAGCGCCCCACCGCGCGCAAGCCAATCGCCTGAACCATGACGCACGCAAAGATTTCTTTGATCCCGAATCATGGTTGTTGAACGCAGAAAATCGCCCGCCGATCCTACGAAAACTGACAGATCCAGGGGATCGTCCTACGAAAATGACATCCTCCAATGGCGGGGAATACCTGCATCGTACGTCGAAACAACCCACGTGGGAAAAGACCAGCACAATAAAGGCCTCCCGGAAGGCTCCAAGGCAGCTTTTTGCTGGCATCGAAGCCGTATCACCCATTCGGCAAAACGAAAATCGACTCGCCTGAGAGGAGACAGAGCACTAAAAAGCAATTAAGGGGTGCGAACGCCGTGCGTTCCCGGTAATGAACCCCCAGTCTGATTGCGTGTAAGGCCTAGGCATCACCTAACCCCCCCTTTTTCTTGTGGGGCCAGAGCTGTTCTATACTTCAAAAACCAATTGAAGTATCCGCTCCCAGCCGAGCTACTTCATTCTCAGCCCCGAAAAGGCTATCTCGTTCTTCGAATTTGTCAAACCACATGTCATTCGGCCTAAGCCAAGTTAAATCGTCTCACACGGGCTGCGTTGACGTCCGACCTTTTTATCGAGACAGCCCCACGCCATTGGCCTCTACCAGGGTATTTGCCAAAACTCGAGACAAGGAACCATTCAGGAAGAAAAACAAATGGAAAATGGCCAATTTATTTATTGATCTCCGGTCAGATTACAAAACAAAAGAGAGGAAAAAACACATATGGCCCCCAAAAGGGTCAAGACTTGGGATCAACCCCAGCATCTCCAGCGGCCGCATCAGCAGGGCGTTGCTTGGCTCTCCCTTCTCGAAGGTGCTACGACGAGATACGTCGGCGTCATCGATTCCCAGGATGGCATCGAGGTCAACATCAGATATTTCTCCATATTCGTCCTCCTCGACCCCCGGGGTGTAAGCTTCATAATGTTCAGCATCTAGGCACGACAGGTCCAGGTCCGGGTAAGCCTGGGCAACCTTGGCCCTTGCCTCATCTTCACCCAGTTGAAATGCATCGGCACAGGCCGCCCTACGTTCGTCGGTGAATTCGGTGGATTTCTTGTACTCCTCCACCGCCGAGGAGGCCCGCACACTTGCCTCGTTTAATTGCTTCTCCAGTTCGGAGATCCTTCGGTGCCTCAAGGCCGCCTCCTCTCCGAACGCCTCCAACCGTCTCTGGAATTCCTGCCTCATCTTATGCGTCTGCAGGCGAAAAGGCCGAGTAAGCAGAAATCGAAAGGTCAAAATGAATGGATCCAATAGGGCCATACCTGATCCTCCGCCGGGCTAACTCGCCCTCTAGCACGTGAACCCTGTTGAGAGCCCTAGACCTAGCCGACTGGCTCTGGCGAAGGTTCTCTTTTAGCTCGTCCACCCGGGTCTGGGTATCTCCAACTTCCTGACGACAAAGTCGACCTCATCTGACAGTCGGGCAGCTCGTTCATCCGACCACTTTAGCCGATCCTGTGTATCGGCAAGCTCCTTGCTTAGCGAGTGAGGTGGTCCTGCTGCCGCCGGCATTTGCGCTCTTCCTCCTCGAGCTTTTACTCCAACCGGCCTTATCTTCAGCGTGGCTAGCTTTCAGCTGGTCCCACCTCTTATCAAAGTATAGCTGCATGGACTTAACCTTGCCTTCATGCTCCGCCCTGGCCTGAGCAAGCTCCAAATTAGCCTTCTCGAATTGCTCACGAAAACCTTGAAGCTCGCCAATCTGAACGGTAAGTTGGGAGGCTCTTTCCCTCTCAGCCGCAAGGATCCTGTTGGCCTCCTCAAGCTCCCGCTGGAGCTCACCAACCTGTGCGGCGAGTCGGGGGGCTCTCTCCCTCTCAACCGCAAGAATTCTGCGAGTCTCCCCGAGCTCCCTTTGAAAGGTCACCAGGGCTCGAGAAAGTTTCTCGGTCGACTCCGCCCTCTCCTTGAAAAGATCGGCCTCATAGCGGGCCCGGCCCAAGCTCCGACCGCCAGATGCAAGCGCCATTTCAATGCCCTCATGATCAGGGCGCTCTGCAGAAAAAGGATGACATGCATAAAAAATAGCGAGCTAACTAACCACAGGTCCGACTTTGGTGCGATAACTTACCCGAGATGCATTGTCTGTGGCGATCCTTGTGAGGGCAAGATCATCAATCTCGGGGAGGAGGAAAGCCTCGTTTGGCACCCCAGCACGACGAAAGGCCACCTCGACAAGGTCTTCCGGGTGACCCCCTCCAATTGAAGAACCTCCTCTCCTTGGAACGCGGATCGTATCAGAGCGGAGAACTTGGCGCTTACTTCCGGTCGTGCGAGTGGAAATCCGCTCCCAGGGAGCCACCCAGAACTCCCTTGACCCACGAGCTTCTTGACAGACCAGCTTCCGCCGCCAGGGCCCTCGCTTGGGAAGCCTCGGACGTTTCGGCTCCAACGAGGAAAGCCCCGGCCGAAGCATCCCCTTTACTCGCCGGCTCCCCTCCTTCTCCTCCCTCTTCTTCTTCCTCTTCCTCTTCTTCTTCTTCCGTCTCCCCAGAAATTTCCCTGTCCGCGACAGGCCCTTCAGAAACTTCTGCTCCCTCCGGAGCCCCTGTTCCTCGGTGGGAGGCCCCTCACCAGAGAGCCCCCCGCGAACTTCGGTTGTCGGTTCCGCAGGTTCGGCCATCTCCTCATCGCCCGTTGGCTCCCCCATCGACGGCCCAGGCCGGTCCTCAGCAGCCGCAACCTCTTCCCCTACCTCGATGGAAGCGGAGGCTGCCCCCACTTCCTCCTGCGACCTCGCCGAGCCATTGGCCCCCAATGAGGGGGACCGGACCTTGCCTGCGGGAGCCCCCAGGCCACCGGCGTTTCCCCTTCGCCATCATCAAACAAAACGACGACGGGGGGGGGGGGGGGAGGAAACCTCAGCAGCCTCCCCCGAAACCCCCGCGACTTCCCGATCTTCACGCCTGGACAGATCCTCCTCCACCACCGAAAGGTCAGGCGCCGCCAGAACTCTGGCAGCTTCGGCCTATGGCGATGAAGAGCGCCGGCTGTTACCATCTCCCCCGTCCCCCTGGAGCAGGAACCAGAAGGGCGAAGCCTCTTCTCGAACCGAGGCTTGCTACTGAAACTAGATCTCCTACGACGCTTTCCCAGCTCCTCCCTCATCCGGTCGGCGAACGCCGACTTTTCGGCTGTAGGAGCAATACGACTCGCCCATTAGTTCACGCAGAAATCAGAGACGGAGCCACACTAAATTATCAGCTACGGATAATACTCACTGCGGGGATCGATGGGACTTAATCTGGCCGCGAAAAGAGCATCCTCCGATAAGAGAATGCTGGCTGGGAGTGCTTGACTACTGCGTAGCACAACCAAATCCCTCTTCTCCGAATCAGTCAATTCTGGGTGTGCTTCCGGATCCTTCACGTATTGCCCCCAGACCCAGGGAAATCCAAACCAATGTTCCCCCTGACTATGAGGAACCGCGACTTCCACTCCTTTATCGATGAAGGGTTGTCCGATATCATCTTGAAAGATCTTCGAGGACCGATATAAGGCCATTCTAAGGCCCTCCCGGAGACCAATTAAAACACACCCTGAACAATGAGAGGGTTGCTGTCACCCTAAGGCGCTTGCACAACGAGATGAACCCGATGAGGTTGCGCCAACTATTGGGGGCCACCATGGTAAACATATGTTGTAGAACTTCATCACCTCCCGCACCAACGGATGGAGGGGGAACCGGAGGCCTACCCTCAAGCTTTCCTCGTAGCAGAACGTTCCATCCTCTAAACCGGACGTCACTCTATCCTCCGCCATCGGAACCAACAAGACGACGTCCGGGGGATCTTGTACAAGCGACGCATCCGCTCCAGATCAGCCAGGGTCACCTCCGAAACCTGGTCGCTTCGGCTCACTATGTCCTCGATCGCAAGAGAAAAGCAGAATCGCAGTGGGAGCAAGAAGACAAAGTTCTTCGGAGGAGAACGAAAGGGGCTCTACGAATAAAGATAGTGCCGCCACAACTCCTTTTTTTTCAATCGAAACCGCCTCGGGGTGAGGATGGGGCGCCTTAACCTAGGTATCCGGAACTGTCGCTACGGGCGCCATGAAAGTCGGGATTTCCCATGTGGCATCTTCCCAGCCGTTACCTTCGCTCCTAAGGAATGACGGATCCGCCTCGAAAAGGAAAGATGGCCCCACGGCATTAATTAAGGGCATCATTGCGTGGGCAATCAAATACGCATCCCCAAATGCAGGTCACGCCACCTAAGCCTATACTCCCTACGCCCGAACCTATGCTTCGAACTAGGGAGTGGGGGGCATGTGTTGGGGGGTAAAATCATCATTGCATTGATAGTCATGCAAGGAGGCTAAGACCAACCCCATCCCTTCGCCTGCTATGATACGTCCCCGAGCTTTCGTAGCTCGGCTCCCCCGAGCTTCCTATTGCTCGTCCTCCCCAAACCTCCCATGGTTTGGCTTCCCCGAGCTTCCATAGCTCGGCTTTCCCGAGCTTCCGTAGCTCGGCTCCCCCGAGCTTCCTGTTGCTCGTCCTCCCCGACCCTCCCATGGTTTGGCTTCTCCGAGCTTCCATAGCTCGACTTTCCCCGAGCTTCCATAGCTCGACTTCCCCGAGCTTCCATAGCTTGATTTTCCCCGAGCTTCCATAGCTTGGCTTCCCCGAGCTTCCATAGCTCAATTTTCCCCGAGCTTCCATAGCTCGACTTCCCCGAGCTTCCATAGCTCGGCTCCCCCGAGTTTCCTGTAGCTCGGCCTTCTCCGAGTATCCATAGCTCGGCTCCCCGAGCCTCCTATAGCTCAGCTTCACTGAGCGATCCACGATCCAATACTCACCTCCGCGGAACCTGATGTGGGAGAGCCTAGGCCTATCGTAACAGCATCCCATGCAAGAAATCATGTTGAGGAGTGGTCTAGAACCTAACACGGCTACCTGGGGGCCTACGCACCTACCAGATCTCAAGCCTTCAAGGAGCTCTCCTAACCGTCGATCCCTTAACAGACAAGATACGGATCCTACCGGCCCCACAACGGCCTGATTCGATTAATCTACGTATCCCAACAACCTGCGAACCTTCCAGAAGGCGCTCAGGATCCAGGTGACAGCCTATAAATACGATACTCCCAGATTCTCTCAGGTATGCTCTCGCTCTCACTCTCACTCTCTCACTCTCCCCAGCTGCTCGTCGGCGCTCCCCCCTAGAGCTCCCGATCGGCCCCCTCTGAAGAGACTCCCCGGAGAGATCCACCTCCCCATTTTCTGTTGATCGCCAATTCCTCCACTGACTTGAGCGTCGGAGGGTCTTCCACGGAGGGCCATCCCCAACGCCTCTCGCGTGAGGACTTATGTGCAGGTCCGCCCTAGGAGATCGACTACGCCTGAGTCAAAGGACGGATCCCGACGGCAACAATATATATATATATATATATATATATATATATATATATAGAGGAGAAGTTTTTCTTCAACTAAAGCATCAAATCTCTACTAAGAACTTCCTCCAAAACTATAAACACCCATCGGCAAGTCAAGAGAAGGAAGACAACCGATTCGAAGCAAAAAAAAAAAGGAGAAGAAAAGAACAGGGTGGAAAACCAGTTCACCTTCCAAGTATTCCGTCAAAATCCTAGAACGTCCTCACGATCTTGTCCTCCAAGTGGCCTTCAACCAAGGACACCTTGAACCATCAAATGCAGTAGGAGAGCGGAAACCCTAGATAACAACAACAAAGAAAATCAAAGATACAAAACAACCAGCTTCTAAAACCCTAACTCGATCTCTATTTTCTAAAAGACAGCTCCTTCAAAGAAGAATAGCAGTAAAAGAGAGCTTATGAGCTTATGATCTCTATTTTTCTAAAAGACAACGAAAGTAGCTTACGGAAAGTCGAGCAGAGCTTACGAACTTTGATGCGGGAAATTTTCTTCCCTCGCTCTTACCTCAAGACAAGCAGCAAAAGAATGAAAGACCTTGCGATGAGTCCTCCGTGTTCTCCTTTTATCGTCTCTCTGCTCTCGCTTCTAAACTCCGCCCACCACGTCGAGCCGCACAGCGTACAGACCGGAACATCCCACCCGGCGCCTGCCTAAAATTATGAACCCATCGTTGGCCATCCGCGTCCCCGCTTGTCGCCTTAGGCTTGAGAGCGACACGTGTCATTTTCGTGTTGGAAAGCTTGATACGGAGCCGGGTCAGACCATTCCCTCCTCCTCCACCTTAATTTCCCAAAATACACCTACATCAAACAGGGACATTTCGGTCATCTGGGCAAGCATAAATGGCACCATGCGAGACTTCAAAAATGATCCATTTTGTTCTGCCATGTTAGGCGTCCAGCTATTCTTCCGAGTTTAGCCCTATCAAATTTGTATTCTCATATTGCCCCTGCTATTCCTCGGAGTCGGAGAGGGACTTTGGCTTGAGGGAAGGCACGAGAAATGTGACACCCGGGTATGAGGCCGAAGAATGAATGGCAGTGCAATCTTTTTTTTTTACAAGCGGACGATCATACCACTCTGAGATGAGTCAAATCTGAAGTATCAGAGTACATAATTTGCTCCAAAATAATCGGGCAGGGGTCACCAGGATGTCATTCCCACTGTCCAAAATGGCTAGCTACAGCCGAGGCAACCCAATTCGCTGCAGCATTGGCTTCCCTATAGACATGACGGATCAAAGGACCAGAGGTAGACTGAAGAGAAGCCCATATATCAGTAATCAGGGGATTATGGAAGGGGCAGAGATCAGCATCCCGTCTGATCCAGTGAATGACCGTAAGGGAATCTCCCTCAATAACTACCCACTGAGAGCGCAAAATGCGAGCAGCATAGGTAATGCCGCCCAAGCAGCCTGCAACTCTGCCATAGGAACGGAAATGTCGAGAGAGCCATGACCACCAGCCGCAAGCAGCTCCCCTCAGGCCCCCTAATAATAAATCAAGATCCAGCAATACGGCCCGACACAGAGCCATCGAAGTTCACTTTGACATAACCCGGGGTTGGGGGCTCCCAAGCGATAAAGACCGTAGAACGGTGCGCTGCCAAAACTGCAGGGGAATCCCAGAAGTCCGGTCTGTCAGAGTGACTACCCAAACCAGAACGAAGATACTCCGTAGCAAGAAAGTCGGCCATGCGGATAATGGTCTGAGACGAGGTCATATCATAGCAAAGATACTCTGGTTATGAGTTAGCCAAATGTGATAAGTCAAATAAGCTAAAAAAACCCCCTGGAAGCGACTGTCACTCTGAACTGCTATACGAATGGCTCATAATAAAGACCACTGGGTGGGTCCCTCGTCCTGCATCCATGGCCTGTATCAAAGCTGCTGCCAAATCTGAGAGGCATGAGAGCATGTAAGAATGGCATGCTCAACCATCTCCTCTTGAAACCCACATATCGGACAGTACGGACTAACAGAGAGACCGCGACCAACCAGAAGAGAACATGTAGGGAGGCGGTCCCACATCAGCTTCCACAAGAAAAGCTGAATCCTTGGATGGATGGGCAAACACCAGATCCAAGCCACATCATCCAAGCCCACAGTCCTAGGGCAGATACGATCAATCAGATCTCTAATAGAGGCACGAGGGAGGCAGGATCGCCACAGTCTGATATCAGCAGCAGCAGAGGAGGCAAGAGGGATGGCAAGGATCCTGTGCGCAAGCTCAGCTCTAAAGAACCGGGACACCGTGGGGATATGCCAGGCCGGAGAGTCCTGACAGATCAAAGCAGAAACAGGCAGAGAAGATTCAACATCAGAGCTAAGGAAAGTCGGCCACCAAGCTAAAGAAAGATGCTATCCATGTATTGTGAATAACATTAATAGAACTCCCATCCCAATCATGCAGTGAATATCAGTCATAACAGTGGGGGCAAACTGGCAAATCGCTCTCCAAATGAAGGAACAACCACGTGGAATACGGAAGTCCGAATTAGAAGTCCAGCCACCGTATCTGCCATGCATAACAGAGCTCCAAAAACAATGAGGTTCCAAAAGGAATCTGGAGGCGTGCCTAGCAAGGAGAGCATCTCTGCGGACCACTAAAGACTGTATCCCCAGACCACCCTCGCAGATAGGCAAACAAACCATATCCCAGGACAAAACATGAAGACCTTGACCTCCCTGCATCGATGCCCATAGAAAGTCGCGAAACGTCGCTCAATCCGTCGAAGGCAGGTGACCGGAATCAATGCATTAGACAAAGTGTAAAGGGGAGAGATGTGAGGATAGATCGAAGCAGAGTAACACGCCCCATCATGGACCAGAAACCTACCAACGATCCAATCTATCAGTAATCTATCGCTCAAGATTCCAAAAATCCTGCTGACGGGGACTCCGCCCAGTTATAGGGATCCCAAGGTAGGTCATATGGTACGAGCTTGTTAAAATCCCAAAAGACTGGGAGATGGTAGCACGACAACGAAGAGAGGTTGATGGGCTAAACACAAAATAGATTTCTATAAGTTAATCAGCTGGCCAGAAGCCTGACAATAAGACTGCAGAATAGCAGAGCAGACAGTCGCATTCTGAATAGTAGCAGGGCTAAGCAAAATACAATCATCAGCAAAAAGAAGGTGTGAAAGAGGGGGACCAGAGGGCCCCGGCATGTAAGGCTGCAGCTGAGATACCCTGACTGCCTGAGTAAGGGCACGAGATAGATCATCAGCACATAGGATAAACAAAAAGGGGGAGAGGGGGCATCCCTGACGAAGACCCATGGCAGAAGGAAAGAAACCAGTCGACTACCGTTAATAAGAATAGAAAAGATGGGGCACTGAACACATGCCATAATCCAATCGATGAAGAGATCAGCAAAGCCAAAGTCCTGAAGCGTCTACCTCAGAATGTCCAACTAATCGATCGTAAGCTCTCTCCATATCCAGCTTGACTGCCATTAGTCTCTGTCTGCTAGTCGCCCGCTGAAGATCATACATAAACTCCTGGGCAATAAGGGCATTATCGGAGATACTGCGACCACGGATGAAAGCCCCTTGCTCAGGGGAAATCAGGTGAGGTATGACCCTCTGCATCCGAGTAACCAACAGACGGGCACAAACCTTGTATAGAGTGGTGCACAAACTAATATACCGATAATGCTGAGGAAGCAAAGCATCCACTCTTTTTGGGATCAGGGCAATATAAGTTCGTTGCCAATCCCGAGGTATGGATTTAGAAGAAAAAACAGACTGGATAGCCGATATAACATCCTGCCCCACAATGTCCCAATAGTGCCAAAAAAGAAAGGCAAAAACCATCCGGGCCTGGAGCCTTATCAGGCCCTAGCGCCCAAACAGCAGAACGAATCTCCTCCGCATATACCGCCCTCATAAGAATATATTATCAGCATCAGAGACCCTAGCAGACTGAGAGACAGGGTACAAGGAGATCCTCCGGCAACCTGCTCCGACCAACGGTCTGGAAAAACCGAGAGATTTGCTCCCGAATGGCCTCATCATCATCAAAGATATGCCCCTCCTCATCACTGATACGCCGATCCGATTGGCAGCACGCCGAGCCAAAGTTGCCTGATGGAAGAATCTAGTATTTTGGTCACCCTCCTGAAGCCACTGGACCCGAGACCTTGTCGCCAGAAGATCTCCTGATGACTGAGTAAGGTGTGATGCAAAGCCAAACGCTGCCTAAGGAGTTGAAGATCAATCACGGAAAGACCACCATCCTGGTCCTCCTTAGCTTGCATAGAAGCAATATCAGATTCGACAGACTGCACCTGCTGCCGCAAGTCCCCCACCTCCCTACTGTGCCACCTCAGAAGTCTACGCTTTGTAAGCTCAAGCCGCCGAGATAGGCGGTAGGTAGAGCTCCCTCTGATAGGTAGGTGCCAGACCTGATGAATCAAAGCCCGAGCAGAAGAATAGTGTGTCCAAAACTGCTCAAACCGGAACGGTCCCCGACAGAGAGGACGGTTTAGTGGATAGAAGCAAAGGGCAGTGGTCCGAAGCAATCCGGGAGATGAGTGGTAGTGGCACGAGGAAAATAGTGAAGCCATCCAGAAGAGGCCATAGCCCGATCCAAATGCTCCCACACCCGAGCAGAGCCCTGACGGTTGTTACACCAAGTAAATTGCGCCCCGAAAATCCCAAATCAAAAAGACCAGCAGAGGAAATGAAGGAGCGAAACTCACATGAGTTCGGAGTATCCACAAATCGACGACCACCGCACTTCTCCGAAGCATTCACAATACAATTAAAATCACCAGCAATAAGAGTGGAAAAACCCTGATCTAAGAGGGTAAGGATCTCAGACCAAAGGCATCGCCTCCCGATAATCCATACTGGCATAAACACCTAGAAGCAGCCAGGGAGGAGCAGTTCCCTCTGAAACAACCAAAGCAACCTGCTGATGACAATA
This sequence comes from Calamus simplicifolius, assembly GCA_900491605.1. Taxonomy (NCBI): domain Eukaryota; kingdom Viridiplantae; phylum Streptophyta; class Magnoliopsida; order Arecales; family Arecaceae; genus Calamus; species Calamus simplicifolius. The sequence continues at coordinate 380,451 of UESW01004817.1, read as the reverse complement.
ATGGAAAGCATCGACACGAATAGAAGGGGTCCGCCATAAAGCCAGAATACCCCCAGAAAGACCATTAGAGTTCACCGCATAGGAACTCCAAGACCGAGAAACCCGGCGCCGGAATCGCTGAAGGCTAGGTCCCGACAAACGAGTTTCCAGTAATACACAAATATCAAAATTATGAAGCTGTAATAGCTGACTAAACGAGGAGTAAAATGAAGGTTTCATAGCTCCTCGAACATTCCATATGAGGATCTTCATTTAGTCAAGTTGGGGTTTGCCTTGTACCCCTACTTGGGACCCGATCGTGTCCATGTCAGAAGGACCTCCTGGAGAGGACACACTGCCAAAGTTCCCTTATCAGGATCAGAGTATGTAGCAAAGTGCCCTGATCAGATGAAACTAACTGCTGGGATAACTCCGTATCTTCTGCCCCACGTGAACCAGGATCCCGATGGGTAGAAGAGGAAGGCAGAATTGCCTATTTCAAAATGGAGACAACAGTATCATGATCGCATCTGTCCCGGATGGTAATTTGGGACCATGGATCACCCTCTGGGAATTGCTCATACAGCCTTTGCCCTTGGCTTTGACTGCTTTGAGAGTACCCTCTGGGCTACAAGTTTAGCAGGCCGGGCCCGTTTAAGGGAGGCAGGATTGGCATCCTCCCGGATCTTAGGCACTCCAGCCCAACGATCCGATCCACGGAGACCAAAGGGATTAGTGGCAACTTTGATTCCCAACCCCAACTTGAGTTCTGACTCTGATTGAAGAGCATCCTGCTGAGACACTGATCCAAGGTCAGGGGGGAGGAGCTGCTGACCCTGGCCTGGGCTCTTCTGTGGTAATTCAGTGGCCTTCGCAGAGAACTTGAATGCAGGTTTGAAGCATGATACTTTGTCACTCTGCTCAACCGAGTAATGAGTCTTTCTGATCTATTACAATGCTTCAGGGTATTAGATCCAATGTTCAGAGAACCAGCAGCATTTGCTACAGTAACCGGCATGGGAAATAATTCATGGCATGGAGCGTGATCTGTAGACAATCCGGGACTCCCTGCCTCCACGAAAGAAGCCAAGACGAGGGAACGGAGCGTCTACGTGCAATCTTCGCTGGAATCGTCCACCCATCCTTCGAAGCCTGGGGGATCGACTTGCCATTGGCCGATGAAGGCATCGATGAAGATCGGGGACCGCCAGAAGTAGGGGCTGAGGGAGGTTTACGATACCGGAGCGCCGCCATCCATGGTCCAAAATGAGGAGAAGCAGAGGAGGAAGACGACGCATAGATGACGAACACGGCCCAGTCAAATGAATTAACAACAGGACTGATTAGTTTGACATTTGAATGATGGGTAGATGGGTTCGATCGAATTTTCAAATTAAATGATATTATAATTATTTTTTAATTTAATAATAAAAATAATAAATATAAATATTAAATTATAAAAAATATTTTTAAAACTTTATATATATATAATGTTTAAAAAAATTTATATAATATTAAAATTATAAAAAATAGCTTAAAACTATAAAGGAATTGCTTTCAATTGTAAACTAAAGTAAAAAAAAGATTAAAAACTTAAAAAATTTAATCTTAATTTTATTTATTAAAATTAAAAGTTTAAAAATTAGGATTTAACCGATAATTCGATCAGTTCAATGAGCATCTTAATTTTTATCGGATTATAAAAGTTAACTTTAATAATAAAATTGGATCTAATTGATGATCGATTTTTAATTGAACCATTCTATCAATCCTTTCAGCTTAATTTTCAAAATCATGCGGTAGTTAATTCAAAAGATTACCCCGAGAAGAGACTCGCGACATATTCGTTGTTACCAAAATATTCGTGTTACCAAAGGGAAAGTATATCACATCCCCATGAACCTCCTTTAATTTGATGTCTAAATTTTTAAAATATCTCCTATCATTCTACAAATCATTTATTTATTTATTTTTATTTTTATCATAACAAATAAGGATGATTAATGCTTCAAAATACAAGTCCTTTGGCAGCTAGCCAAGTTAAGCTTCAAGAAAACTTTGGTGCTCCAACTGCAATCCCCTTGCCGTAAAGCTGACTAATTTGTGAAACAGGAAGCAACCTAATTAGCTTCTCAGTGGGCATAAACACATTCAAATTGAAGAATAGATGAAGTGATTAATAACAGAGAGGATGCTCCATATAAGATCAAAGAGCAAAAGAAACTTATTGTTGCCGTCAAATCATCCTCCTTGAATGTCGGGTGAGGACGTGGGTCAAAGAGATGACAAAGATGGGTCTGAAAATCTTCAAACGCCTCCCTCTTGAGCAAGAATCATGCAAGAAAGTCCCGGGGATCGATTATTCCAGTGGAAACCTCCGACGCTCAAGTGAGTAACTTCGAAAATAGTAAGTAGAAGTGGACTAAAAGACTTAGCCCAAAAACTTGGAGTTCAACCCCCTTCTCTCGTTATAGGCAAAGGTTCTTATACCTGTTCGGAAGTCCTTCTTATCTCCTTTTTGGAAGGTTGTTGAATCCGAGACGTCATCGTCTAGCGAAGGATAGGCGGCAAGGTAGATGGACATGTCACAATCCCTTGAGTTTGTCATGAGTAGCTTGCTGCCATCTTTCTGTCAAGTGCGGCACCACAAGTGGTAGGTGGGCTAGGTTGGTGGACCACATGGCAGTTGCAGGAGGTTGATGGGCCACGTGACGGTTGTGGGTATCTGCCCGGTCATGTGGAGGCCAGGTATCAAGGTCGAGGAGGACTTGGGGGTCCCTTGGTGCCGAGGTTGAGGGAGACTCGGGAGTCCCTTGGTGCCAAGGCTGAGGGTGACTCGAGAGTCCCATGGTGCCGATGCCGAGGGGGACTCGGGAGTCCCGTGGTGCCAACTTAGTCCATCCGACCTTGGCTTCGTTAGTCACTTGATCCGCTAGCTCTAACATGGTTGATCAGCCACATCAAATGCCCCCTCGCTCCTGAGATGGTGCGAGCGCATCTCCCGCCTAGTGAAAGGGGCGTAAGATCATTCGGTGGCTGATCCCAATGCATCACTAGTTGCCGAGAGGGGCACGTATTCTTAGGGGTGATGACTCTTTAATGTTGAAGGTATGGGGTACCGCAATGCCACCGCTATGCCAACCCTCACCATTGGATCTGAGAGGAATCCTCCTCGAAATGGAGAAAACCCTTCGGAACCCACAAAAAGGTAATCGCCATCATTAAGCTGACTTTACTGATGTCTCATCATTGGCCGTAGATCTCGTATTCTGTGTGCCAAGTGGTTGTCGAGGCATCTCCTCCAGTGGCAGGTGTGCACATGGAAAGTCAAGCCAGATGAGACAATTCAAAAAAGAGGCATAAGAGGAGGGTCTCCATGAACCCAGCTCCTCACACCTCCGAGATTTCCTTCTTCTTCCCCTGATCTTGAGCCTCATCCGAGTCTTCCTCCTTTGAACCTTATCGTTCTTCTCCCTTCATTCAGCTTAGTCCTCCTAACTTCTCTTTGCTTCCCTTCCATGGCTTCATCACTCTCGTGGTCCTCCTTCCCTCCTTCCGATGACCATGTTTCCTCATCACAGCCGCCAGTTTCTCCATCCCTGACACCCCTGTGGTCCTCCTCTACTTCTTCCGAGGACCATGTCCCTTTGTCATAGCAGCAGGTTGCTGGCAGAACACCCAGTCAAGGATCATCTGGTCGCTGTAGCCCCTCCATCTAGGGTTAGGGGGGTGTTCTTGGAGGGGACCGCCTCCATCATCACTCCCACAGACCTAGCATCCCTTAGGGTAGCCTATAGGATACCCAAGGACATCTGATTATCCGCCCCCGAACCTGACGATAGGGTGACTTCTTCTTAGTCTGGGAGAGTTGCCTTGTATGAGGTGTTTCTCAAGGCAGGTCTCTAGCTTCCTCTCTGATAAGTACATAAATAATGGCCATAAAAGTATTAATTTATAAATTAAATTATTATTATTTTTTTAAATTTGATACTTTATATAATATTTTTAGAAAAAGACCTTAATTTTAGAAGTCTGACGGTATAAATGGCACTCAAATCCGACTTGAAATGAGTTCAAAATAGATTTTTCAAGATTTAACCTAGAAATTGCATGAAATTTAAAGCAGTCACGGATAAGTGAAAATCGTGTGATATTTTTAAGACTGCAGTTTGAACTTTATCTTCAGAGATAAGGCAAACAGTTAACGCGATGACACACGAGTCGATGCGTCTTCCTTCCCTATAAAAGAATACTATCGGAGCCACTTGAGGAATCATCAAAAAATCCTTTCACCTCTAGTCCTCTTTGTTCCGCCCCACTCCTATTTTTGTTTCTTCTAACCCAAATCTTTAATTCGTTCTTCATCCACCAATCAACCATTTATCTATTTCAAGAAGCGAAAGTGGATGCAGGAAGCAGAAAGCGGAGCGAATAGCAGATCCATCATCTCAAAAAGTAGAAATAGATTATATTTTTTTATGTACTCTTTTGGATGCTATGAAATAAAATATTTATTTATGTTTACTTTTTACTGAATGTTCTTCAAGCAAAAATAATTTTTGACTGATCTATTCTTTAAAAGGGATGGGTTGTAATCTATAGGTACGGGCCGTACTCTAATTAAGATAAATCATATCTTAATTATGTTCATAACCAATTGTCTACTTATTTAAATATTTAATTACATAAATTTATTTTAAGATAACTACTCAAAGTCCCTATAGATTCGATCCCTTACTTTCGCTACTCTACCTAAGATTAGTGGAATTAAGGAGTTTTAATTGTTGCACTACGACATGCATCAGATTTTTGGCACCATTTCTGGAGAATTATGTGCAGTTATTTTAAAAAAAATATTAAAAATAAAAAATTATAATTTAATTTTTAAAAAAATTATAAAAAAATCATCATGAATTTTTTTCTTAATTTTATTCTTATTTTAGTTACCTTATTTGTTAGATTTTTTTATTTTCTTTTTAATATAAAAATTACTTTTCTTCTGATCACAAATTCACTTTTAACCTAATCAACTTTTTCTTTTAATTAATGTACCTTAAAGAACCTTAAAGAAAATCCTAAGACACTTTCCATAAAACAAAATTATTTTTTTAAGAATAATAATAATAATAATAATAAATAAAATATAATAAAAAATTATTTTATTTCTATGCTTAGATTGACTTAGGTAAATTTACTTTCTGTAAAACTCAAAATTTTTCCAAGAAAGATATGATGCTGCTGACTCCCATATTTGTAGTCGAAATCTTTGATGTTTGGGGAATCGATTTTATGGGACCTTTTCCTGTTTCATTTGGATACGAATACATATTGGTTGTAGTAGATTATATGTCAAAATGGATTAAGGCCATAGCAACCCAAACTAATGATCATAAGGTTGTAATCAAATTCATTCAACATAATATTTTAGTCGATTTGGGTGCCCAAGAGCTATTATTAGTGATGGAGGTAAACACTTTACTAATAGGTACTTTGAGAACTTAATGAAGAAATATGGTGTTGGGGAGATTGTTGAGAATTTATTGCCCCAATCTTATTGATTTTGATGATTACCAAAAGCCATGAGTATATTAAAAGATGCAATGAGTTTATTTACATGAGCAATGAATTTATTTAGAACAATGAATGAGAATGTTAAAGTATAACTTTAATCAATTTGAAAGTAACTTCAAGCTCCTTGTTTAAGCTTTCAAAAAGAAATTTTATACTTCATATGATAATCAATGAGTTTTTGGAACATTTCTTGAATTGATTCCTAATGACAATTTTATTATATTCAAGTCAAAAATTTGATTTAAAATGAATCTGGAACGAATTTCAAGTCAATCAGAAAATTCTCTGATTTTTGATACGTTCCGGAGCCGACTCTAGAGTTTCAGAGTCGACTCCACTCAGAATACAGAAATGACTATCTGTCTCGAGTCGACCCATGTGATTTCTCGAGTCGACCCCCGATTCTGTCGAGCCGACTCCATGACTGTGTGAGTCGACTCCGCTCAGACACCAGAGGTGTATTTTTCTGAGCACTTCGCGAGTCGACCCCCAACTTTTCATGAGTCGACCCCCGACTGTCAGGAGTCGACACTTTATTTTTGATGAGTCGACCCTTTGACTTTCTGAGTATTTCTATTTTTGGTATCTCGACTTCGAGCCGACTCGCGAAAGCAGGAGTCGACTCCAGCAAATCTGGGCGAGATTTTTCCGAATGCCAACTCAGCGTCAACGGTAAGATTTTTAATTAACGGCTATTTTTCTTTGTTTCTAACGGCTATATTTTTGCAGAATCTATAAATAGAGAAGCCGTTTTCAAATCAAAGATATACAATAGAGAGATATTCACTTCAAAAGAAAAGAAGAGAAAAATTGGAAAAACAGAGCTTCATTTGAAAAAATTGAGATTCAAAATAGAGTGAAAGAAAAAGTGTGAAATCAAAGGAAGCTCCTTCTGTGCTCAAGCTCAACAATCCAAGGAAGCTTCAGAAGAAAATCCAAGAGCTATTCAAGAGCTCTCAAGTGATTTTCAACACTCAAAGAAAAGAGGAAAAGCTCAAATCAACTCCAACGTACATTCCGTGAAGAATCGAGCTGAGGCCCGATTCTACACTTCAAAGAGTTGAGGAAAAGAAGAAAAGAAGAAAAGCTCAAAAGCCAACCAACTGCAAATCAGGCTTTTCTAAACTTTATTCTTATATTTGTTTATCTGCTCATTGAGGAGCTTTGTAACTTGAAAAACAATATTTTATTCTTTGTGTCTAGTTCAATCTGGGGGATTGAACTAGTGGAGGTAGTCTTACCTCGGTACAAGCTTGGTATAGCTTGTGTTAGGGTTTTTGTGCTGGTGAGCCCTTGAAAACCAGCTGGGTTCGTTGTGATCCCGGGAAAACAACAAGTTTGAGTTGTGAGCTTGTAAAACAACTCTGCTGTAATCAAGGAAGATTATAGTGTGGACCCAAGTGAATCTTGGGAGTGGACGTAGGTGTTGGATACACCGAACCACTATAAAATCTTTGTGTTTGCCGTGCTTTCATTGACTCTATCTCTATCTCTGTTTTATTCACTGCACTTTGTATTTACATTGCATTTGCCTTCATTCTTCTTAAGCAAACTATTTTAAAAGGCTAATTTTTAAAGAACCCAATTCACCCCCCCTCTTGGGTTGTCATCTGGGCCAACAATTGGTATCAGAGCTAGTGCTCATTAGATTTTGATCACACGATCAAGAGCTAAAGATCCAAATGGCAACACAAGTTGGATCATTTGCTGAAGGTCATTCTACGAATAGACCTCCACTGTTTAATGGTTCAAATTATTCTTATTGGAAAGCTAGAATGAGGATATTCATTCAAGCTTCTGATTATGAATTATGGGGTGTTATAATTAATGGACCTAGTACACCCACACATGTTATTGATGGCACTATTGTTCCTAAGCCCGAAAGGGACTGGAATGATAATGATAGGAAAATGGCACAGCTTAATGCTAAGGCCATGAATGTCTTATATTGCTCTTTAGATGCTAATGAATTTAATAGAATCTCCACTTGTAATTCCGCAAAGGAGATTTGGGATAGATTAGAGGTTACCCATGAGGGTACCAACCAAGTAAAAGAATCTAAAATTAATATTCTTGTTCATAAATATGAGTTGTTTAGCATGGAACAATCTGAAACCATTGCATGCATGTACACTAGATTTACAGATATTGTAAATGGTTTGAAAAGTCTTGGTAAGACATATACTAACTCAGAACTTGTTCGAAAAATTCTTAGGTCATTACCAAGATCATGGGAAGCAAAAATGACAGCAATCCAAGAAGCAAAGGACCTCAACACTTTACCCTTAGAGGAGCTTCTAGGATCTCTTATGACCCATGAGCTGACTATGAAGCAGCATGTAGAGGAGGACACAAAGAAGAAGAAAGTGATTGCCCTCAAAGCTGCAAAAGAAGAAGAGCAGCAGTGATGATGATGATGATGATGAAGAGACTGCTCTCTTAGCTAAGAAATTTAAAAGATTCATGAGGAGAAAGAAACCCTTCCACAAGAAGAAATTTGGAGCAAAGTGGGAAGGAGAAAGGATAAGAACAAGGACAAGGACAAAGAAAAAGAGAAAGACCCCTTGACTTGCTATGAGTGTAATAAACCGGGGCACTTTAGGAATGAATGTCCTAAATTGAAGAAAGCCTACAAAAAGAAAAAGAAGGCTTATGTGGCGACTTGGAGTGACAGCGAGGAATCTTCTTCCGAAGAAGAAGAACAAAAGGAAGTCGCAAACGTATGTTTATGGCGGACGACAACGATGAGGTAAGTTCCGATAACCCTTGCGATGAATTTGCTTTTGATGAACTATTTGATGCTTTTAATGAACTTGTCGGGGATTTCAAGGTTTTGAAAAAGAAATACAAAATTTTGAAAAATGAAAATTTAACTTTCATTAAAGAAAAGGAAAATCTTAATAATGAAGTTAAGAAACTTAAATCTGAAAATGAAATTTTAAAAGAAAAGAATTAATTTCCAATGAAAATGATAAACTAAGGAAAGAGGTTGAAAAACATAAGAACATAGTTGATAAGTTTACATTAAGCTCAACTAAATTAGACATGTTATTAAATAGTCAAAAAGCAGTTTTTGACAAAGCCGGATTAGGGTATAACACTTTAAGAAAACAAAAATCACTAAAAATATTTTTGTGCGTGCTGGCCAAAGTAATTTTACATGCTTTAAATGTAATCAAAAAGGACATAAATCTTATGAATGTAAAATTCTAAAACCTAATAAAAACTTAAATATTAAAGGAAAGAAAATATGGGTTCCGAAAGGAACAATTTTTGTTGCTACTAACCATGAAGGACCCAAGAAAGCTTGGGTACCTAAACATAAAGTTTGATATCATTGCAGGAATGTCTTGTGGCCAAGAGATCAAAGAGAAAGTGGTATCTTGATAGTGGCTGCTCAAGACATATGACGGGTGACAAAGAAGAATTCATCACCCTTGAAGAAAAGAAAGGAGGAGTTGTTACATTTGGCGACAATGGCAAAGGCCAAATCTTGGGGTTTGGTAACATTCAAATAACTCCCTCCACATATATTGAAAATGTACTTTATGTTGATGGTTTAAAGCATAACTTAATTAGTATAAGTCAATTATGTGACAAAGGTTTTAAAGTATCATTTGAATCTTCTATATGCACAGTAGCTAATCCCATTGATAATAGCATTGTTTTTATGGAAATAGAAATGGCAATGTATACTTGATTGACTTAGACAATTTGTCTACTAATAATCATTGCTTAGTTGCTAATAATGCTAATATGAATGAGATTGGTTGGTTGTGGCATCGAAGATTAGGTCATGCAAGCACACACCTGATTTCAAAACTAATTAGAATGGATTTAGTAAAAGGTTTACCTAAAATAGATTTTGAAAATAACAAAATATGTGATGCATGTCAGTTTGGAAAACAAACAAGAAGTTCTTTTAAATCTAAAAATGTTGTTTCAACTTCTAGGCCATTAGAGCTACTTCACATGGACCTTTTTGGACCAACTAGAACCACAAGTCTAGGAGGAAAGAAATATGGTCTTGTGATAGTAGATGATTACTCTAGATTCACTTGGGTAATGTTTTTAGCTCACAAAGATGAGACTTTCTCGATATTCCTGAAATTCTTCAAGAAAGTAACAAATGAGAAAAACACTACCATAGTGTCTCTAAGAAGTGATCATGGAACTGAATTTGAAAATCACTTATTTGAAAGTTTTTGCAATGAAAATGGTATTAATCATAATTTTCTGCACCTAGAACCCCTCAACAAAATGGAGTAGTTGAAAGGAAAAATAGGACTTTAGAAGACATGGCCCGTACCATGCTATGTGAAAGTAAACTCCCGAAATACTTTTGGGCGGAAGCTATTAACACAGCATGTTACATCCTAAATAGAGCCTTAATAAGACCTATTTTAAAGAAAACACCTTATGAATTATGGCATGATAGAAAACCCAACATTAAATATTTTCATGCATTTGGTTGTAAATGTTTTGTTCACAATAATGGTAAAAATAATTTAGGCAAATTTGATGCTAAATCTGATGAAGGAATATTCTTAGGATACTCACAACTAGTAAAGCATATAGAGTATTTAACAAGAAAACTTTAGTTGTTGAAGAATCCATTCATGTAGTTTTTGATGAATCTTTAGCAACTCGTTCCGAAAATTTGATGATGAAGAAGATACAAAACTTAATTGAGAAAGATCTTGAAAAATTAAATATTGATGTATCTTTAGATCATGAGCAAGACGCTAAAGATAATGATTCACCTAAGGATGATGATACTAACACTAATCATAATGATGTAGATCTACCTAGGGATTGGAGATATGCTTATAGTCACCCTAAGGAATTGATTATAGGTGATCCATCTCAAGGAATAAGAACTAGATCATCTATGAGAAATATTAGTAATCATCTTGCATTTGTATCACAAATTGAACCTAAAACTATTGAAGAAGCTGAAAAAGATAATAATTGGATGTTAGCAATGCAAGAAGAATTAAATCAATTCACTAGAAATAATGTATGGACTTTAGTAGAAAGACCTAAAAATCATTCTGTTATAGGATCAAAATGGATATTTAGAAATAAACTAGATGAAAATGGCATAGTAATTAGAAACAAAGCTAGATTAGTTGCAAAAGGATATAATCAAGAAGAAGGTATTGATTTTGATGAAACCTTTGCACCAGTAGCTAGATTAGAAGCCATTAGACTATTACTTGCATTTGCATGTCACATGAATTTTAACTTATTTCAAATGGATGTAAAAAGTGCTTTTCTAAATGGATTTATAAATGAAGAAGTATATGTAGAACAACCACCAGGTTTTGAAGATCATGAATTTTCAAATCACGTTTTTAAATTGCACAAAGCATTATATGGTTTGAAACAAGCACCTAGAGCTTGGTATGATAGATTAAGTAAATTCTTAATTGAAAATGATTTTATAAGAGGAAATGTTGATAAAACATTGTTTTTGAAAAGAAAAGTAAAGATTTATTAGTAGTTCAAATATATGTTGATGATATTTTTGGTGCTACTAACAATCTTCTATGTCAAGAGTTTGCTAAGTTGATGCAGGGCGAATTTGAAATGAGCATGATGGGAGAACTCAACTTCTTCCTTGGACTCCAAATCAAACAAAGCAAAGAGGGAATCTTTATCAACCAAACAAAGTACACAAGAGAAATTCTAAAGAAGTTTGGTATGGAATCAATCAAACCCCTCGGAACACCAATGAGTCCTTCATGCAAGCTGGACAAAGATGAAGAAGGTAAGAAGGTTGATCAAAAATATTATCGAGGTATAATCGGATCCCTACTTTACTTAACTGCAAGTAGACCAGACATAATGTTTGCTGTTTGCTTATGTGCTAGATTTCAGTCTGAACCTAAAGAATCACATTTAATTGCTGTTAAAAGAATACTAAGATACTTAAGTGGAACAAAAAATGTAGGTTTATGGTATTCTAGAGACTCAACATTAACTTAATTGCATACACTGATTCTGATTATGCTGGATGTAAGTTAGATAGAAAAAGCACAAGTGGTGCATGCCAATTCTTAGGAAGTAACTTAATCTCATGGTTTAGCAAAAAGCAAAATTCAGTTGCATTATCAACTACTGAAGCTGAATATGTTGCAGCTGGAAGTTGCTGTGCTCAAATCCTATGGATTAAGCGACAACTTGAAGACTATGGTATCACACTTGATAAAACACCTATAAGATGTGATAATACAAGTGCAATTAATCTAACAAAAAATCCAATTCAACATTCTAGAACAAACACATAGAAATTAGATATCATTTTATAAGAGAACATGTTGCAAATAATGAAATATGTCTTGATTATGTTAATACTGAAGAACAATTAGCTGATATATTTACAAAACCCTTGAGTGAAGAAAGATTCTGTTATCTTAGAGGAGAGTTAGGGATTTGTGATCCATTAGAATGAATTTGAAACCCCTAAGGAAAGTTTATCTAAATTCTTTCAAATCCTTGATCTTTAAGGAAATCTTATCTAGAATTCATATCTAATTGATCTATTAAATTCCAATGATTATTTTATCAATTTTTAAGATCATTATCCGGACACATTTCAGATTATCTGAAACTTTATGTTTTTTGCTCTGAAATGGTCTCGGAGCCGACTCGGTGAGTATCGGAGTCGACTCCAGGTTTCTACTGAAACTCTCGAGTCGACCCCTTCTCTGCGCGAGTCGACTCCACTTCGGGATAGTTTTCTGTGACTGTCCGGAGTCGACCCCTCGCTTTGCGGGAGCCGACTCGAAGTGGTCCCAGGTCGATTTATCTAGGGCAGAGTCGACTCGCCGTTCATTTCTAACGTCTCAATCTCTCCAAATACTCTCTCCAAAATATCTCCTGACCTTCCAAATTCCTAAAAATCCCTAATTAACCCTTCCAATAGATCAATGGCCCCTAAAACTCGAGGTTCTAACCTTGGTGCGGCCGGAGTAAAGAGGAAGAGAGCGGTGAGGAAGACCGTGAGGCGTCCTGTTCGTGAGCCTTCACCAAGCTGGATTCAACCTCATCCTCCTCGACCCCTAATGCTTCTCCATCTACGGCTCCATCACAGGTAGATAGACTTGCCGATAGAGTGATAACTACGGGAGAAAAGTAGATTTTGAATTGTTTGAAGCTGAGGGATTTATTGTGGGAAGGCAGTTGATTGAGATGGGTTGGGAAAAGATTTGCTCTTTAGATTGTCCCACCTACCCAGCTCTTGTCAAGGAATTTTATAAGAATCTATCTAGAGGAGATAATGGACTTGTAAGCATGTGAGAGGAAATAGAATTTCAGTGACAGTGGATTTGCTTTCTAGATTATTGAATCTTCCAGTGTCAGGAACATCTACATTTTCTTCTGAAGACCGAAGCCCAGCTCTTTCTAGACTACTTAACAGGGAGATTGTCGGTTTTGAGGAAGTTTTTGCTAATCAGTTATCCTTAGAATTGAGACTTCTCACAACATCTGTAGTAGAATCCTTTTCCCCAAGATTGGGAGGTTTGATTATGTGTCAGAAAGAGATATTTTGTAATGGATGCAATTGTGATGGGTAAACCCATTAACCTTCCTAGTATGATTTTATGGTATATTGCCGATTGTGGAGGTAAGAGAAAATCAAGTTTGCCCTACGGCATGATTCTTACCAAAATATTCCAGAGCCAAGGGATTGTCATTTCAGATAGTGAGCCTATGAGGAACTTAAGACACAGATTTTTACAGTTTGGCCACTATACAAAGAATGGGTTTTGTGAAGAGAAATGGGAGATGGGAAAGGAAAGGTTTGATGGATGATAGAGCAGTGGACACTGAGGCACCGGGACCATCAGTCAGACATTCTTCACCTGTTCCTCCGAGCTCTCCTATTCCTGCTCCTGCCCCTACCCCTGCTCCGTTATTTGATCAAGCATCATCTTCATCTGTTGGTTTCACTGAACTTCAGTTAAGGCAGCTTAAAGGCCTTCTTGATGATCAGTCAGATAAGTTAAAATCAGAGTTTGAAAACAAGTTTATGAATCTCAAGGAAACTCTTTACTCTTTGGATGACCGAATCACCAAGATAGAATCAACCTTAGCAATTCATCTAAGTCTTTAAGTGGAGACCTTAAGAACATATTTGAAGAACTTAAAGACGTCTGCGGAGATGGTGAAACATATGCTAAATGCAATGCTGAACTCAAGATAAAATTTTGACTGCTTGCACCTTTGTTGATGAGAGACTGAAGGACTATGTAAAGATACAAACAGATGGAATGAAAAATATAATAGATCATTTGACTAGGATTGTTAGGACTCACTTTTGATGTATTAGATACTTAGTCCTTACAATGTAATGAAGTTTATATTGTGTTTTGCACTTTTATACTTTGATGTAATGAAAAGTCTATTGTCAATGTAATCTGAGTCTTAGTGTATTTCTTCCTTTTATCAATGAATGAATGATTTTGTTAAATCAAATCTTGAATGAATGAATGAATGACTATGTTTGATGCATCTCTACCTTTTTGTTGATAACAAAAAAGGGGGAGAGTTTTATAGTTTTATAACTGTATATGCATATGGGAGAAATGGAGAAATTAATTAATCAAATGATATTAAAATGATTGAATGAATGAAATAAATAATTGATGAATGGGATATTTATTTGAGTTTCATAGGGGGAGCTACCTCATTCAGGGGGAGCCTAAGCCTAACTATGAAAATAAAATAAATTCTCTAATCAATCATGCATAAACTCAATGTTTTTGTCATCATCAAAAAGGGGGATTGTTGGGAGATTGTTGAGAATTTGTTGCCCCAATCTTATTGATTTTGATGATTACCAAAAGCCATGAGTATATTAAAAGATGCAATGAGTTTATTTACATAAGAAATGAATTTATTTAGAACAATGAATGAGAATGTTAAAGTATAACTTTAATCAATTTGAAAGTAACTTCAAGCTCCTTGTTTAAGCTTTCAAAAAGAAATTTTATACTTCATATATAATCAATGAGTTTTTGGAACATTTCTTGAATTGATTCCTAATGACAATTTTATTATATTCAAGTCAAAATTTTGATTTAAAATGAATCTGGAACGAATTTCAAGTCAATCAGAAAATTCTCTGATTTTTGATACGTTCCGGAGCCGACTCTAGAGTTTCAGAGTCGACTCCACTCAGAATACAGAAATGACTGTCTGTCTCGAGTCGACCCATGATTTTTCGAGTCGACCCCCGATTTTGTCGAGCCGACTCCATGACTGTGTGAGTCGACTCCGCTCAGACACCAGAGGTGTGTTTTTCTGAGCATTTCGCGAGTCGACCCCCAACTTTTCATGAGTCGACCCCGACTGTCAGGAGTCGACACTTTATTTTTGATGAGTCGACCCTTTGACTTTCTGAGTATTTCTATTTTTGGTATCTCGACTTCGAGCCGACTCGCGAAAAGCAGGAGTCGACTCCAGCAAATCTGGGCAAGATTTTTCGAATGCCAACTCAGCGTCAACGGTAAGATTTTTAATTAACGGCTATTTTTCTTTGTTTCTAACGGCTATATTTTTGCAGAATCTATAAATAGAGAAGCCATTTTCAAATCAAAGATATACATATAGAGAGATATTCACTTCAAAAAAAGAAGAGAAAAATCGGAAAAACAGAGCTTCATTTGAAAAAATCCGAGATTCAAATTAGAGTGAAAGAAAAAGAGTGAAATCAAAGGAAGCTCCTTCTGTGCTCAAGCTCAACAATCCAAGGAAGCTTCAGAAGAAAATCCAAGCTATTCAAGAGCATCTCAAGTGATTTTCAACACTCAAAGAAAAGAGGAAAAGCTCAAATCAACTCCAACGTACATTCTGTGAAGAATCCAAGCTGAGGCCCGATTCTACACTTCAAAAGAGTTGAGGAAAAGAAGAAAAGAAGAAAAGCTCAAAAGCCAACCAACTGCAAATCAGGCTTTTCTAAACTTTATTCTTATATTTGTTTATCTGCTCATTGAGGAGCTTTGTAACTGAAAAACAATATTTCTATTCTTTGTGTCTAGTTCAATCTGGGGGATTGAACTAGTGGAGGTAGTCTTACCTCGGTACAAGCTTGGTATAGCTTGAGTTAGGGTTTTTGTGCTGGTGAGCCCTTGAAAACCAGCTGGGTTCGTTGTGATCCCGGGAAAACAACAAGTTTGAGTTGTGAGCTTGTAAAAACTCTGCTGTAATCAAGGAAGATTATAGTGTAGACCCAAGTGAATCTTGGGAGTGGACGTAGGTGTTGGATACACCGAACCACTCTAAAATCTTTGTGTTTGCCGTGCTTTCATTGACTCTTTCTCTATCTCTGTTTTATTCACTGCACTTTGTATTCACATTGCATTTGCCTTCATTCTTCTTAACCAAACTATTTTAAGAGGCTAATTTTTAAAGAACCCAATTCACCCCCCCCCCCCCTCTTGGGTTGTCATCTGGGCCAACATATGGGATAACCCATAAAGTTGCAACACCATATCATCCCCAGACTAGTGGCCAAGTAGAAATCTCTAAAAGAAAGATCAGAAAAATATTGAGAGAAAAATCATTTGAAAGAAAGATTTATTTGAGGATTGTTGGACCATTGCTTTGATTATTTTTTGACCCACCGAAGTTCATTTATTGCTGATTCTTTAAGTGGTCTTAAAGTTCCATCTACCCTTATTGAAGAGCATTCAAAGCTGCCTTGAATGCTTCTATTGGGCTGCATTTATTAAAGAAAGAAGCAACTTTGGGATTAGCTCTTTAAGTTGATATGCATTTCTATTGTTTAAATCTACTCATATCTAGGAGCTTATTATATTAAACATTCTGTCTCTTGTACTTTGATTTGTTTCATAGTTGTTAAACATGTTTGGGTAGAGGTCTACCCGGATTTATATTTATAAGGCTTGCTTGTACCCGAAAATAAGTGTTGCTAGCTAGGTTGGCTAGTGACGATTAATTTGTAAGGCTTGCTTGTGCCCAAAAACAAGTATTGCTAGCTAGGTTGGCTAGTAATGATTAGTGAAATACCCAAGGTGTTCTTAGAAAGTGGATGTAGGTGCAAGGTTGGCACCGAACCACTATAAATATTGTGTGTTTGGTTGTGATATATTTTCTGTGATTGATTGCGTACTAGATTCACTTAACTACACAATGCTCATTTGTAAAAGAATATAAGTGCACATACTTGATAGCCGATTAAATTTTTAAGAAACTCAATTACCCCCCCCCCCCCCCCCCCCTCTTGGGTTGCTAAATCTGGGCAACATCTGGTGTAATGCATTGATTATGAATGGTAGATAAGAAAAAATATATTACACCTGATGACATCTAGAAAAGCTAAACTTTATGACCAAGTATAATTAAAGTAGGCAACACTTATGCTCAAACCTTAATCGATCTGGGTGCCACGCATTCATTTGTACCTAACATGTATCTTGCTAAGAATTCATCCTTGAAACCCATCCCTCTAGAGCAAGAGTTGCATATTGCATTCTCAAATAAAGATTTTATAATGGTGGACTCAGTATGCAGATCTTGCTCGATTGATATAAAAGATAAGAGGTTGAATGCTAATCTAATCGTCCTTCCATTGAAGTTCTTTGATGTAATCCTAGGGATGGACTGGTTGGCCTCTTATCATGCTTCAGTAGACTATTTCAGAAAAAGGGTAATTTTTAAAATTCCTAACCTACTTGAATTCAGTTTTACTGGAAGTTAGGAGTTCCTGACCTCAATGTTGGTGTCAGTTGTATAGGCTGGGAAATATCTAAGGAAAGGTTTTGTTGTGGTCAGGGGCCTCCAGCAAGAAAAGAACATGTTGGAGGATATTCCAATGGCTTGAGAGTTCACTAATATCTTTCCGAACGAATTTCCCAAATTTCTCTTGGATCGAGAAGCCAAGTTCACTATTGATTTGGCCCCAACGCTAGACCTATATTCAAGGCTCCTTACTACGTGGCCCTAGTTAGCTAAAGGAGTTGAAGAGTTAGTTGCAAGAGCTCCTAGATCGAAAATTCATTAAACTCGGTGCCTCTCCATATGGTGCTCCAGTACCATTTGTTAAGAAGAAGAATAGCAGTCTTCGGCTCTATATTAATTACAAGAAATCAATAAGATGACAGTGCAGAATAAGTATCCTTTTGCTGAGGATTGATGATCTATTTGACCAACTCCAAGGAGCCCAAATATTCTCAAAGATTGATCTCAGGCCAGGGTATCATTAGCTTAAAATCAAGGCTAAAGATGTACTTAAGATTACATTCAGAACTAGGTATAGCCACTATGAGTTCTTAGTGATGTCGTTTGGGTTAACTAATACCCCAGTAGCATTCATGGACTTGATGAATAGAGTCTTTAAGCCATACTTAGATCAATTTTTTGTGAACTTCATTGATGACATCTTGGTGTATTCTAAAAGCCAGAAGGAGAATGAGGACCACCTAAGGATTGTTCTACAGATTCTTCGAAAGAAGAAGTTGTATGCCAAGCTATAGAAGTATGATTTCTGGTTGAGCGAGTGTCCTTCTTAGGTCATATAATATCTAAAGATAGCATATCTATGAAACCAAAGAAGATTGAGGTTGTTGTGAATTGGAGTCAGCCTTCCAATGTGTTAGAAGTTAGAAGCTTCTACGGCTAGTTAGGATATTATCGCATATTCGTGGAGGGCTTCTCTTGCATTATTCTATCTTTGACTCGCTTAACCCAAAAGCGAGCAAAATTTGACTGAATTGAGGAGTGTGAGAGAAGTTTTCATGAGCTGAAGCAGCGCCTGTTATCAACCCTATCCTTACCCTCATGTCAGGATCCGAGGATTTACTTTATTTACTAATGCCTTCTGAAAGGGATTGGGATGTGTTTTGATGCAGAATGAGAAGATGATAGCCTATGCCTCCAGACAGCTAAAGCCATATGAGCATAACTATCTTACCTATGACCTGGAATTAATCATTGTGATCTTTGCCCTAAAAATTTGGTGGCATTATCTATTTGGATAGATGTGTGATGTGTATACAAACCATAAGAGACTAAAATATATCTTCATACAGAAGGAGCTAAACTTGAGGTAGAGAAGGTGATTGGAGCTACTAAAGGATTATGACCTAAACCTGCACTATCACCCAAGGAAGGTCAATGTGGTAGCTGATGCCTTAAGCTGAAAATTCTTAGAGTTAGCTTCCTTGATTACTTCTCAACCTCACATCTAGATAGACCTTAAGAAGTTGAAGGTTGAATTGTGAGTACAGTAGTCCGATGGGCATATTGTAGCACTTGTACTCCAACCAACCCTAATTGATAGGATCAAGTCCTCCTAGAAAGAAGACTTGGAGCTACAAAAGATTAAGGAAGCTGTGCAGTTAGGAGTTCAGAATAAATTAAACATAATGGAGGATGGATCCTTGTGATTTAATGGCAGGCTCTGTGTGCCAAATGTGAAGGAGCTAAGGGCAAAATTTTGAGGGAGGCTCACTACACTCCCTATATAGTGCACCCAGGAGGCTCCAAGATGTACAAAGACCTAAGAAAAACTTTTGGTGGAAGGAGAAAGAGAGATTGCTTAGTATATGGCCATGTGCTTAGTATATCAACAAGTGAAGGCCGAGCATGAAAGGCCTGTGGGACCTCTATAGTTTTTTATGATTCCATAGTGGAAATGGAAGAAGATCACTATAGATTTTGTGATAGGTTTGCCCAAGACTCCCAGGAGCAATGATGCTATCTAGGCTATCATGGATAGATTGATGATGTTAGCCCATTACCTACCTTTCAGAGTTGAGATTTCTAGTGAAATATCGGCCAACATGTACATAGAGCATATCGTGAAGCTCCATGGTGTTTCCATGTCTATTGCATCTGATCACTCCAATAAAGTTTTGAAATATAGAAGATCAGAGGTGGTAGAGCAATTATTGGTGTTGAATTAGATAGGAATCCCAAATGGGCCAGTTGAGTACGGATTGGCCTGCCGGCCACTATGCAGTACCAACATGGTTAGCTACAGTACATGGGCCATGTTGGCGCAGCTTGTTAGTGTTGGAGCGTCAGCTTGGCATGGTCCATAGGCTTGGCTTAGGATGGGCTAGGCCATGCCAGCCCATTGGACCAGCTTGCATGTTGGCCTATGGTGCCAGCTCATAATTTTATATTATGTTATTACATTATATTATATTATATTAAAAATAGGTAAAAAAATTTAACTCACTTTCTTGTCTAATTTTAATTTGAGACTAGGTGGCTTCAAGGTTGCACTCTCATGTTTTTCTAATGGTGGATCAAATGACTGGTTTCCTTGAAAGTGTCAAAGTTATAATTCTTCATACAGACTCTACAGATTGCATGAAGCTCCTTGCCGGTGATATCTTTGATGTTAAAGTGCTGCTAGACTTCATAGGTTCTGAGTTTAACTTTGCACCTTATGGCCGTTGAAATGACACCAATGGCAGCAGTTGGTCTATGGATACTGTGATCGATCTGTGGTTGGTGTGCCTCATACTTTACCATATCGATATCAAACTCAAACCCTTGGCGATGAGATTGGCGAGAGCTACCAGCATCGAATATTATTGATTGTAGAAGATAGAGAGTAAAAGTAGAAAGTAGAGAGAGATTAGGATAGCTAACTAAAAAGTAAAAAAATTAAAATAGCTTAAGAGAATTTGAAAGAATTGTAGGAAGATGCAAAAGGCTCTCAAGAGCTTTGAAGAGCTTGTGGTTTGATGTGGAGTGAGGGAGAAGGGTTGAGGCCTATTTATAAATATTGAAGGATTTCAAATGACACAGATAACCTTAGAAACTATCTATGGCCGTTGGAAATGATAAATAGCTTTTCTTAATAAAAAAATAGAATACTTTTAGAAACGAGCTATTTTTGATTATTATGAGGGTATTTTAAAAATTGAAGGGAATTATCCTTCCTAATTAGTCATTTTTGGTTGTTAGAGAAGTATATTTTTGCTCCTTTTCAATCCGGCCTGACATGCTGGCCTACTAAGACAAGTTTGCGTTTCAGACTTGTTATGGGCCATTGTGTTGAAATGGCCTATGGGCCTTAGGGAGATGGCTCAACACAGCTTGTGTAGCAGCCCCACTATCTTAAACACGATGCTTGTCTTTGTTTTACATCTCTAGAATGGAAAAGTTTTGTGCATCGAAGGTCGATGCACAAAGTGTGCACCCAATGCGCGGATTAGCCGCATGCTTGCCACTGAGCGTGCTGTAACCTAATGGGCCCATGGCGTGCACTACACGCACGATGGCACGGACGCACGACAATCCGTGTGCCTGATGTGCGCTTTGTGCATCGACCTTCGATACAAAAAGACTTTTCCCTTTAGAATTAGATAGTGATGGAGCTCTAAGCTATGAGGTGTTAATGAAGAAAGTTTGGATCCGTATTCATTAAAATATCAACCTCAAGGGTCATTATAAAATTAATTAAATTTTGAGCATAGAAATTTAGAAAATTTAATAAGATTAGAATTCTCAAAAAAACATATATTATTAATAATAATTTTACTTTATTTATAATTATTTTATATAATTAAAAATTTAGTATGAGCATCTGTCACTAGATGGATATAGACTTTCAAGAGAATTAAAGGGCTATAAATAGAATAGCCAAACAGCGGGCGCACATACAAATATATATATTATAAAATTAATTTGAATACTCAAGAAAGCTTATAAACGTTATTCACTGAACCTTCTAGAAACTAGATAAGATAAATGTAATAAAATTAAATGAGTTTTGAATAGAAAAAAATCGAGAAAGATATACTTAAATTTAATTCGAACGCTCCATTCGAACACTCGAGAACTTAAACGTTAAATGCTCGATCCTCGAAAAAGATATGCTTAAATTTAATTTGGACGCTTAAATTTAATTCGGACGCTCGAGAAAGATAAGCTTAAATTTAACTCGGACGCTCCATTCGAACACTCGATAACCTAGGCGTTAAATGCTGGACCCTCTATCCCGTTTTTTACCTTCTTCCTTCCTTCTGTTTACCTTCGATATAAGCCTTTCTTTCGGCTTCTTCTGCTGTTTATTTCGAAGTTGAGCGACCTTTGAGATGAAGAAACGGAAGCGTTTGGGACATGATGTCGTTGTTACCTTTCTTCCACCGTCCGATACCATCCATACCTAAATGCCCCGTGCTTCGCTTCAGACATGATGTCGTCGTTGCCTTTCTTCTAACCCTCATCCTCCTCCTCAGCCATCAAAGGTCAGTACGTTCCGGCCTCCTCCACCACCGCCTCCTCCTCCTCCTCCTCAGCCATCAAAGCCGAATACATTCTGGACTTCAGAATATACCTTAATCACAATGTCCTCTGCCCTAATTGCCGTAAGCCTTTCTTAGCTTCAGAAATTCCTACCGATGGACCAAACCCTTCTGCTTCTCAGTCTGCTTCTCAGCAGCGACAGCAGAATTCCAACCATAATTCCGGAAGCACAAATGCTTATGGTCCTCAGAAAAAAACCTCTTCCACCTCAGGCAGTGGAGCCACTGGTTTCCATCATGGAGCTGAGTCCATCAGTTCCTATTGCACAGGCTGCAAATATGTTCCATCAGATATATGAGAAAGTAAGAAGAGAACGTGAAGAGGCACAAGCAGCAGCTAGAAAGGTTATCATATCTCGGTGTTGAATCTCTCTGGCTTCATCATCAATTCTCAGGTCCGTTTCTGAAAGCAAGCTATAGTACAGCAAGTCCCAGGCTATGGGTTGAGCGCGCGTGGGGATGGGTACGTGAACCGCATGCTGCTTTTCCTCTCCAGCAACCACGAAGATGCGACCTGTTTGAGGGAGCACCGTTCTGCCATGGCATGGAAGCCAGTTAATAGGGACCACGATTCCCTATGAAACAATTCTAGATCATCATCTTAGAATGATCTTTGGAGCGTGAAAGCATCCATTAATTAAGCAATGTAAGCTTTATACGTGATGAAAGCTGACTGTAACGTACAGTCCTATTCAATGTTCAACCTTGTGCTTTATTTAATTAAGCAATACAAGTGATCTTCTAGGTAAGTCTTTGCGGCTTCTTCATCTTTCTTTTTTATATATTTTTTTAAAAATTTAATTTGAGGGTTTGTGTTGGTGTGTGTTTTGAGGATATAGAAAATTTTGACATTAGCCCGTTTGTATTAAATGCATAGGTCCCATAAAATTTCCATATATTGTATCTTGAGCTGCACATGATCTATCTTTTTAAGTGCATGTCGTATAGAGTGATGCATTCATTCATCCAATCAATGGATACCATGTATTAGAGAAGGTTGGTCAAGGCTTTCTGGTAGCTCCAAGAAATTTCTTTCTTTGGCCTCTCCTACGGTAGATGGAGCAAAGAAAATATATTGGATAAAATATAGTTCCAAAAAAAGGGGCTAGCTCCACAAGGGAAAACCGATTAGAATTTACTTAGTTATATGAATGGTTGTTGTGGTTAAATAATTGTCCATTTTATGAAAAAAATTTGCAATGGTTTGAAGTGAGTGTTTATAGGATTCACCGTCGGCGATAGTGGCATTTACTCCACACTGAGCATGGGTGTAGGGCATAGAATTATATCAATGTTTATTCTATTAGGCTAGTGCAGATGCCTTTGTTTAGGTCTTGTTTATAGGATCACTGTCATAAATGAAATAAGGTAGGAGACCACTAACATCGAGTATATATATATATATATATATATAGTTTAATGCAAGTATATAATCAAATGAATTTAGAGGTTCTTTCAATGCAAGTATATAAGCAAATCAAATGTTCGGTTCCTTTGAAAGTATCATAACTATAGTTCTTTGTATAGGCTTTACAGATTGCACGAAGCTCCTTATCGGCGATATCCTCAATGTTGAAGTGCTGCCAGAATTTAGAGGTTCTGGGTTTAACTTTGGATCTTATGGCTATTGATATTACACCAATGGCAATAGTGGGCCAAGGAATACTACGTTCGATCTATGGCTGGTGTGTGTCATACTCCATGTTGATATCAAACTCAAACCCTTAGTGATGAGATCTCAGCACCACGAAATTATTGATTAGAGGGTAGAGAGTAAAGGTAAAAAGTAGAGAAAGAGATTAGGACAACTAACTAAAAGTTAGAAAAAAATTAAAATAGCTTAAAATTTTTGAAAGACTTGTAGGAAAATGAAAAAGGCTTTTGAGAGCTTTGGAGAGCTTGTAAGAAATTAGCTTTACGTAGCATCTGTTTAATTTCTAAAATTTTGTTTCAAGAAATTTATTAATTCATTTTTTATTGATTTTATAATTCAAAGATACGAGTCGAGGAGCTTCGCTCCCAAGCATCACAGGTCGACTCCACTGATGGGGAGATGCCCATCGAACTCTCAGTAGAGGAGAGTCCGCATGTGTTTTTGGAGGCTGTTGGTGCCCAGCCGCGAGACCACAAGGTCTATGGTCTGGGCACTAGAGCTTCTTCATATTTTCCCCATCAGGCCTCCAGCTCATGATATTTTGGTGATATTCTGCCGAGCATTTAGACGACATTCGAAGATCTATTGCGGAGGAGGTTCGGTAGGACGTTCGTTAGGAGGTTCAGCAGGAGGTCGAGCACGAGTTCGAGCAGCGTATGCGAGGCCGGGATCAGGAGCTTGTAGACGTGCGAGATCAGATGCATCATTTTCAGGATATGGTTAGCCGCTTGTCGCAGGGTCTCTAGCGTCCACGTGATCGCTCATATTCTTGATGTATTTTTTTTTTTTTTTATATGTTGTACATGAAAACTTCAAAATTTAATATATTAATTATTTTTGAAATTGAATGATTATTGTTTGGATCAATATGAGTGATGAATGTTCGATCAATATTTAAATGTAACGAAATTGTATTAACCATTTTAATATTTAATATTTTTTTTTTAAATTTTTTTAAAAATATTATTATTAAATATTGTGACGCAATGACTTGGCGTCGCAATATTTTTTAAAAATTTAATTAGCGACGCATTAGCGACTAAAATTGCGTTGCTAATATATCTAAAATATTATTATTAAATATTACGACGCAATGACCTGGCGTCGTAATATTTTAAAAAAAAATTTATTAGCGACGCATTAGCGACTCAAATTGCGTCGCTATTATATCTAAAATATTATTATTAAATATTGCGACACAACTAAATGTGTCGCAATATTTAATAATAATTTTAAATATTAAAAATTAGTTTTAAATTTAGCGATGCATTTAGATGCGTCGCAATATTGCGATGCATTTTTGCGTCGCAGAGAGTCGCTGTGATGCGATGCAATTGCGACAAATTGAGGTTGTGACGATCTTCTGAGCGATGCCATCATTGCGTCGCAATAGCGACTTTAGCGACGCATTTAGGCATCGCAATATTTTTTTTCCCTTGTAGTGGAGGGGAGAACCAGGTGGGGCTTCCAGTATGGAACTAAAGAAGCACTAAGGCGGAGCTAGCAATGCTGGCGACGATGAAGCGATGCATCTTCATGTAATTTGGAGCGGTAGACTTAGATATAGCTGCCGACTTGTCCGGCAAGGATAGCAAATATTGGATATCGAGAGGAAGAGGGCTGTGTAAGCCAAGGGTTGATGCATGGACGACACGCTCAGCCAGTCCAAGCTTCCAACAACTGACGCTCTTCTCCTGTCGTCCACGCATAACAAAAGCATACCTTCTCTTCCGGGGGTCAGTGATGTCGCCAAACAGAGGAAGGGAAAAAAAAAAAAAGTTTGTTAGGAGACGCACAAAGAAACCAGAAGCAGAGAGAAAAAAAATACGGAGGCCTAAAGGCTTTAAATCGTGGTATATGGTAACTTACGTTATGTTCGCGTGCTCAGCTCATTTCTGACTGGCTTTCGGAACACGCATCCCCACCACCTCAAGAATGGCTTGCTTGCTTCGCGTTAGCCGTTTTCCCACCGACGTTTTTTTTAATTCTCAACGCTAAGGCATGCGCCAATTTTGATGGCGAATAAATATCAATCAAGCCTCGCTTGAATAAGTCTACTTGTGCTAATTTACTTAATATTTTGGATCTCATTGACCCAGACGCTCAGGCCCGTCTAGAGATCTTAATTATGAATTTAAGCCAAGATCAATATGGGTTCCATGCTTAGGCTTAGGCCATGCTAAGATTTGCCCTGACAACGCTCTTTGGCTCAAAATTTAATTGTCAAGCTAGAGCAATCAAGCTACCCATACTTCCGTAAAGAATTTCTAGTTTACTCTATCAAATGCATTCTTATGATCAAGTTCATAAAGTAGTCAAGTGCCATACCTTTTTTTTCCCCTTTCTTTTTTTTTTTCTACCTACTTTCTTTCCGTCTCTTCTTTTTTCCCTTTCCTTTTTTTTTCTACCTAGTTTTTGAGACAATCAAAATTGATACCAAAACCCAAGAAGGGCTAGTAAAAACTTTTAGCAAAATACCAAGGGGTTTAGGATCAAGCATAGATACGTAATTAGATTTCTATTTGCAGCCGTTCAATTTAGCCTGATTAGATTTGTTGGACCATAACTCATCACTTTTAGAGAGGCTTGTCACTTAATTAACTTTTAGTTCTAAGGTGCAATAGAACAAATAAAAAAATGACAGTTAAGGGATGGTTGTATACGTTTCGCCTGCCTCAACCTAAAATAAAATTAAAAAAAAGGATGGTTTAGGAATGGTTTCACAGATCAGAGGATGTACCTTAGAGTTGGCATAATTTACTCGCATCATGCCTCTGTCTCCTGAAAGTTTCTATAATAAGCTGTGACCTCAGATCAAGAAACACAAAAAGAAAAAATGCCAACTGCTAGCAGAAGTCCTCAACAACCGCATCCACCACCTTGCATACCCTTCTTCAAATTCATGCTGATGCCTTTCGATTCTCCATCTCTTTTCTTGTAAGAATTATATTTGCTGAAATTTCTTCACAAAGGACCGAAAATAAGCGCACAGAGAAAAGCCAGACTTGTTAAAATCATTATGGCTTTTCTGCACCCATCACCTTGTAAAACCCCACCACAACAAACAGCCCACCACGCAGAGACGAAGTCTTGTAAAGAAAAGATGATAGCTCGTGGCAACCGTGATCATTGCTCTCACTCTCACCATCTCCATTGCCATGGCCACTGCAACGAGCTCAACAGTCATATTTGTGTTTGGGGACTCCTTTATGGACGTTGCCAACAACAATTTCCTCCGGTTTGCAAAGTCCAACTACCCTTGATATGGAGTCGATTTTACTTAAATGGCCTAGCCAGCTGGGAGGTTCACCAATAGAAGAACGATAGGAGACTTTCACACCTTAGACAGACTATCACACCTTAGACCCGATTGGTGGTGGCTTAGGAGTGATAACCCGCTGCATGCAAACATATGCAAGGCATCCAATAATAGTACAATAGATACAAGGAGGATAACTATATATCGTTTTAGTTCAAAACATTCTTAGTACAAGTCATATAATGTTTGGGCAACAAGCCAAAATTATAAAATCATATTGAGGTTAGATGTAACATATGTAATCTATTCACACAAATGTAGCTCCAAACTATTCCAGTTGTTGCCCTCTTTAGTTTTGAGGCTCTGAAAAATATTGTAAGATTTAAATGAGCTTACACTAAGTAAGTAAGCTTATTGTAACATAATACAGCCATTCCAAGATTTTAACAATTCAAATACATATCAAGCTTCTATAATTCAAATATATCTCATCATGTTATCAAATCATGCATATCATATTCTCAAAATAATTTGGAAGCATATGCTATATAGTATTTCAAAAATACTATTTCAAAACAAATCCACTATACCACTGTAATTTACATATATATTTTATTTTTACTAATATTTCATGATCATACACTACGTTCACGTAAACAAAACACCTTAAAGGTGTATCTCTCTATACGTTCCCTATAGAGGAAAGGTTATGGTACTAGTGTCATGTCACATATCATATCATGTCACAACATATCCCTAATGGGTGTGTATCCTCACATATGACCCTATGGAGGTGGATCCTAGAGTCATGTAGCATATCAGGTTGTATCATGTCCCAGCTGAACACCCTATGAGTATGAATCAAAGTTGATCACTGTCACTGGCGGTTTAAAATAAAGCCTACTCACTACTATAGCTAATGGTGAATCAAGATCATATCCATGGGGATCAAGGGCAATTATTTTATAAAAAAATAAAAAAATTATTTATAGATGATTATATTTAGAATAATGGTTATTAAAAGATAATAACTAATTAATTAACAAAATTAAGATAGCAGGAGTAGCAATCCCAGAATCTGAATCCATCATGCACACAGTTTTATCTTATTTTCTTTATGTTGCAATAGCAATAATTTTTATAAATTTAAAATTAGAATAATTTATCTCTTATCATGGCACGGACCGTATCAGAGATCATGGCATGTTAGCTTAGAGTATAAACTATCTAATTATTTGCAAAGTTAGGGACTAATCTATCATATTATGATCCGCCTCTCTTAGGTACGTACCGTATCTTGATATCATGGTACATCGATAGAGGGTGTAGGCCTAGTATACCAGATTAAAACCTCGATTAGAAAAATAACTCAAAATATATATGAAAAAAGAGCATGATTTTTATTACATAGAATTAAGAACAAAAAGAAAAATAGAACCTGCTTCATCATCATCCCAAGTTGAAGGAATCTAGTCACGCATTGCTGCTGTTAGCATCCTTTCCATAATTTTTCTCCCCTAGGCCTAAATACAATTAACTAAATAAAAGAAAAATAAAAAGAACTTTGGTGAAAACTCCTTTCAGACTACTGCTTGAGGTTCTTCTTTTATAGAGCTTGTCTAGGGCTTTCTTCTAGTAAAAGTTGGAGTCAATCGGTCTTAAGATCGTTCAGATATCATGAAAATTTTTTCAGCCATTTGTTCCATATCACCTGCCTTAGTTTGCATCGAGAATCATGTGAAATTATCTTTTCCTTCCTTTTTGAGCAAACAGAGCCTGATTTGAGTGTTGCTACATCGTTGGATTTCAAAAATCGAGCTCTTTCCATCTATAGGCTCCTTTTTCTGCAAATATCCATAAAAAAGTATTAATTCTTAATAAATTTAAAGTAATTAATATTTATTTAATGGTTAAATTGGGATAATAAATAGACTTATCAAAAGTCATATAGTATATCATGTCATACATGTCATGTCATAACAAACTATGGTGGCACATAATAGCATATTCATAAAACATCATTTTTATGTCTTATGTGCAAAAATATAATCAATATGCTTTTTACATTTATAGTGGTTTGAACATGTCAAAATACATATGTATACTATTTGTAATTTAAATATCGACCTGGTCCTGAATAGAGCAGAGTGGAGGAAGCAAATTCATATAGCCGACTCCATGTAGTTGGAAAAATGATTAGATGAGTTGAGTTGAAATATTTTGAAGAATTTGATAATTTCAAAATAATCATGTTAACAATCATTTGCATGTATAAAATGCCATCAATTTTGCCAAAATTAGTAATTTCAAATAATCATATCAAATAATCAATTTTATGTATAAGGTACCATATATTTAGCAATTTCAAAATAATCAAGTCAAATAATCACTTGCATGTATGGGGTACCACAATTTTTTTATTTTTCAAATAATACTATGCATAAATCAATTTTATTATTTGAAAAATATCATAATTTAATAAAAATTTATGGAAATAATTGCAATTCGCTTACTTACCTCTTAACATTAATCCAAGAATGAAAATTAGTTATGTAGGTTTTCGAATATTTACAACATGATTTTCTAAATTTTAATTTCCAAAATCGGGATGTCAAAGTGACTCATATACTCTATCCAATCTAATTTTGTACCCAATTTGGGGGTTGAACATCTCCAAATATATCAACTCAAATGAGAAAATAAAAAATTTTCAACAAACTACGATCAAAATTGGTCCAAATCTCACTTTTCTTTTGTTAGGCCTGGCCCAATTTGGGGCCCAACATTTGGGCCCAAACGGGTTCACTTCAGCCCAGCCCCCTTCCTTCCCTACCCCTAGTTCACCCAAACTAGGGGAGATGGCCGATGGCCTAGGGCCATTGCCGGCTCTTACCCGGGGTCCGACTGGCTACTGATGATCGACCCAGTGCTGGCCGCCGACGGCGGCCACCCCCTCCTCGTCTCTTTTTCTCTTCTTTCTCTCTTCTTCTTTTTCTTCCTTTCTTTCCATCACCATCTTTCTCTCGGCAATGGCACGGCTAGCCTCCTCCGACCGACTAGACCCCATCGGACGCCGCTCCAGTGCCAGGCAGGGCCGCCGTCCGCAGCTCGGGCCTGAAACAAGGCGGGAGCTGGTTCAGCTCCCGCTATAGGGGAAGGTCGCTTGGTGGCCCTCTCTCTCTTCTTCGACCGCCTTGAGTGATTGGCTGCCTCCCTCCCTTCGGCATCTGGTCTGTCTAGCCGTCGGGGCCCTCAGTATGGTCGCGGCATGGCCCAATCGTGGTGGCCAAGGGGCGATCGAACACCCCCCCTCCTCCTCTCCTACCTCTCTCTCTCTCTCTCTCCCCCCCCCCCCCCTTGCCAACGATGGAAGACTTATCGGGTGGCGGCGAACGGGAGCGATGACAATGATGGAGGCGGAGCGGAGGGCAGAGTGGGGGGCGGAGGGGGCCGCGCAAGGCGAGTGGTAGGCGGAGTTGATAGAAAATCCAATATAAAACTAAAAAATTTATTAACTTTTTAAAGATTTATGCTTGATTGAAGTCAAATTTGGATTTAATTAAGGATAAATATGTTAAGCCTTCTTTGAAATCAAAATTTGAGCTACATTTCGGATGGATCCATGATTGGTCAATTAATGGCCCTTGACTCAAATTTTTTGAGGTTCTAATTTTAAGTTTGGACCTACTCCAATTTAGTTCAAGCCTGAATCATAACTCTACTGAAACTATGCTGGCTTGGTGGACCGTGGCACAACCCAAGATCACTATGAACCTTAGTCGCAAATGAGCATGGAACATTTGAAGACAGTGGAGGAGAACAATGAAAATTTTACCATGGTAAAATTTTCATATATAGAAGATTGAGAGTGGTAGAGCATTGTTGGAGGTGCGGAATTGGACAGTGATGGAGTTTTCAGTTTGGAGGTGTTGTTAGGGGGAGTTTGGGTCGAGATTCATTAAAATATCATTCTCTTAGATCATTATAAAAAGGCTTTTTTACATAATACTTTACTGTATATAAGTGGTGTCGTGGAAGGAAACTCCAAAGACACAATGGAATGAAACAAGGGGCTGGAGTCACTAAAATGAGCTTTAAATGGATGAAATTAAAGTATGATTTTTCAAAAATACTTTAAAAAAGTATTCTACCTGAATCTTTAGAAGATTTAATTAAAATTGGTAATGACCACTTAAAAAAATGAACGGCCATAAAAAATTGATTAAACATTAGATATGACTGCTCTGGAAAACCAACATGGTTTGAACCATCGAGAAACATATATTAAACGATAATTTCATTTCAATATAATTATGTTACACAATTAAAAATTTAGAGCAATAGAGAAACATGAGTCGAGCGATCACATTATAAATGTTAAAGAGAATTGAACGCCCAAATAAAATGGTTAAGAAACACATATTATATAATTAAATTAGAACATCTAAGAAAGTAGATAAACATTATTCATTTGAATATTTAAGAAAATAGATAAATATTACAAAATTGTATGGCTTAAGAACAGGGCAATATAGAAAGATAGCTACAAATTTAATACGAACGCTCCATTCGAACATTCAGGAAACCCGGCGTTAAATGCTGGACCCTTTATAAACGCTCCATTCAATTCACGTTAAATTGGAACACTTGAAAAAACAGATAAACATTACCCATTCGGAAATTCAATAAAGTAAATAAATGTTATAAAATTGAATGGCTTTGAAAATAGGTAAACGTTATCCATTGAAATATTCAACAAAAAAGAAGATAAATTTACAAAATTGAACAGGGCAATATAGAAGGACAGCTTCAAATTTAATTCGGCCGCTCCATTCGAACACTCGAGAAGCCAGGTGTTAAATGCTGGACCCTCTATAAAATCGTACAGGGAGGGATCAGCTTTGGATCCATCCCGTCCTCCCCTTCTCTGTTGCATTTGTTTCCCCTGTTTCTCTTTGATATCATTAGTCTTGCTTCTGGGCTTCCTTTCCCGTCTTTGCTATTTGGAAGTTGAGCGACCTTAGAGATGAGGAAACGGAAGCCATGGGGACATGACGTCCTCCTTATCTTCAGCCGTCCGATACCATCCATACCTAAATACCTCATGCAGGAGAAGCCTCTATGGGATGCGTAAAACCTGCAGTTGTACTTCGCTTCTCCCATGAAATCCTGCGTGAAGCCGGAGAGGAACCTTTCTTTTCCTTTTGCAACCATGTCCATGGTGAATCGCGAGATCGAGAAGCCGGAAGTGCCTTGGTACACTGTGCTGTAACGAGGTTTGCGGTCTGCCAGTGTAGGTTTCACGGCTGCATGCACGAAGCTGGAACTTGTTTGAAAGGAGCGCGGATCTACAACGGAAGCCAAGAGATGATGTGATGTGGATTCCTTGAATGGACACGGTTCCCTATGACACAGCATTAGATCGTCATAGGATAATCGGATAATCTGTTGAGTGTAAAAACATCTGAATGTAATCTGATTGTAATACCCTCTAATTCTCTTATATGAGCATCCGAGGAATTCGGAACCAATGTCAGATTTTCACACGTGATTTAATTCATTACGCAACTTCAGTCGTCTTCTTCTTCGTTTTTTATTTTTATTTTTGATGATTTGAGTGGTTTTTGTCTCCTTTTCTTTTGTGATGATTGGAGGTTTGTAGCTATGAGACATTCTACATCGAAGAAAGCCCCTATGATGGAACTGAATTTTGACAGAGCGTGGATCAAAAGTAAAGCACTTCACCGAGATTTTTTTTTTTTTTTTTGAAATATCCATTAGGGAATCATGAATTCAATCTTGATTATTTCTATATTCAAAAAGAAAAATAATTGGCACTTTATATGTGCAATTAATTATTGACATGATTATTTAAAATTACTAATTCTGTAAAATATTTAGTACATCAAAATTATTATATAAGTGTACATGTTATACAAGTGTACATGTATATTTTGATATATTCAAATGATTATAAATATAAAAAATATATTGATTATATTTTTACAACAATACATATCATCTTGCACATATAACATGAAAATAATATTTGTGAATATGCTCTTATATGCTGCCATGCTCCACTATAACATGATATAACATAATACACTATATGATTTCGGAACCTACCTCCATAGAGATCATATGTAGAGGACACTCACCCATGGAACCCATGGGATATAATGTACCATGACATGATATGTGATATGACTCTAGAACCCACCTCTACAGGGATCATATGTGGAGGGCGCTCACCCATGGGGTGTGCCATGATATGTGACATGACACTAGTACCAAGATCCTTCTTGGTGAGAAAAAATTAGTCGATGCCTGACCAACTGCTACGAAAATTTTTAGATCCGAGCCAAATTTTGGCACCCAAAAGAAAGAAAGGGGGGAGCCACTTAGGTCCTATGCAAGAACGAGAAGGAATCCCCAAGAGAGAGGATGTCTAGAGAGAGAAAATAAGGGTGCATGTCTAGAGAGAAAGGGATGCTCAAGAGAGAGAAAGTGGCATCCCATTAGACCTTATGCCTTCTAACCTTTTAGAGATAGAAAAGGGTGTGCAAATGGGAGAGAGGATGCCCAACTAGAGAGAGAAACATGAAGGAGAGAAAGTAGTTGGAGAAAGAAAATGATGCCCATCATGCCTAGAGAGAGAAAATGGTGCTAGGAAAAAGGGAAAGCTCATGGGGCAAGCAAAAGAGAGAGGGAGCCACCTTCACATTCTAGAAAGGGTAAATATTTTAGAGAGAGAAAATGCTCTAGAGAGAGCCACGCATGGGGGAAGTGAGAGGCGGTGCTCTAGGGTTTCTCATGCCTCTAGAGAGAATGGGCAGTGGCTAGGGTGAGGAAAGAGAAACTTTTTTTCTTGAAAAAAAAATCTTTGTATTTCTTACACAAACCCTAGGGTTTAGGGTTTAAATACATGATCAAACTGGCTTGACCTTGACTTAGAAAATTAAAACTCTCACGGCTAACCCGATGAGATTAAGTTCACCTCAAGCCTATGTACGCCCATGAGTTGACTTAATCTCAAAACTCTTAGGCTCGCATCCAGCTCAATATAAGTTAGCCCCCTAAAAGCCCAGAGCATAACATAGTCTTTGAAATAACTTAGAGCCAAAATAACTCTAAAACCCTTCATGAAACCTTATGAAGTGTAGACCTTGGCCATTCTATGTTCTTATGGGTCTTAAAAGCACCACATTAGGTCCAACACTTTTTCCACAGGGGACATATAGGGAGGATATGCCTTTGAGGTATTCTATTTTAGCCTTATTATGAGGGTTTTCGTAGATGTAGTGTATGACCATGGGATGATAAGTACATAAATACTAGCTATAGAAGTATTAATTTATAGATCAAATTACTATTATTCTTTTAAATTTAATACTTTTATGTAATATTTTTAGGAAAAATATCCTTCTAATTCAAAGAACTTGATTTTAGGAGTGCAACGGTACAAAGGTCACTCAAATCGGACTTAAAACGGGCTCAAAATCGAATTTTCAAAATTTAACCCAAAAATTGTACAAAATTTAAAGTAGTTGTGGACCAGAGAGAATCGTGTGATATTTTTTGACTGTGGTTTGAAAATTGAAGGAAACCAATGTGATATGTGGAGATAAGACGCAGGAGATAAAACGAAGCAAGACTGTATTTTAAA
This sequence comes from Calamus simplicifolius, assembly GCA_900491605.1. NCBI lineage: Eukaryota > Viridiplantae > Streptophyta > Magnoliopsida > Arecales > Arecaceae > Calamus > Calamus simplicifolius. Next base: position 346,024 of record UESW01004817.1, on the reverse strand, counting down.
ATTTAAAAGGAACAAACCTGATCTATGGAGATAAGGTGAAGAAGTTGATGCGGATCATATACAAAGTCGATGCGTCTTCATTGCCTATGAAAGAGCACCATCAGAGCCACTTCAAAAAGGCATTCATCCTTCACCCCACTCTTCCACCTTCTCCTCCATAACCCAAATCTTCCAATCCACCATCTTTCTTCATCAGTTCTCCATTCGCCAGCCATCCAATCTGTCCACAGCATCCACCAATCAGCCATCCTTCTATCTGTCGCTTTCCATCATCTCGAAAAGAAGAAGCATATTATTTTTAATTCTTTTTATTATGTACTCCTTTTATTTTAAAATAAAAGAATTTATTTCTTTTATGCTTATTCATGATATTCTGTTATCTCATTTAAAGATGATAGCCTAAGCTTTAGGATTATTCATGATCAAAGGATACAGGTTGTACTCTAAAGGTAAGATCTTTGTAGTGAAGATAAACTTAGATCTGATCAATTCTTGAAGGGATGGGCCATGATCTTCGGGTATGGACCGAACTCTTTTTAAGGATAGGTAATATCCAGATTCTCTTCACGAGAAGAGAATAACTGTAACATCTTAAAAACATTGTAATCTATGTAATATTAATGGTATTTTTATTTGTAATGGAAGTTGGATGGTTTCAATGATATGTTGGGCATATAGGCTAATTGATAAATATAAAAAAGAAAACTTTGTGTTATAAATGAATATATTTTTGTTTGTTAATGATTATGATTAAGTGTTTTAGATATTTGAGTTTTTAATCAGTTAAAATCACAAGAAAATCTAGTCAAGTGTGAGTCTGCCCTTAAGTGTCGAGTGTAAGTGTTTGGAGTCAACTCTTAAGGTGAGGAGTCAACTCTGGCATGCACTGGCACGGTTTGATACTTCTGGCATGCTCTCGAGTCAACTCCTTCAGTTGAGCGATCCGACTCGATCATAAAGGCAAAGAGTTGGTATTCTGTGTTGAGCTCGAGTTGACTCATAGAAGGTAAGAGTCGACTCCTCATCGGGCAGGAAGAATTTTAGTTTTTTGGACTCCCGAGCTCGAGCCAACACGTGGCCTATTCAGGTCAACTCCTGAGACTTAAATTGGTAAATTTTTAGGGTTATAATAGGAAGAAGGAAGAAGAAGAAGAAGAAAAAAAAAAGAGAAAGAAAAGAAGGGGAAGCTTGGGGTTCGTATGAATTTCCAGGTAAGCTATAGCTTCCCTAGACCTAGCATGGCTTTATATCTTTCTTAGATCCTTGTATTATGAGATTATAATAAACGTAATCTTGGATAAAGAAAGGATGAAAGAAAATAATGAGATATTAGAGGTTAGAGCATGCATGCATGGTTTTAGGGGTAAATCTTGCGTGCAGGTAACCCTAATAGCTATTATGTCTATCTATTGACATAGGTCAAGAGAGTTGTTCCATGGAGCAGGAACACCGGAGTTGAGTACCAGCTGAAGAGTAATATGCTAAGGTGAGTGATTTTCTTACTAGCAATGGAAAAGATATTTGAGCTAGTATAATGATGCTTAATATCTAGCTGTAGTATGATAGTAGAGTATTATATATGTTTTTAAAATCTAGGAAATGAAGAAAACTTAATATATGATATTCTATTGCATCAATTCCAATGCATGAGTTTTTGAGCATGGATTTTATTATACAAGTCAAAACATGAATTTCAAATAAAAAGAATATAACGTGAGTTTGACATGTGGATTTATGATGCATATATGACTTATTTGCATGATAAAGCTTCATAAATGACATATTTGATTGTATGTATTATACTAACCATTAGGCAGCTATGGGGCTGATCACCCTTAAGACTATGCTGCAGCATAATCATTGCATACTACTATTGAGCCAACACCTCCTTGCGATTCGATCATACGATGATCCCAGGGGCCAGGGGTGAGTGCACGCTAGTTCAGGCCCAATGGGGCAGGTTGCAAGCAGCCCATGGGAGCATGAATCATAGCTCGATGATGAACTGGTTACTGTATAGACCATTGGTATGAAGAGAAAACCCTAGGTCTCAGGGTCAAGGGATAAAAAAGCCCTTTGTCGAGTGAACCATATGGGTAAGGAATGCTATTTGTGCGAGGATCCTATTGCTAGTCACGTATTCGATGAGAGTACACCTACATGAGGGCGACTATAGGGGGTACCTCGAAGGTATCACACACAGCCCAGCATCATGATGGTTTAAAAATATGCACTTATTTCAAAAAGACCAGTGGGCCAAAAGTATTCCCAATGGAAAAGAGTTTTCAAAAGAAATGCCGGTGGGCAAGATTTGAAAAGCATACAAAGTGTTTTATAAAGGGCCAATAGACCAAATGCATATCCCAATGGAGATGATTTTATGTGAAATGTCAATGGGCAAGTTGACCCAGTGGGGATCTGTTGGGAAAATTATTAAGAAATTATTTACTTAATTAATTGATTTTGATGATTAACAAAAGCCATTAGTATATTCATTGTGTTTTTGATAGATTTGATAAGTGTTTCAGGAATTAAGATTGGTTATTTATTCAAATGACACTTAGAAATCAGTTTTGAACTGAGTTTCAATAGAATTTATTTAAGTTCAGAACTTAGAGCCGACACCTTAACAGTCTCGAGCCGACTCCAGAGCATATCAGAGCAGTTGTATATATTTGGCATGGTTCGGAGTTGACACCTAGAGTTTTCGAGTGGACACCTGAGGTTTTGGAGCCGGCACATAGATTTTGGGAGCTGACTCTAACCTGAGTTACAGAGACTATATTTTTCGAAGCAATTCTCGGGGCCAACACATCAGAATTCGGGAGTCGACTCTAGTCAGCAGAGAGTCAACACTTTGCAAAGTCGGAGACAACTCCATGATGAATTTATTTTTGCTATTTTTGGAAACACGATCTGGAGCCGACAAATGAAAAGTTGGAGCTGACTCCAACCTATCAAGGATAATTTTTAAAAGTGTCAGAACGAATTCTAACGGATATATTTTCTCACCTAACTCTCAATGGATACTTTTCTTTGCGTAAGGAAGCATCTAAGTATAATTTCAACGGCTAGTTTTCACCTAATCTTGGATTATAGAGAATTATAAAAGGGCATCGTTTGTTTGAAAAATAGAGAAGAGAGAACAAAAAGAAAGAAAATGGAAAAGAGAGAGAAAGAAAAAGAGGAAAATCAAAGAGGAAAATCTATGTGCTCAAGGCCATCAATAGAAAAGAGATAGAAGAGAAATCCAAACGAGTTCCAAGACAAATACGAAGGATTTCCACCGATTTGAAGGAGAAGAGCTTGAGCCCTAAATCTTTAACTTCTCTTCAACGAGCTGTGTTCAAGATTCAAAAGTTCAATCCTTGCTCATCCACTCAAAAAAGAAGAGGAAAAGAAGAAAAGAAAAAAAGCTCAAATCCACATCGCTTCAATCAGGCTTTTCTAATCTTGTTTTATTTACATTAATTATTTACTTATTTGAGGAGCTTTAAAATTGCTGTAAATTCATATTTGAATTGTTTTTTGCTAATTCAATTAGGGGGATTGAATTAGTTGAGGTAGTTTATCTCGGGTCAAGCTAAGTTTAGCTTGGGTTGGATTTTGTGCTGGTGAACCCGTGAAAACCGGTTGGGTTCATTGTGACCCCATGTAAAACAACAAGTTGGAGTTGTCAGCTTGTAAAACAACTCAACTGTAATCAGTGGATTATAGTATGGATCCAAGAGTTGCTTAGGAGTGGACGTAGGTGTGGGATACACCGAACAACTATAAATATCTTATGTTTGTAGTGATTGTCTCTATCTCTCTCTCTTATTGTGCTTTAAATTATTGATCACTTCACTAGTATATTTAGTCCTTGTGAAATTAGTTTTAAGTTTTAAGTGTTAATTTTTTTAAAGAACCCAATTCACCTCCCCTCTTGGGTTGTCATCTGGGTCAACAATTGGTATCAGAGCTTGTGCTCATTTTTAGTTGATCTAACAATCAAGAGTTAAAGATCCAAATGGCAACACAAGCTGGCTCATCTTTTGCTGAAGGTCAATCCACTAATAGGCCACCTTTGTTTAATGGCTCAAATTATTCATATTGGAAAGCAAGAATGAGGATTTTCATTCAAGCTTTAGATTATGAATTATGGAGTGTCATTACAAATGGACCTAGTACACCCACACACATTGTAGATGGTTCAATAGTTCCTAAGCCTGAAAGGGATTGGAATGAGAACGATAGGAAAATGACTCAGCTCAATGCAAAAGCCATGAATGTTTTATATTATTCTTTTGATGCAAATGAATTCAACAGAATATCTACTTGCATTTCAGCCAAAGAAATTTGGGATAGATTAGACGTTACCCATAAGGGTACTAAACAAGTAAAAGAATCCAAAATTAACATTCTAGTGGACAAATATGAATTGTTTAGCTTGGAACAAACTGAATCAATCACATACATGTACACTAGATTCACTAATTTGTTAATGGTTTGAAAAGTCTTGATAAGACTTATACTAATTCTGAATTGGTGCGTAAAATTCTTAGATCTCTTCCAAGAACATGGGAAGCAAAAGTAACTACAATCCAAGAAGCCAAAGATTTGAATGCTCTACCTTTGGAGGAGCTCCTTGCATCCTTGATGACCCATGAGCTGACAATGAGCAGCATCAAGAGGAAGAGGTGAAAAAGAAAAGAACCATAGCACTTGAGGTTGTAAAAAAGGAAATAAGCAGCAGTGATGATGATGAAGATGATGATGAGATAGCTCTTCTAGCTAAGAAATTTATGCAAAGAAGGAGACCCTTCCACAAGAGAAAGTTTGAAATAAAATTGGAAGGAGAAAGAGAAAAAGAAAGGGATAAGGACAAGGAAAAAGAACCCTTGACATGTTATGAATGTAAAAAGCAGGGGCATTTTTGATCTGAATGTCCTCAACTAAAGAAGGGTTACAAGAAGAAGAAGAAGGCCTATGTTGCAACTTGGAGTGATAGTGAAGAGTCTTCATCTGAAGAAGAATAAAAAGAGGTTACAAACATGTGCTTCATGGCAAACGATGAAAATGAGGTATGTACTGAAACTCCTAATGATGATTTTACATTTGATGAATTGTATGATGCATTTAATGAATTAGTTAGTGATTTTAAGGTTTTGAGAATGAAAAATAAATCTTTGAAAACTGAAAACCTAAATCTTCTTAAAGAGAAAAATGAACTAATTCTTGAGGTTAAAAATCTAAAATCTAAAATAAAAATATTTTAAAAGAAAAGAAATCAATTTTAATAAAAATATTAATTTGAAGAAAGAAATTGATAAACATAAGAACATTATTGATAAATTTACGTATAGCTCAGAAAAACTAAATTTGCTTTTAAGTAATCAAAGAGCTGTATTTGATAAAGCTGGTTTAGGATATAAACCACACATGAAACAAAAATATGTTAACAATTTCTTTGTAAAAAAAATGATATTTCATGTTATCATTGTAACAAAAAAGGATATAAATCTTATGAATGTAATTTTAGAAAAACTAATAAGAATTTAAATATTAAAGGCAAGAAAATATGGGTTTCAAAAGGAACAATCTTTATTGCTACTAACCATGAAGGACCCAAGAAAGCTTGGGTACCTAAACATAAGATTTGATTATCTTGTAGGAGTGTCTTGCAGCCAAAGGATTAAAACGAAAGTGGTATCTTGATAGTGACTGCTCAAGATACATGACGGGTGACAAGGAGCAATTCATCACCCTTGAAGATAAAAGAGGAGGAGTTGTTACTTTTGGAGATAATGGCAAAGGCCAAATTATGGGATTTGATAAAATTCAAATAACTGCATCCATGTTTATAGAAAATGTTTTATATGTTGTTGGTTTAAAGCATAACTTAATTAGCATTAGCCAATTGTATGATAAAGGTTTCAAAGTTTTATTTGAAGCTTCTATTTGCACAGTTTCTAATCTCATTGACAATAGCATTATATTCATTGGAAATAGAAATGGCAATGTGTACTTAATTGATTTAGACAATTTGTCTACTAATAACCATTGCTTAATCGCTGATAATGCTAAGATTAATGAGATCGGATGGTTATGGCATCGTAGAATTAGGTCATGCAAGCATACACTTAATTTCAAAATTAATTAGAATGGATTTAGTTAAAGGTCTTCCAAAGTTAGATTTTGAAAACAATAGAATTTATGATGCATGTCAATTTGGAAAACAAACTAGAAATTCTTTCAAATCTAAAAATATTATTTCAACTACTAGGCCACTCAAACTACTTCATATGGACCTTTTGGACCTACTAAACCACTAGTCTAGGAGGAAAGAAATATGGTCTTGTAATAGTAGATTATTACTCTAGATATACTTGGGTTTTATTTTTAGCTTACAAAGATGAGACTTTCTCGATATTCCTAAAATTCTTCAAGAAAGTCACAAATGAGAAAACAATACCATAGTGTCTCTTAGAAGTGGTCATGGTACAGAATTTGAAAATCATCAATTTAAAAATTTTTGTATTGAAAATGGCATTCATCATAATTTTTTTGCACCTAGAATACCATAATAAAATGGAGTTATAGAAAGAAAAAATAGAACATTAGAATATATGGCCCGTACCATGCTATGTGAAAGCTAACTCCCAAAGTACTTCTGGGCGGAAGCTATAAACATAGCATGTTACATCCTTAATAGAGCTTTAATTAGGCCAATTCTTAAGAAAACTCCCTATGAACTATGGCATAATAGGAAACCTAACATTAGTTATTTTCATGCATTTGGTTGTCGATGTTTTATTCATAATAATGGTAAGGACAATCTTGGGAAATTTGATGCCAAATCTGATGAAGGTATATTTTTAGGTTATTCAACATCTAGTAAAGCATATAGAGTATTTAACAAGAAATATTTAATTGTAGAAGAATCAATTCATGTAGTATTTGATGAGTCTTTAGCATCAAGTTCTGAGAAAATTGATGATGAGGAAGATACAATTTTGCTTGAAAGAGATATTAAAAAATTGAATATAGATGTATCTTCAGACCATGAACAAAAAGCTAAAGATGATGACTCACCTAAGAATGATGTTATTGATACTACTCGTAATGATATAGATCTACCTAGAGATTGAAGATATGCTTATGGCCATCCTAAGGATTTAATCATAGGTGATCCATCTCAAGGAGTAAGAACTAGATCATCAATGAGGAACATCAATAATCATCTTGCATTTGTGTCTCATATAGAACCCATAACTATTAAAGAAGCTAAAAAAGATAATAATTGGATGTTAGCTATGCAAGAGGAATTAAATCAGTTTACTAGGAATAATGTATGGTCCTTAGTTGATAGACCCAAAGGTCATTTTGTTATAGGATCTAAATGAGTATTTAGAAATAAATTAGATGAAAATGACATAGTAATTAGAAATAAAGATAGATTAGTTGCAAAATGATATAATCAAGAAGAAGGAATTAATTTTGATGAAACTTTTGCACCTGTAGCTAGATTAGAAGCAATTAGACTATTACTTGCATTTGCATGTCATATGAACATTAATTTATTTCAAATGGATGTTAAAAGTATATTTTAAAATGTTTTTAAATGAGAAAGTTTTTGTAGAACAACCACCAGGCTTTAAAGATCTTGAATTTCCAAATCATGTTTTTAAATTACACAAAGCACTTTATGGTTTAAAATAAGCACCTAGGGCTTGGTATGATAGATTAAGAAAATTTCTAATTGAAAATAATTTTTTAGAGGAAATGTTGATAAAACCCTATTTTTGAAAAGAAAAGATAAATATTTATTGGTAGTACAAATTTATGTAGATGATATTGTATTCGATGCTACTAACAATCTTTTGTGTCAAGAATTTGCTAAGTTGATGTAGGGTGAATTCGAGATGAGCATGATGGGAGAACTCAACTTCTTCCTAGGACTTCAAATCAAACAAGAAAGAGAGATAATTTTTATTAATCAAACAAAGTACACAAAGAAATTATCAAGAAATTTGGTATGGAACAAGTGAAACCTCTCGAAATACCAATGAGTCCTTCATGCAAGTTAGATAAAGATGAAGATGGTAAACCTGTTGATCAAAAATGTTACAGAGGTATGATCGGTTCACTACTTTACTTAACAGCTAGTAGACCAGATATATGTTTGTAGTATGTTTATGTGCACGATATCAATCTGAACCTAAAGAATCTCACTTAATTGCAGTAAAAAGAATACTTAAATATCTAAATGGAACTAAAAATGTTGAATTATGGTATTCTAGAGACTCAACATTAAATTTGATTTCATATTCTGATTCCGATTATGCTGGTTGTAAATTAGATAGAAAGAGTACAAGTGGTGCATGCCAATTTTTAAGAAGTAACTTAATCTCTTGATTTAGCAAAAAGCAAAATTTAGTTGCATTATCAACTACTGAAGCTGAATATGTTACAACTGGAAGTTGCTATGCTCAAATCCTTTGGATTAAGCGGCAACTTGAAGATTATAGTATAACACTTGATAAGACACCAATTAAATGTGATAACACTAGTGCAATCAATTTAACTAAGAATCCAATCCAACATTCAAGAACTAAACACATTGAAATTAGATATCATTTCATTAGAGAACATGTAGCTAATAATGACATCTGTCTTGATTATGTTTGTACTGATGAACAATTAGCTGACATTTTTATAAACCCCTAAGTGAAGAAAGATTTTGTTATCTTAGAGGATAATTAAGAGTTTGTGATCCATTGGAATGAATTTAAATCTCCTAGGAATGATTATCTAGAATTCAATCATTATTCCTAATTTTTTTATAATTTTAAGGATGATTTATCTAGATATTTGAACCCCTTGATTCATCACAGTTCAAAGTTGATTAATCCAAAATGTAAAGATTTTTCAGACAAGATTCAGATCCTTTGAAACTCTTTTTTTTTTTTCTGAAACTGTCTTGGAGCTGACTCCTCTGGTATCGGAGTCGACTCCAGATTTGTCTGAGACTTTGGAGCCGACACCTACTTTTTCAAAGTCGACTCCACTTCGGGCGCTAATTGTGTTAGCAACCTGGAGCCGATACCTCACTTTGTGGGAGTCAACTCCAAGTGGTCCCAGGTTGACTTATCTAGGGCAGAGTCGACTCCTCGTTCATTTCAATCAATTCTAAACCTTTCCAAACTCTTCCAAACTCTTTCCAAAAATCAAGATTCCTCAAATTAATCATTCCCTAGCTACCAATGGTACCCAAACGTAGGGGATCGGTGTTTGGAGTGGTGACGATAGGAACAAGAACCATGAGGTGTCTGGCACGGCAGCCTTCACTGAGCTCTTCGTCTTCTTCGTCTGCATCCACACCAAGTAAGATTCTATATCCTTCTTCGCCTCAGGTAGACACTCTTGCTGGGTAGGTTATTACCATGGGGAGAAAGGTTGATTTTTATTTCTTTGAAGAAGAGGGATTTTCAATTGGGCGGCAGATAAAGGAATTAGGTTGAGAGAAAGTGTGTTCTCTTGATGTACCTATGTATCTCGCTCTAATTAAAGAGTTTTATTTCAATCTTTCAAGAGGAGATGGAGGTATAGTGAGTTCTGTTAGAGAAAAGAGGATCTACCTTACCTTTGAGATTTTGGCAAGTCTATTAGAAATTCCTATGAATGGATCTATTGCCAACTCCCATAGTAATAGAGGTGAAGCATTATCGAAGATGCTTGGTTGAGAAGTTGCAGAATTTGAAGAAGTTAGGGCAAACCAGTTGCCCCTAGAACTAAGATTATTCCATAACATTTATGGTTGGATTTTATTTCCAAAGACTGGTAGGTTTGAGTATGCCTCGGAGCGAGACATTATTATCATGGATAGTGTTCTGATAGGTCAGCCAATTAATTTAGCTGGTATGATGATCTGGTACATGGCTGAAGCATGCAACAAGAAGATATCTACTTTGCCTTATGGCATGGTTTTGACATTAGCATTTCAGAGCCAAGGTGTTATTATTTTAGACAGTGAACCCATGAAGAATTTAAGGCACACTGACTATTATAGCTTAGCTACTATGCATCGCATGGGTTTTGTGAAAATCAATAAAAACTAGAAGATAAAAGGAAATATGGAAGACAGAGCAGCTGAGATGGATACTGTGGCCGCTGGTACATTAGAGGCAGAGCCTTCAGTGGGGCATACTTTCCCAGGCCCCAGTTGTCCTGCACCCTCAGCACCTGCTCCAGCTCCTACTTCTTTTGATCAGACTTCCACTGGATTTATTGATGCTCAGTTAGCACAATTAAAAGAACTCCTTGCTTATCATAAAGAAGAGATGAAGATTGAACTAGATAATAAACTTTTGAGCTTAAGGAAGATGTATTAATCCTTGGAAGATAGAGTAAGCAGAATTGAATCATCCTTTGGAACTTTTTTAGAAGCCTTGAAAACTGATCTTATGCATATTTTTGAGAAGATCAAGGACATTGAAGGAGATTCTGATACTTATTCAAAGTGGTAATGCTGAATTACAAGAGAAAATTACAGTTGCATCTGCTTTTATTGACATAAGACTAAATGATTTTATCAAAATCCAAAGTGAAGGAATGGGAAAGATCTTAGAAGAGCTCAAAAGATTTCTTAAATTTTGATGTTATTAGCTTTTGATGTTTGACTTACATTTTGATGTACTTACTTTTTTGATGTTTAGTTTGTATTTTGACTTTATGAATGATGTAATGAAGTATTTTGACTTTATGAATGATGTAATGAAGTTTTGAGTATTCAATGAATATCATACTCGAATTTTGATATTAAGCTTGAATTTTGAGTTAACCTTTGATTTTGATGATTGAATTACTCAAACTCCTTTGATTGATGTTAATTTAAGCCTCAATGCACCTTCTAAACCTTCTTGTTGATTACAAAAAAAGGGGGAGAAGAAATTCTTGTATATGCATAAAAATAATGAGAGAAGTAGTATTTATATATGCATAATCAATTAATGAAAGAATGGTACTTGTATGCATGTTAAATGGAATTAATATCACATGGAATTAAGATATGCATAAACGTTTCAATGAACTTAACATATGCACACACATAGGGGTAGCTACCACATTAAGGGGGAGCTTAACCTTAAATGTAAATATTTTAACAATTATGCATATACTCAATATTTTTGTCATTATCAAAAAGAAGGAGATTATTGAGAAAATTATTGAGAAATTATTTATCCAATTAATTAATTTTGATGATTAACAAAAGCCATGAGTATATTCATTGTGTTTCTGATAGATTGGAAAAGTGTTTCAGGAATTAAGATTGGTTATTTATTCAAATGACACTTAGAAATTAGTTTTCAACCGAGTTTCAATGGAATTTATTTAAGTTAAGAACTTGGAGCCGACACCTTAACAGTCTCGAGCCGACTTCAGAGCGTATCAGAGCAGTTGTATATTTTTGGTACGGTTCGGAGTCGACACCTAGAGTTTTGGAGTCGACACCTGAGGTTTCGGAGCCGACACATGGATTTCGGGAGTCGACTCTAATCTGAGTTACAAAGACTATGTTTTTCGGAGCAATTCTCGGAGCGACACATCAGAATTCGGGAGCCGACTCCAGTCAGTGGGGAGTCGATACTTTGCAAAGTCGGAGCCAACTCCACGACCAATTGATTTTTGCTATTTATGGAAACACGATATGAAGCCGATACATGAAAAGTTGGAGTCGACTACAACCTGTCAAGGATAATTTTTAAAAGTGTCAGAATGGATTCTAACGGATATATTTTCTCACCTAACTCTCAACTGATACTTTTCTTTGCATAAGGAAGCATCCAAGTACAATTTCAATGGCTAGTTTTCACCTAATCTTGGATTATAGAGGATTATAAAAGGGCGTCGTCCATTTGAAAAACAGAGAAGAGAGAACAAAAAGAAAGAAAACAAAAAATAGAGAGAAAGAAAAAGAGAGAAATTAAAGAGAAAAATCTCTGTGCTCAAGGCCATCAATAGAAATGAGATAGAAGAGAAATCCAAACGAGTTCCAGGATCAAATACGAAGGATTTCAACAGATTTGAAGAAGAAGAGCTTGAGCCCTAAATCTTCAACTTCTCTTCAAAGAGCTGTGTTCAAGATTCAAAAGTTCAATCCTTGCTCATCCACTCAAAAGAGAAGAAGAAAAGAAGAAAATCTCAAATCCACATCGCTTCAATCAAGCTTTTCTAATCTTGTTTTATTTACATTGATTATTTGCTCATTTAAGGAGCTTTAAAATTGCTGTAAATTCATATTTGAATTGTTTGTTTGCTAATTCAATCAGGGGGATTGAATTAGTTGAGGTAGTTTACCTCGGGTCAAGCTAAGTTTAGCTTGGGTTGGGTTTTGTGCTAGTGAACCCATGAAAACCGGCTGGGTTCATTGTGACCCCGTGTAAAACAATAAGTTGGAGTTGTGAGCTTGTAAAATAACTCAACTGTAATCAGTGGATTATAGTATGGACCCAAGAGTTGCTTGGGAGTGGATGTAGGTGTGGATACACCGAACCACTATAAATATCTTGTGTTTGTAGTGATTGTCTCTCTCTCTCTTATTGTGCTTTAAATTATTACATCACTTCACTAGTAAACTTAGTCCTTGTGAAATTGGTTTTAAGTTTTAAGTGTTAAATTTTTTAAAGAACCCATTCACCCATCCCCCCTCTTGGGTTGCCATATGGGCCAACAGGATGAGGGAATTAAATAAAAGAAGTCTGGGCTGTATGAAAGGAATGTATATATTTTATAATGCATCATGCATGAATTTTCTTTATAAAATGCCTTATTTTTTAGTGGAACAGTTATTCAGAGTATTTTAGTACTAATATGTTGTTGCAAGTATAAGATAAATTATAAGTTATCATATATTATTTCAAAAGATGTGTATTATACAAAGAATAAGCTGAGTTTTAAGTTTTCTGATATCATATTCAAATGGGCATTATATTTTTACTCGTGTTATCTGTGTTTATTATATTTTGATATAATATTCTCACCCCTCTATGGTTGATATCTTCTATTTTCAGATCAGTGAGCTGAGTTTGCAGGTTTAAAGGCTAGCGGGACTGGACCCTTAGCTTGTAAAGCTTGCTTGGATGCAAGAATATATAAATGATAGTGTTGTATATTGAGTTAGGGCAGAGTGATATCCATGTATATGTATATGTATAAGTGTACAATGAGTTTTGGTGATCTATCATAAACTCTTTTGAAATGAAAGAAGGACTTGTGTTTTGGATGGAATTATGAGTATAATATTTGTATCTGGGGTTGTTGTCGATTGTGAATGTGATCTTATAAACTGCCTAATGATGTCATAGAAAAAAGTTTTTTTTTTTTTTTTTCTGAGAAGGATGTCATAAAATGTGAAAAATTTATATTGTGGTGATGTGTATGTATATGAGAAGATAATGAAAAGTTTTTTTTTAGAACTCATTTTGGGTGTCTTTCAGTTGTGATAATCTGTTGGAGTTTTCTAAATCTTTATGGAGCGCTACATAAAGACTAGTAGAACTCTATCTGATTACCGCAGGTGCGCAAGTCTTTGTCGATTTTCCCTGAGGGTTAGGATGCCGACAATTTATGGTATCAGAGCCCTAGGTTATTAGGTCCTAGAAGAATAAGTATGAGTATGAGTCTAGTAGGATTGAATGATTATGATTATAGTTATTGAATGATGAATCTATGCAATAAATTATGTCTTGTAGGATGCTTACTACAAGGGCAAGTAGAGAGAGAGCAATCCTCTGGCAAAGGTAGAGGCAAGGGTCAGATTAGACCTAGAAGGTCAGTTAGAGGAGGTTGACATGGTAGAATGATTTATAGTGGTTCCATCGAGCCAGTATCTAATGAGGCTAGGATGGGGGTATCTTCACCTTAGCAAGGATATTTTTTAGAACAGAGCCTACGAACCTAACAATCTAATATTTCAACGGATTACTCTTTATGTGATATATCTTCATTAAATTGAATCAGTTGTGGTGCTAAGAAATGAGACAAGTCAAGCAAATACTTTAAAGCATTGAGATATAGAAGGGTGAATGCACCTGAGAGAAGTCTGAGAGAAGTACTAACTGATAAGTCACTAACCCAACTCTTTCTAAAATCTCAAATGCACCTACATATTGTGGTCTTAACTCCTTGTTTTTCCTAAACCTCACAATATCATTCATAAGAGAAACCTTAAGGAATTCAAGGTCTACAATTTCAAATTCCTACTCATGTTGGCGATAATCAGCATATGCTTTTCATCAACTTTGAGCTTTTAAAAGTCAATCAAACTTTCTCATGGTTCTTTTGAGAATCTCAAGTCCTAAAACAGGTTCTATATGCTTATTTTCCCAACTTCACCATAATACAATGGTGATTGACACTTATGGCCTTACAAAGCTTCATAAAGGAACTATTTGGTGAACTCAATGAAGAGAGATGTCAATCCCGACTACCATAAGATTTCTAACACAAGCTCGAAGAATATACTTAATATAGAGTTTAGCTAAACTTTTAAGAAAATTGCAAATTCTGAAGGTTAAGAAGTAAACTGATTTTATTAATCCATCCACAATCACCCTTATTGCATCACCTCTTTTAGGAGTCTTAAGCAAATTCATCACAAGATCCATAGTAACATGTTCTCTTTTCTACTTAGGAATAGGTAGGGGCTACTTTGGTTCTCATGATTTCTAATGCTCAACTTCTCTTGCTAACACACTAGACATTGTGCAGAAAATTGATTATACTACTAAGATATACTATATAATTAGCATTATACAGAGGATATTGATTCTTCACAGTCACCTTGCTTAACTTCCTATGATCAATACAAATGTAAAAGCTTTCATATACGAAACTGGAGCTTCGCAAAGCCTCATGCAACCTTGTTTTAAGAATTCAGCAAACTTTAAACAATATAGTTCTCTTTCACTAGCTTTTTATTTAAAGATAGCAAATGAAGCTATTTGTAGTTAAACCTCATAGATGTTATACAGCGTTGCCTTAAATTTATGAAATAATGGAATAATTAGACATACAAAGCATGATACTAAGTATTAGAATCCTATTACCACGATACTAAAAGTTTATTCATCAACTGACCTAAGCCTGCTACATCAAAACACATCCAGACCCCATTCTAGAAGCAACACATTATACCATTTACCTTGTAGAAGTAGGTGGAAGAGTCACCATGGCACGGTAGTGAAAAACTCCTTATGATTTTAATCATTTTCTGTATTTCAATTAACTATTTATTATGAATGTAATTCTATTGCATAAGATTCTAGTTGTAGGAGAGTTTTATTTTGAATCCTACCAACTTTAGAATTGTCACTCAATGAGACTTATTATCACTTTAAAAATATGGTATGAAATCTATATATAATATGTTCAGAGAATCAAATATAATATAACATGCATATATTTAAACATTTCATTAACCATAAAACCTACCTATGTGATAGTTCAATGAACAAACTGAAAGAGAATATTTTACAAAATATACACAAAGCAAGTTCATTAGCACTTTTTAAAGGGATATAATGAAGGCTATTATATTACATTCAATACATGAGCCAGGACCACCTCCAATCACCCTTTACCGACACCAAAGCCTAAATACCTTACATCTTGCATATTTAAGAATTGAGAAACTATAACTATTTCCTTAGTCCCAACATGAATATAATGCTTCTTTGCTAACTTCAACTCCTTCATAAATTAGAAAGAGAAAAATTATCTTTGATAATCTTTACTACCGGTTTCCATGTATCTAGTGAAGAATCTAACAGAACCTCACTTCTAATATCTGCTGAACCTTGAAGCCATCCCTGTAAAGCCGCCTCCATCTCTTATTCAATTCATTTATGTATTCATGTATGTTGTGAAGTGGATCCATTTTATAATCAATAAAATCATAATTCAATGTGTGTATGTTAATCATTTCTAAAAAAAAATCAATAATAAATAGTCAAAATTTCTATGATATGCATAAATATTATAATCTACATGATTTTGGAAGGAAAGAAAGCATAACATTATGCAAATTAGATATTTCTACATTTTTCATAATTGTTTTGGTTAAAATCTTAGAATATCATCATGGACTTCAAAGGCCACTTAATTATTTCCACTATCATAGGACCAACAGTCTCCACATTACCTATTCTGATCGAAATTGATAGATCATATTTTTAATTTCAATTTTTTTTAATATCTGATGCTCTTGTCATCAAATAGGTTATTATATAATAAACTTTAGCTTAATTTCTTGTCTTTCTATTTACTTGAGTAGTAAAAGAATAATTAAATAGTATATTCAGTCCGATACTCAAGTAGCTTACAAAATTACATTTCTTTGCTTATGCTAATAGCATACTTGGCCTTAGTGATCTAAAAATTCTAATCATGCGTTCTAAACTATAAACCTTAAGAATTATATTTTTGATCCCTTCTACTGGTGAATGCGGCCAACATGAAAGGCTTCACCGCATAGGTGCCTCTAGAAAGGCATGTCATGTTAATCTACAGTCATAATTAATTTAATCTAAATTATCGCACTTCAAAGTACTTAAATATTAGATGTTAGAGGGTCAACACCCAAAACTAGTATCTTCATGCAAAAGGATGAGGTTAACACAGAACTTTATGAGGCAATGAAATTATGTAAAACATGAAACATGTTTATGCTCCACTAGCTAACAACAAACCTAGATAGGTTGGATTCCTATGCTCCACTAATTATCAGACAACATAGACATATAAGGTTTCTACACCTTACTTTAGACATATAAGGTTTCTACACCTTGCTTGTTATTAGACAAACCTAGGCTCGGATGCTAACTTCATGGTGTGAATTAGGGATTCATGATCAATATGAGAACAAAGATAATTGGGACTCATCCTGCTCCATGTAATTTGGGTCTAATTAAGGACCAATATTTTAGGCCTTCTTTGGACTCAAAATTCGATCCAGATCCATGCTTGGTCAAGTAATGGTCCATGACTCAAATTTTTGAGGTTTTAATTTTATGTTTAGACGTGATCCAATTTAGTTCAGGCCTAAATCATGAGTCGACTTAAAATAAGTTCCCTTGGTGGACCTTGTCTAAGCCCAAGCTCACTTCGAGCCTTAGTAGCTAGTGAAGGAGCATGGAAGATTTGAGGACGGTGGAGGAGAAGAGTAGAAATTTTACCATAATAAAGTTTTGATATATAGGAGATTGAGAATGGTAGAACGGTTGTTGGATGTGTGGAATTGGATAGTGATAGGGTCTTAAATTTGGACGTGTTGGAAGAGGAGTTTGGGTCAAGATTCACCAAAATATTATTCTCTCACCTTATTTTAAAAAGGCTTTTTTTACAATATTTCACTGTATCTAAGTGATGTCGTAAATAAAAAAAATTAAGGACATAATGGGATGATAGAAGGGGCTCAAGTCAATCGAATAGGGCTTTTGTTGGATGAAATTGAAATATAGTTTTCTAAAAATACTTTAAAAAAGTATCCTTAAAATTATGTCACATAATTAAAAATTTAGAGCATTAGACAAACATGAGTTAAGCTATTGTAATATAAACATTAAAAGAATTGAGTGACCTCCGAACAGGATTGTCAAGAAACACATATCATAAAATTAAATTGAAACACTTAAAAGAAAACAGATAAACATTATCCATTCCCTTCCATCCCTTTCTTTCCTTTAATCACAAATTAAATTGAAATACTTAAAAGAAAACAGGTAAACATTATCCATTCCCTTTCATCCCTTTCTTTCCTTTTACTCTCCCCTTTCTTTCCCTCCAAACATCCAAACATAGCATTAAGAAAACATATAAACATTATCCATTCGAATATTCGAGAAAATAGATAAATGTTACAAAAAAAATTTAATGGCTCGGGAATAAATCAATACGGAAAGATAGCTCCAAATTTAATTCGACGCTCCATTCAAACACTCAAGAAATCAGGTATTAAATGCTAGATCCTTTAAAAATGCTCCATTCAACCCACGTCACAAAAGTAAATTGGAACGAAAGCATATAAACATTATAAAATTTAAATGGCTCGACAGGAGGACAATATAGAAATATAGCCCCAAATTTAATTTTATGCTCCATTCAAACACTCAAGAAACCAGGCATTAAATGCTGGATCCTCTATAAATGCTCAATTCAATACACGAACACTCGAGAAAGTAGATAAATGTTATCCATTCAAATATTCGGAAAAATAGATAAATATTACAAAATTGAATGGCTTGGGATCCAATAACCATTATGTTGAGAATTTCGTCTATTTTTATATGAATTAAATTCATATATCATGCAGTAGAAGATAAAATAAATATGAATTTAATTCCTAAAGCCTATGATCCTCAAGGAACAGATTCAACAAGAAAAAATGCATAATTTAATAATAGATTATACTTGTGTTCTGAAGTAAACAATTTACTACTAGGCCTCTAATGGTGATCAACGTGATATCCTTCCAGGATTGGATGATGACGTTTTAGCAAGGGATACTAACACCTTTTTTTTCAATTGATTTTTTAGATCAATAGAGAGAACATTTTTTTTTATCAAGATCAAATCTTAATCAATCAAGAGAGAAAAATTTCTTGATTAAGATCAAATCTTGATCACTCAAGAAAGAAAAGAATGATTTCCTTCAATCCGCTCAAGAGAGTATGAGCGAATGAGAGAGAGAGGAGCTTTCAACCCATCCAAGAGAGAGGAACATTTTAGAAAGAGAAAGGATGTTCTAGAGAGAGAAAGTGGGGTCTCGGCATCCAATAGAGAGAGAAAGGGGGAGCATCACTCCTATTCGATAAAAAAGAAAATTTTGATCCAACCACCCAATCATGCAACTATGATAACAAATTATCCTAACAAATATAGGATATTTGTTATCGTTAGGATTACAACCATCAAACTGCATCCCTAAAAAATAAAAAAAAATTTATTCCATGAAACCAAAGTCCAAGGTTTGGCTTCATGACGATGCCAAAATTATAAGTGTTCCCTCCTCCATGATATGGAGATGGGTCATGCTCATCACATGAGTATGAATCCATCCTTCACTTAGCACGATCTTAGTCATCAGTTCAATTATGTTTCCACGAATCAAATCATGCCATCATATGGATCCTTAAATATCACATTATTAATTTCAATTACCCTAAGCCATCTATCATATGGATATTAATGGATTTCATATGTACATCACATGTACAAAAGGTCTCTCCTTTGTACATAAAATTCTTTCCTCTATGATGAATCCTATTCATCAATTTCATGTTCTCTCATTAAGATTGACTCAAACCCAATCCTAATTAATTGGTCATCTAATCTGAATTAAGTTCAACTTAATTCTCATTTTAACTTCATCGAAAATCTTGTTAATGCGTGTGACCCATTAGGTCCCTGGACACATTGGCAATAATCATATTCCTAATATTGACCTTAAGGATGACCTAGTGAATCAACACTTTGTCCAAGTCAATTCTTTGATTAAATCAACCCCTTGATCAAATTAAAGAATTCATGATTATAGATCATGAGCGGCCTCTAGCAAAGCATTATGACCACCCAAGTGTTAAGGATTTTGTTGACGTGGTCATCAATACCATGTCCATGAATGGTTATCATATGATTCAATCCCTTAGTCACATATCCAAGATCAATCAGTGCTATGATCTTTATTTACTTGATCTCAGGAAAAATTAACTCACATGAATTAAAACCTCGAAACCATTTCGAATTCTATCTCAACCTTGTAAGGATTTAGTAGTCAATTTAATCCATCAAGTGGCCGTGGGATATAACCTTTTCTATTAAAGAAGATGAATCCTATCTTAATCAAACACCACCTTCATGTGCTTCATGTTATACCCAACCGACACCATATTTGCCATCCATGGCAAACCATGACA
The DNA here is from genome assembly GCA_900491605.1 of Calamus simplicifolius. Taxonomy (NCBI): domain Eukaryota; kingdom Viridiplantae; phylum Streptophyta; class Magnoliopsida; order Arecales; family Arecaceae; genus Calamus; species Calamus simplicifolius. The sequence continues at coordinate 326,069 of UESW01004817.1, read as the reverse complement.
TTCCACACATGATGTGCAATGACGATCTCAAGTCAAAGGATCACTCGCACCACCATTATCAGAGATCAATCATCGATACTAAATTAGGATCTCTGTGTGCTGGTCATCGAATGCATCATTATAATAACGAGCATCGACACATCTATCCAAGTATCTACATACTTCAGCTTGCGAGATCAGTTGCTTACCATAAGGATAAAGATATGCAATGTGTACTAGTCTCAACGGCATTCGACAATGCCCAGTCCTGTCTACGCATCACAATATAAACCTTAAAGAGAATCGAATGGCCTCCAAATAGAACAATCAAGAAACATAATTACAAAATTAAATTAAAACACTTGAGAAACTAGATGAACATTATTCATTCGAATATTCAAGAAAATAAATAAATGTTACAAAGGATTGAACCAAAATAAGTAATTTTAAGCTTAGATAAGATCCAATATAGTTTGGGCCTAGTGTATGCGCCGGCTCAAAATTTAGTTGGCTTAATGGATCAGTCCAGGCAAACTCACTTCTTGCTGATAATTAAGAAAGATTTTGTGGGGTGAAAAGTTTACCTAAGTAAAGTTTTGATATATATACAAGACATTGAGGGTGCTAGTGCGATTATTGGAGATGTAGGATTTGTGGGGATTCATCGAAATACCATCCTCTCATGTCATTATGATTATGATTAAATATTATACAAAATCGATAAGATAAACTCTCAAAATTGACAATAATTTTACTTTATTCTTAATTATAATATATAATTAAAAATTTATAGCAGGAGAAAGATATGGATATAAATGTCAAAAGAGAATTGAATGGCTCATGACTAGAACAGGCAAGCAACGTACATTATAAAATTAAATTGAACACTCATAATAATAATAATAATAATAATAATAATAATAAGTGTTATCCGTTGAAATATTCGAGAAAATAGATAGGATAAATCTATAAAATTAAATGCCTCGGAAAGTGAGAATAATCCAGAGAGATATACCCAAATTTAATTCTGACTCTCGAATCGAACATTCGAGAACCTAGGTGTTAAATGCTGGACCCTCTATAAAACCGGATGGGAGGGGTCTCAGGTTTATGAGCCATCGCGTCTTGACCTTCTTCGTTCTATTCGCTACCATTGTTTCCTTTTTGATATCATCAGAGCCTTTCCTTTGGGGCTTCCTTCACCGCATTTGCTATTTCGAAGTTGAGCGACGACCAATGAGGAAACAGAGGTGATGGGGACATGATGTCCTCATTGCGTTGCCTTTGCACCGTCCGATACCATCCATACCTAAATGCCTTGTGGAAGGGTGGTGGCCATGGTAGGCGCAAGGCCTGCTGCTGTGCTTCGATCCTCTCATGGAATCCAGGGAATGAATCTTTCCACGTCTTTTGGTTTTGGATCTGGCAGTGAGGCTGCTGTGCTTCGATCCTTGCAGAATTCAAAGCCTTTTGTATAAGCGTCAAAGCTGGCCTCCAAAACTTCCTGCTCGAACTCTGCCGAAGCCTTAAAGTCACTAACGGCCTTGGCCCCGGCCTCCTGGATGTGTGTCTCTGCCTTGGCCCAGGCCTCCCGAATCTGCGCCCCGCCCTGGTCTTGGCCTCCCGAACTCGTGCTTCAGCCTCGTCCTTAGCCTCCTTGGCGTGCCTCGGCCTCCCGGACCTTATCCTCCGCTTCCTCGGCACGGGCCTCGGCCTCGCTGGCATGGGCCTCCGCCCCGGCCCGCTGGTGGCCAGCATCAACCGCTGCTGCCTCCGCCGCAGCAGCTCTCCTCATCGCTACCCGAGCCTCGTCTGCCGCCGTGTCGGCCCGGTCTTCTGCAAGCTGGAGTTGGCGGCGAAGCTGCTCCGCCTTGGCCCTAGCCGAGTCCATCCTGGATGAGACGAGGGAATGCTGGGACACTGCCGTGGAGGCACGAACGCCCTCAGCTTCGGCTTGGCGTTCGGCCTCCTTCACCCAACCGCTTAGGTCCTCCTCTCGGACCTTGGCCTCCTCCTACTGCCGAGCCAACTTCTCGGACAGCGCGCAGGCCTGCTCCTTGTATTTGTTGGCCCACCTAATGGTCAGCGCGAGTGCCTCCCCTGTATGAGTCGCCGCTGTGCGAAGGGCAAAGGACTCGTTGGCCAACTGCACCAAGAAGGCCCATCAGCCACATATCGACCAAAGTAGGGCAAAAGGAGGTTACGTTCGAAAGGTTACCTTGAGCACGTTGACCATAACCATGTCGAGGATGGCGGCATGGGATTGCCTCCCTATCTCCTTGTTAGTCGCCCAGTTACGGTGGTCCTCCTGATGTCTCGTCCGCCGTCCGCTGAGTCAAACAGTGCATGGATCACCGAGACGAGCTCCTCGACCCGGCCTGCTGCCCATTGGACCTTCTCGCCCCGACACTGGGGCTCCTAGCGGCGACCTCTCCCTCTTCGAATGTGGGAGGTGCCCTCTCCATCTCTGGCTCAACGGGAGCCATAGGGCTTCTAGCGACTGCTACCTGCCCTGCCTCGGCAAATTCGGTGGCGGTAGGGGCTTCCTCTTCAAGATCAAAGACCACCATGGCAGTCTCGGTGGTGGCAGGGATCTCCCCCTCTTCTGTCTCAACCCTGGCTGGCCCGGGGACTCCCCCTTCACCTGGTGCCTCCCCGGTTTGGCGCAAGCCCTTCGTGCCCTCTTGACTGGCATCGCCTGCTCGTCGAAAACTTCATGGCTGCATAAAAAATAAGGGTTAGTACGCAAAAAGAAGAAAAAGGGAAAAATTTCTATAAAATGGGTAAAAGCCACGTCCGGCCAAGGGCAAGAAGAAAGGATTTCTGTGCTCACCAACTACCGGAGCCAGCTCGGCCTCGTATAAGTTCTCCTCGGATAGGAGGTCCTTGTAGGAAGGAATCTGGGAGTTAGAGAAATGGCGGAAGAGCTCCTCATCCTTATCACTTATAGCTGAATTTTCATTGGAGCTCACATTTGGTTCCCCCCATTCGGCCCTCACTCCCTCTATATGGGCAAAAGAAACCGAGACTTCCACCCCCTTATCTTGGACGGAAGACCCAATGGGAGAGCCCTGCCCGGCCTGGCGGTAAACACCCACTAGGACCCCTCACCCTGGCGGTGAAGTTTGTAAAGAGCTCGGAATAAGGACAGGCTGGCCATGGACCCCTGAAAATGGCAAAGGATGACGAAGGCGCAGAAGATCTGAATCGAGTTCGGAGTCAACTGCGCCGGTACTAACCTATACCTATTCAAGAGGTTTAGGAAGAAGGGATGAAAAGAAAGCCACAGCCCGCACCTAAAAAACTCCTCGTATAGAGCAACTCGTCCGGGGAGGACGGAGTTCACTATGTCTTCAGGGCCAAGTGCGGACAAACGAATGAATTCTGGGACCTTATACGTAGTCCTATTGGCCTCTACCTCCTCAGGGGTCATGGTGGAGGCGATCCCCCCCGGCCCCGCTGGGTCAAGGCTAGTTGCTGGAGAAGGCACCGGGCGGCGGAACGAAATGGGAACGGCTCTCACCGGGGAAGAGGACGGATCTACTACTGGTCTCTTACCCTCTCTAATAGCTTTACGGTCCATGGATCAAAGGTTGAAGGTGAAAAATGAAAACTAACCTGGGGATTTGTTAAGAAGACGAAGGCTAAAGGTCTCGGGTTGCAAGGAAGCTTGAGAGGGAAGAAGGCAAGAGAGCAATGGCAGTATAAAACTCTCCCCCCAGACTCGGGAGGCATCTTTTATACCCCAATTTCAAACCAACCGCCCCAAGATCGGCCACGTGGCCCTCGCCTATTACGCTGTATCCCAAAGCATCGGCCTTTTGCCCATGATCAAGGCGCCCCACCTCGATTCCACCAAGGAGCAAAGTCTTCGGCCAATAGTAATGCTTGAAGTACGGAGCAGCAATGATGACTCTTACCTTTTTTCCATCCTCCAAGAAGCACCCCCTCAAATCAACGGGGACCGACGTCAGCGCCCATCTACCGCATGATTACGGAAGATCTTCGAGGCAACGTCGCTTCGGGAAGGCGCGCCATTTTCCCGCCATTTAAAGTGCCTAAAGTCAGTTATCATAGCCTTTGAATTTTCACGCTCCTATCGCCCAAAGGGCGACTGGCACTTGGTCCTTCGCGCTTAGGAGCGGGGGGGCATCTGATGTGACCAGTGATGTGGCCAATAAAGTCACAGTTGTAATCATGGCAAAATCAACCATGTGGCACCAGTGTAGCCTCGTCAGCCCCGTCTTCTCCAAGGCGCGCCGTGGCGGCCCCGACCTCCTAAGGCCGTCCCCCGGTGGCCCCGTCTTCTTCAGGATGTGCCGTGGCAACCCCGACCTCCTAAGGCTGGCCCACGGTGGCCCCGTTTTCTCCAGGACGTGCCGTGGCGGCCCCGACCTCCCCAGGTCGGCCCCGTCCACCCCGGCTTCTCCAAGGCACGCCGTGGCAGCCCCGACCTCCTAAGGCCAGCCCCCGATGGCCCCGTCTACTCTAGGACGTACCGTGGTGGCCCCAGCCTCCTAAGGCCGGCCTCCGATGGCCCCATTTTCTCCAGGACGTGCTGTGGCGGCCCCGACCTCCTAAAGTCTGCCCTCGGTGGCCCGTCTTCTCTAAGGCGCGCCGTGGTAGTCCCGACCTCCTAAGGCCGGCCCCCGGCGGCCCCGTCTTCTCCAAGGAATTCCATGGCAGCCCCGACCTCCTAAGGCTGGCCCTCTGTGGCCCCAGCTTCTCCAAGGCGCACTGTGGCATCCGCGTCCTCCTAAGGCTGGCCCCTGGCAGCCCCGGCTTCTCCAAGGCGCATCGTGGCAGCCCCGACCTCCTAAGGCTGGCCCCCGACAGCCCTGTCTCCTCCAGGACGTGTCGTGGCGGCCCCGTCCTCCAAAGGCCAGCCTCCGGTGGCCTCGTCTTCTCCAAGGCACGCCGTGGCGGCCCCGACCTCCTAAGGCCGGCCCCCGGCGGCCCTGTCTTCACCAAGGTGTACCGTGGCGGCCCCGATCTCCTAAGGCCGGCCCTCGGTGGCCCCGTCTCCTCCAGGATGTTCCGTGGCGGCCTCGACCACCTAAGGCCGGCCCCCGACGGCCCCGTCTTCTCCAAGGCCCCCGTGGTGGCCCCAACCTCCTATGGTTGGCCCCAAGCGGCCCCGTCTTCTCCAAGGCATGCCGTGGCGGCCCCGACCTCCTAAGGCTGGCCTTTGGCGGCCCCGTCTTCTCCAAGACACGTCGTGGTGGCCCCAACCTCCTAAGGCCATCCCCCGATGGCCCCGTCTTCTCCAGGATGCGCCATGGTAACCCCGACCTCCTAAGGCCGGCCCCCGATGGCCCTATTTTCTCCGAGACACACCGTGGCGGCCTCGACCTCCCCAGGTTGGCCCCATCCGCCCCGGCTTCTCCAAGGCACACCGTGGCGGCCCCGACCTCCTAAGCTGGCCTCCGGTGGCCCCGTCTTCTATAGGACACACCGTGGCAGCCCCGACCTCCTATGTCCAGCCCCCGATGGCCCCGTTTTCTCCAGGACGTGCTGTGGCGGCCCCGACCTCCTAAAGCCGGCCCTCGGTAGCCCCGGCTTCTCCAAGGCGCGCCGTGGCAGTCCCGACCTCCTAAGGCCGGCCCTCGGTGGCTCCGACTTCTCCAAGGCATTCCATGGCAGCCCCGACCTCCTAAGGCTGGCCCTCGGTGGCCCCGTCTTCTCCAAGGCGCGCCGTGGCGGCCCAGTCCTCCTAAGGCTGGCCCCCGGCAGCCACAGCTTCTCCAAGGCGCATCGTGGCGGCCCCAACCTCCTAAGGCCAGCCCCCGGCGACCCTATCTCCTCCAGGACGCGCCGTGGTGGCCCCGACCTCCAAAGGCCGCCCCCCAGCTCCGTCTTCTCCAAGGCATGCCATGGTGGCCCCGACTTCCTAAGGCTGGCCCCAGGCGGCCCCGTCTTCCCCAAGGCGCACCATGGCGGCCCCGATCTCCTAAGGCCGGCCCCCGGTAGCCTCGTTTCGTCCAGGATGCGCCGTTGCGGCCCCGACCTCCTAAGGCCGGCCCCCGGCGGCCCCGTCTTCTCCAAGGCACGCCGTGGCAGCTCCGACCTCCTAAGGTCGGCCCAGATGGCCCCGTCTTCTTTAATGCATGCCATGGCGGCCCCGACCTCCTAAGGCTGGCCTCTAGTGGCCCCGTCTTCTCTAGGATGCGCCGTGGCGGCCCCAACCTCCTAAGGCCGGCCCCCGATGGCCCCATCTTCTCCAAGGCGTGCCGTGGCAGCCTCGACCTCCCCAGGTCAGCCCCGTCCACCCTGGCTTCTCCAGGACACGTCGTGGTGGCCCCGACCTCCTAAGGCTGGCCCTCGGCAGCCCCATCTTCTCCAAGGCATGTCGTGGCGGCCCCGACCTCCTAAGGCCAGCCCTCGGCAGCCCCATTTTCTCCAAGATGCACCGTGGCAGCCCCAACCTCCTAAGGTCAGCTCTGCACCTGCTATAACCACCAACCGTCTGACCCGCTCAGACTGGCATCTCCTGAGCACACTGTTGATGGAACCAGACCCACCTACCAGCCGATTCTGCCGACTGATGGGACCTGGCTCACCAACCACTGGCTCCCCCTCTCCGATGGGATAGGATTCACCAACTAGCCCAAGCTCACGTAACCCCCACGTGTCCCGCAGATATTCCCTTCTCACGGAATGTCATGGGCCCGAACCCATGCAGATTTCAATGGCCTATAAAAGGGTAAGTCCACAAGAGATTCATGTATGCTAACATAAGCACTCCCTCACTTTTCCATCTAGAGAGACTCCACTTCTAAGGGTTCTTTGGACCTAAGAGGGCTCTCTCGAGCCTTCCTTCGGGTATGACCTCGATCACTGACTTGGGCATCGGAGGGTCCCTACCAGAGAACCCCTTCGGTCTTGGGACTTCTTGCAGGTCATTCGGCTGCCCAAGGACCTCGCCAGCAGCCAGATCAGGTCTCCCAGTGCTCCACGTCTACGGTCATGTATCATCAAAAGCCAATTAATAGGGAGCATGATTCCCTATGAAACAATTCTAGATCATCATCTTAGAATGATCTTTGGAGCGTAAAATCATCTACTAATTAAGCAATGTAATTAAGCTTTATACGCGATGAAAGTTGCCTGTAACGTATGACTATTCAATGTTCAACCTTGTGCTTTATTTAATTAAGCAATACAAGTGATCTTCTAGGCAAGTCTTTGCGGCTTCTTCATCTTTCTTTTTTATAATTTTTTAAAAATTTAATTTGAGGGCTTGTGTTGGTGTGTGATTTGAGGTTATAGAAAATTTTGACATTCTACTTGGAAGAAAGCCCGTTTGGTCGAATTAAATTTTGGCAAAGGGATGAAGTTTATCAAAAGTAAAGCACCTCACAGGGATGTTTTTGAAATTTCCATTATGAAAATGAATCCAATTTATGTTATCTCTCTCTATATATATATATATAGAAAAATGTTCAATTGAATTATGGATAGAAATCTTAGTAAAAAGTAAGTTATGCTACTGTTAACAATTTCTTTTATTGGTAGAGAGGATTGGTTCTGCCATATATCTAAGGCCTAGGCCAATTTTGATGGCAAATAAATATCAATCAAGCCTGACTCGAGAAAGTCTACTTGTGCTAATTTACCTAATATTTTGCATCTCATTGGCCCAGATGCTCAGGCCCACCTAGAAAGCGTCTTAAGAGATTGTAATTATGAATTTAAGACAAGATCAATATGGGTTCCATGCTTGGGCTTAGGCTATGCTAAGATTAGCCCTAACAATGCTCTCAGGCAATTTAATTGTCAAGCTAGAGCAATCAAGCTATCAGTACTTCGGTAAAGAATTTCTAGTTTACTCTATCAAATGCATTCTTATGATCAAGTTCATAAAATAGTCAAGTGCCATACCTTTTTTCCCGTTTCTTTTTTTTTCTACCTACTTCTTTCCATCTTTTCTTTGTTCCCTTTCCTTTTTTTAACATGATAATATCTGCTACAAAGCAATTTTCAAGACAATCAAAATTTGATACCAAAAGCATAGAACAGTTAGTAAAAACTTTTAGCAAAATACCAAGGGGTTTAGGATCAAATGTAAATACGTAATTAGATTTCCATTTCCATCTGTCTCCTGAAACTTTCTATAATAAGCTGTAACCTCATATCAAGAAATACAAAAAGAAAAAAAAAGAAAATCCCAACCATTCGTTAGCAGAAGTCATCAACAACCGCGTCCACCACCTTGCATACCCTTCTTCTTCAAATTCATGCTGATGCCTTTCGTTTCTCCTTCTGTTTTCTTGTAAGAATTATATTTGCTGAAATTTCTTTACCAAGGACAGGAAATAAGCGCACAGAGAAAAGCCAGACTTGTTAAAATCATTATGGCTTTACTGCACCCATTACCCTGCAAAACCCCACCACGACAAATTAACAGCCCACCACCCAAGGATGAAGTCTTGTAAAGAAAAGATGGCAGCTCATGGCAACTGTGATCATTGCTCTCACTCTCACCATCTCCATTGCCATGGCCACTGCAACGAGCTCAAGAGTCATATTTGTGTTTGGGGACTCCTTAACAGACGTTGGCAACAACAATTTCCTTCGTTCTGCAAAGTCCAACTACCTTTGGTATGGAGTCGATTACTTAAACGGCCAGGCCAGCTGGGAGGTTCACCAATGGAAGAACAATAGAAGACTATCACACCTTAGACCGGCTATCACACCTTAGACCCAGTTGGTGATGGCTCAGGAGTGACAACCCACTGCATGCCAGTCATATGCAAGGCATCCAATAATACTACAATAGATATAAGGAGGGATAATAACTATATATATCATTTTAGTTCAAAACATTCTTAGTACAAGTCATATAATATTTGGGCAACAAGCCAAAATTATAAAATCATATTGAGGTTATATGTAACATATATAATTTATTCACCCAAATGTAGCTCCAAACTGTTCCAGTTGTTTCCCTCTTTAGTTTTGAGGCTCTGAAGAATATTGTGAGATTTAAATGAGCTCCACTCAGTAAGTAAGCTTATTGTAACATAATATATCCATTCCAAGATTTTAACAAATCAAATACATATCAAGCTTCTATAATTCAAATATATCTTATCATGTTATCAAATCACACATATCATATGCTTAAAATATTTGAAAGCAAATGCTATGTAGTATTTCAAAAATACTGTTTCAAAACAAATCCACTACACAACTGTAATTAACATATATATTTTACTTTTACTAATATCCCACGGTCATACACTATGTTTATGTAAACAGGACACCTTAAAGGTGTATCCTCTCTATACGTTCCCTATAGAGGAAGGGTTCTGGTACCAGTGTCATGTCACAAATCATATTATGTCACAGCATACCCAATGGGTGTCCTCCATATATGACCCTATGAAAGTGGATCATAGAGTCATGTAGCATATCAGATTATATCATGTCCCAGTTGCACACTCTATGAGGGTGCATCAAAGTCATATAGTATATCGCGTCATATCATGTCATGTCATAACGAACTATGGTGGCACATAATAGCAAATATATAAAACATCATTTTCATGTTTATGTGCAAAAATATAATCAATATGCTTTTTACATTTACAATAGTTTGAACATATCAAGATACACATGTACATACATACATACATACATACATATATATATATATAATAATAATTTGATAGAGATAGACGTAAACTAACATGAGCAAAAATAATTAAAAAATATATAACTATTTATAATTTAAATATTGATGATTATGAATAAAGCAGAGTAGAGGAAGCAGATTTATGTAGCCGATCCCATGTAGTTGGAAAAAGGCTTAGATGAGTTAGTTGAGTTGAGTTCAATATCTTGAAGAATTTGATAATTTCAAAATAATCATGTTAACAATCAATTGCATGTATAAAATGCCATCTATTTTGTCAAAATTAGTAATTTCAAATAATCATATCAAATAATCAATTCTATGTATAAGGTACCATATATTTAGCAATTTCAAAATAATCAAGTCAAATGAACACTTACATGTATGGGGTACCACAAATTTTATTTTTTAATTTTTTAAATAATACTATACATAAATTAATTTTATTATTTAAAAATGGATAATTTAATAATAATTTATGGAAATCATTGTAATTCGCTTACTCTTAACATTAATCCAAGAATGAAAATTAGTTATGTGGGTTTTTGGATATCTATAACATGATTTTCTAAATTTTAATTTTGAAAATCGGAATGTCAAAGTAACTCCTATACTCTATCTAATCTAATTCTGTACCAAATTTGGGGGTTAAACATCTCAAAATATATCAACTCAAATGAGAAAATAAAAATTTTTCAACAAATTATGATCAAAATTGGTCCAAATCTCACTTTTCTTTTGTTAGGCCTAGCCCAATTTGGGGCCCAACATTTGGGCCCAAACGGGTTCACTTCGGCCCAACCCCCTTCCTTCCCCACCCTTGGTTCACCCAAACCAGGGGAGATGGCCGGAGGCCTAGGCCCATCGCCGGCCCTTTCTTGGGGTCCGACTGGCCACCGACGACTGACCCAGTGCCGGCTGCCAATGATGGCCACCCCCTCATCATCTCTTTTCCTCTTTTTTCTCTCTTCTTCCTTTTCTTCCTTTCTTGTCATCACCATCTTTCTCTCGGTGATGGCACGACTGGCCTCCTTTGGCCGATCGAACCCCATCGGATGCCGCTCCAGTGCCAGGCGAGGCCGTCGCCCACAGTCCAAGCCTGAAATAATGTTGGAGCTGGTTCGGCTTCCGATACAGGGGAAGGTCACTCGGTGGCCCCCTCTCTCTTCTTTGACTTCCTTGAGCGACTGGTTGCCTCCCTCCCTCCCTTCGGCATTTGGTCTGTTTGGCGCCGTCATGGCCCTCGGTTTGGTTGCGGCACGGCCCAGCCATGGCGACTGTGGGGCGATCGAACACCCCCCTTCCTCCTCTTCTCCCTCACTCTCTCTCTCTCTCTCTCTCTCCCTCTCTCTCTCTCTCTCTCCCTCCCTCCCTTGCCAACGATGGAGGACTTATCGGGTGGTGGCAAACAGGAGCGGTGACAGTGATGGAGGCGGAGTGGGGGGGTGGAGGGGGCTACGCACGGCGAGTGGTAGGCAGAGTTGATAGAAAATCCAATATAAAACATAAAAATGTATTGACTTTTTTAAGATTTATGCTTGGATCGAAGTCAAATTTGGATTTAACTAAGGATTAATATTTCAAGCCTTCTTTGAAATCAAAATTTGAGCTACATTTCAGATGGATCCATGCTTGGTCAATTAGTGGCCCTTGTCTCAAATTTTTTGAGGTTCTAATTTTAAGTTTGGACCCACTCCAATTTAGTTCAAGCCGGAATCATAACTCTACTAAAACTATGTTGGCTTGGTGGACCGTGGCACAGCCCAAGCTCACTACGAGCCTTAGTGGCAAAGGAGCATGCATGGAACATTTGATGGAGGTGAAAATTTTATAATGGTAAAGTTTTGAAATATAGAAGATTGAGAGTGGTAGAGCATTGTTGGAGGTGTGGAATTGGACGGTGATGGAGTCTTCAGTTTGGAGGTGTTGTGAGGGGGAGTTTGTGTCGAGCTTCATCAAAATATCATTCGTTTGTGTCGAGCTTCATCAAAATATCATTCTCTCAGGTCATTATAAAAAGACTTTTTTTCATAATACTTTATTGTACATAAGTGGTGTCAAATGATTAAAGTATGATTTTTAATAACACTTTAAAAAAGTATTCTACCTGAATCTTTAGAAAATTTGATTAAAATTGGACATGACGACTTTGAAAAATGAACGGTCTTAAAAATTTATTAAACATTAGGTATGACCGCCCTTGAAAACCAACATAGTTAGAACCATCGAAAAACATATATTATTAACGATAATTTCTCTGCAATATAATTATGTTACACAATTAAAAATTTAGATCATTAGAAAAACATGAGTCGAGCGATCACATTATAAATGTTAAAGAGAATTGAACGTCCAAATAAAATGGTTAAGAAACACATATTACAAAATTAAATTCGAACATCTAAGAAAGTGGATAAACATTATTCATTTAAATATTTAAGAAAATAGATAAATATTACAAAATTGTATAGCTTAAGAATAGGGCAATATAAAAAAGATAGCTCCAAATTTAATTCGAACGCTCCATTCGAACATTCAGGAAACCCGGCGTTAAATGCTGTGGACCCTTTATAAACGCTCCATTCAATTCACATTATAAAATTAAATTGGAACACTTGAAAAAACAGATAAACATTACCCATTCGGAAATTCAAGAAAGTAATTTAATTCGGCTGCTCCATTCGAACACTCGAGAAGCCAGGTGTTAAATGCTGGACCCTCTATAAAATCGTACAGGGAGGGATCAGCTTTGGATCCATCCCGTCCTCCCCTTCTCTGTTGCATTTGTTTCCCCTGTTTCTCTTTTGATATCATTAGTCTTGCTTCTGGGCTTCCTTTCCCGTCTTTGCTATTTGGAATTTGAGCGACCTTAGAGATGAGGAAACGGAAGCCATGGGGACATGACGTCCTCCTTATCTTCAGCCGTCCGATACCATCCATACCTAAATACCTCATGCAGGAGAAGCCTCTATGGGATGCGTAAAACCTGCACTTGTACATCGCTTCTCCCATGAAATCCTGCGTGAAGCCGGAGAGGAACCTTTCTTTTCCTTTTGCAACCATGTCCATGGTGAATCGCGTGATCGAGAAGCCGGAAGGATCAACATGGACCGTTTGCGCCTGAAGCTGGTCTGCCAGCTTAGGTTTCACGGCTGCATGCACGAAGCTGGACCTGTTTGAAAGGAACGCGGTTCTACAACGGAAGCCAAGAGATGACGTTCTTTGGATTCCTTGAATGGACACGGTTCCCTATGACACAGCATTAGATCATCATAGGATAATCGGATAATCTGATTGTAATACCCTCTAATTCTCTTATATGAGCATCCGAGGAATTCGGAACCAATGTCAGATTTTCACAAATGATTTAATTCATTATGCAACTTCAGTCTTCTTCTTCTTCGATTTTTTTTTTTTGAATGATTTGAGTGATTTTTGTCTCCTTTTCTTTTGTGATGATTGGAGGTTTATAGCTATGAGACATTCTACATCGAAGAAAGCCCCTATGATGGAGCTGAATTTTGACAGAGCGGTGTAGTGGATTAAAAGTAAAGCACTTCACCAAGATTTTTATTTTTATTTTTGAAATATCCATTAGGGAATCATGAATTCAATCTAGATTATGTCTCTATATTCAAAAAGAAAAATCTATTCGGTTGCTTTATGGACAGAAATCTTGTATGAGCATCCAAGGAATTCGGAACCAATGTTCAGATTTTCACACATGATTCAATTCATTATGCAAAGCTCCTATGATGGAACTGAATTTTGACGGAGCGGTGTAGTGGATCACAAGTAAAGCACTTCATCGGGATTATTTTTTTTTGAAAAATAATTGGCACTTTATATGTGCAATTAATTATTGACATGATTATTTAAAATTATTAATTCTGTAAAATATTTAGTATATCAAAATTATTATACAAGTGTACATGTGTATTTTGATATATTCAAATTATTATAAATACAAAAAATTATTGATTATATTTTTGCAACAATACATATCATCTTGCACTTATAACATGAAAAATGATAATTTGTGAATATGCTCTTATATGCCACCATGCTCCACTATAACAAGATATAACATGATATGCTATATAATTTTGGAACCTACCTCCATAGGGATCATATGTAGAGAATACTCACATATCCTGAAGGCCGAGCATTAAAGGCCTGCGGGACCTCCACAGTTTTTGATGATTCCATAGTGGAAATGGAAGAAGATCATTATGGATTTTGTGATAGGTTTGCCCAAGACTCCCAGGAGCAATGATGCTATCTAGGCTATCATGGATAGATTGATGATGTTAGCCCATTACCTACCTTTCAGAGTTGAGATTTCTAGTGAAAGATTGGCTAACATGTACATAGGGCATATCGTGAAGCTCCATGGTGTTTCCATGTCTATTGTATCTGATCACTCCAATAAAGTTTTGAAATATAGAGGATCAAAGGTGGTAGAGCAGTTATTGCTGTTGAATTAGACAGGAATCCCAAATGGGCCAGTTGAGTATGGATTGGCCTGCTGGCCACTATGCAATACCAACATGGTCAGCTACAGTACACGGGCCATGTTAGCGCAGCTTGTTAGTGTTGGAGCATCAGCTTGGCATGGTCCATAGGCTTGGCTTAGGATGGGCTAGGCCGTGCCAGTCCATTGGACTAGCTTGCATGTTGGCCTATGGTGCCAGCTCATAATTTTATATTATGTTATTACATTATTATATTATATTAAAAATAGGTAAAAAAATTTAACTCACTTTCTTGTCTAATTTTAATTTGAGTCTAGGTGGCTTCAAGGTTGCACTCTCATGTTTTTCCAATGGTGGATCAAATGAGTGGTTTCCTTGAAAGTGTCATAGTTATAATTCTTCATACAGACTCTACAGACTGCATGAAGCTCCTTACCGGTGATATCTTTGATGTTGAAGTGCTGCTAGACTTTATAGGTTCTGAGTTTAACTTTGCACCTTATGGCCATTGAAATGACACCAATGGAAACAGTTGGTCTATGGATACTGCGATCGATTTGTGGTTGGTGTGCCTCATACTTTACCATATCGATATCAAACTCAAACCCTTGGCGATGAGATTGGCGAGAGCTACCAGCATCGAATATTATTGATTGTAGAAGATAGAGAGTAAAAGTAGAAAGTAGAGAGAGATTAGGATAGCTAACTAAAAAGTAAAAAAAATTAAAATAGCTTAAGAGAATTTGAAAGAATTGTAGGAAGATGCAAAAGGCTCTCAAGAGCTTTGAAGAGCTTGTGGTTTGATGTGGAGTGAGGGAGAAGGGTTGAGGCCTATTTATAAATATTGAAGGATTTCAAATGACATAGATAACCTTAGAAACTATCTATGGCGGTTGGAAATGATAAATAGCTTTTCTTAATAAAAAAATAGAATACTTTAGAAACGAGCTATTTTTGCTTATTATGAGGGTATTTTAAAAATTGAAGGGAATTATCCTTCTTAATTAGTAATTTTTGGTTGTTAGAGAAGTATATTTTTGCTCCTTTTCAATCTGGCCTGACGTGCTGGCCTACCAAGACAGGCTTGCGTTTCAGACTTGTTATGGGCCATTGTGTTGAAATGGCCTATGGGCCTTAGGGAGATGGCTCAACACAGCTTGTGTAGCAGCCCCACTATCTTAAACACGATGCTAGTCTTCATTTTACATCTCTAGAATGGAAAAGTCTTTGTGCATCGAAGGTCGGTGCACAAAGTGTGCACCCAGTGCATGGATTAGCCGCATGCTTGTGCCACTACGCTGTAACCTAATGGGCCATGGGGAACACTACACGCACGGTGGCACGGGCGCATGACCAATTCGTGTGCCTGATGTGTGCTTTGTGCATCGATCTTTGATACAAAAAGACTTTTCCCTTTAGAATTAGATAATGATGGAGCTCTGAGCAATGAGGTGTTAATGAAGAAAGTTTGGATCCGGATTTATTAAAATATCAACCTCAAGGGTCATTATAAAATTAATTAAATTTTGAGCATAGAAATTTAGAAAATTTAATAAGATTAGAATTCTCAAAAAACATATATTATTAATAACAATAATTTTACTTTATTTATAATTATTTTATATAATAAAAATTTAGTATGAGCATCGGTCACTAGATGGATAGACTTTCGAGAGAATTAAAGGGCTGTAAATAGAATAGTCAAACAGCGCGCTCACATACAAATATATATTATAAAATTATTTTGAATACTCGAAGAAAGCTTATAAACGTTATTCACTGAACGTTCTAGAAACTAGATAGGATAAATGTAATAAAATTAAATGAGTTTTGAATAGAAAAAATCGTGAAAGATATACTTAAATTTAATTCGGACGCTCCATTCGAACACTCGAGAACCTAGGCGTTAAATGCTGGACCCCCTACAAAAGGGTTTCGGTTTTTGGCTATCCCATTTTTTACCTTCTTCCTTCCTTCTGTTTACCTTCAATATCATTGGAGCCTTTCTTTCGGCTTCTTCTGCTGTTTATTTTGAAGTTAAGCGACCTTCGAGATGAAGAAACGGAGGCGTTTTGGGACACGATGTCCTCGTTGCCTTAATGACCACCGTCCGATACCATCCATACCTAAATGCCCCGTGGAGGAGAGGTCTCTATGGAAAGGCTCGAAACCTACGGGGGGTGCTTCGCTTCCGTCATGGAATTCCGCGGAAGAATGAAAGCAACCTTCCCGCTTTCCTGACTCCACATCGCATGTGAGGTTTGAGATCCTGGAAACGGAACTTATCTTCAGCCGTCCGATACCTTCCATACCTAAATACCTCATGCAGGAGAAGCCTCTATGGGATGCGTAAAACCTGCAGTTGTACATCGCTTCTCCCATGTGTAAAAAACATCTGAATGTAATCTGATTGTAATACCCTCTAATTCTCTTATATGAGCATCTGAGGAATTCGGAACCAATGTCAGATTTTCACACGTGATTTAATTCATTATGCAACTTCAGTCGTCTTCTTCTTCGTTTTTTTTTTTTTTTTTTTTGAATGATTTGAGTAGTTTTTGTCTCCTTTTCTTTTGTGATGATTGGAGGTTTATAGCTATGAGACATTCTACATCGAAGAAAGCCCCTATGATGGAACTGAATTTTGACAGAGCGGTGTAGTGGATCAAAAGTAAAGCACTTCACCAAGATTTTTTTTTTTTTGAAATATCCATTAGGGAATCATGAATTCAATCTAGATTATATCTCTATATTCAAAAAGAAAAAAACTATTCGGTTGCTTTATGGACAGAAATCTTAGTAAAGATTAAATTGTGTTATTGAGGACGAGTAAGGATCATGGTTCTTGGTTCTTCGTTCACCGATGGATTTATAGTGTTAAGGAGAAGTAAAGAAAGATAGGGTCCATCGAGAAAATAAAAGTTTATATAGAGGATCGGAAGAAGAGTTGGAGGGCCGTATAGGTATATGCGAGGAGGCCAAACACTAGTGTAAAACTCAAATAGAATATAAACGCTAGTGTAAAACAATAAGCCTAACCTAGCTAGGGTAACATTGGGAAAATCAAATAGAATATAATCTTGGATAAGTAATTACCATCAACATGAGTTGGGTTAAATCGACAACAATGTGATCAACTTGATCAGTGCTTGATCCGGGCCAATGTGTCCACCTTGGTCAGTACTTGATCTACTTGATCCGGCCCACCTTGGACCCAATATAAGGTCAAGATGTTTGACCCATACCAAGGCAAGCCACAGCAACCTCGCCGAAATGCGACCTGAAAATCCTTCTACCAAATGCCAGCCTAAGCTCAAGCCTATGTTCAAACTCAAGCTCAATTAAGCCTGGCACGAATAAGTCCACTAGTGTTGGAGGACTGTGATTGATTTGCATTGACCTGATTTACTTGCTATTCTTGTTCTCCTTGGCCCAATATGATCAAGCCCGCCTAAAAATCCTCCTAGGAGATCCTAAAAATGAACTAGGGTCAAGTTCAATATGGGTTCTAGCCTTGGGCTTAGGCCAGTCTTAGATCAGGCCTGGCAACGGTCCAAGTTTGGCTCAAAATATATGAAAATGTCTTTATGCAACATATACAGTGTAGATCATGTGCACTGCGCCTAGTGATTAGTGCGTGGAAAAAAAATTAAAATTAAAATCTTTGGCACGTGCATACACATGCTGTGCATCAATCGTCATATATAGTGCAGCTTCTACTACATTGTATCAGATACAGTAAGACTTTTCGAAACATGTATTCATCCAATTCAATCAAACTTTAGTCTCAAGGCCGAAGATGGCGTGGCTCATTGGGCCTTTATTTGGATAAGGTAACTCTGTCCCTAAGTGAAATACCTATTAGTCCTATATTAACCTATTTCAACAAGGTTCCTCAACATGTCTAATCCAGTCATTTCTAATAAGTCATTATAGTCAAGGTTTCTTTTTTTTTTTTTTTTCTTATGTGTATACGATTTGAATGTTTAAAATTACACAAATTTACTAGAATTCTAGTTAAGTTATCGTATTCTTCTCTCTTTTCTAATTTCATGTTCTCTAGTAGCTTTCAAAAGCATATGCGGGGAGAAGGGCGACATATTGTAAGCCTATAAACTAAAAAGCAAAGGTGATGATGACACGCAGAGGATCTCATGGAGCTTTTTTAAGGTTAGATTTATTTGGTTAGGTTATTTTCAATGAACAAAGATTAATATTTGAAAGCCTCGGACAGATAATGAGCACCATTGTATTCCCCTCCAACTGCTAATACTTCTAGTGTTACGAGAAATGCTTCTTGGAGAGAGCACAGCAAAACAAGAGCCATGATACCTGAGTCCTATAGCTATACCACCATATAAAATGATGCCACTGTATTAGCCACAGAAACAAAGCTTTTTTGAAAAGGATATGAACAATATATCACATAATGCAATTTGCTTTTGCTGCGGCAAATTCTTATGATTTGGGTTTTTTAATGCGAGCCATATAAGAGAAAAAGAAGGCAACCTAAAACAATATGAAAATAGAAGGCATCTCTCCAATAACAAGTAAACCTATCATGCTTGTCATGCTTTTTACAATATCTGCTCCGCTTGAAAATGGCCCTAGCAGAAAAATAAAATAAAAAAAAAAAAAAAAAGTTGGATCAATTTATGATCATTCATTTTATTTTTTTAATTTTTCAATAATAAAAATTATAATAACATATTGAGTGTAATTACTCAGAAAATATTTTTTTTTAAAAAAAATTCATATTCTTCAATTGATCAAAGAAATGAATAGGAGGGTGTCAAAAAGCAGAATATTTTTTTACGGCATGAAAGATATGAAAATTAATCTTATTGATAGTAGATAATTCAAAAGAGAACTAGAAAATCTATAATTTTGTTAAGCATCAACAGGCATACATAGATGGTAAATAATTATAAAATGCTCATATCACATGAAAATTCTCAAATTATATGTAAGTAATCATAAAAACAAATTTTTAACACCCTCCTATTCATTTCTCTGATCAATTGAAGAGTATAGTGCATTGCCTATTGATACTTACCATATGAGACCAAATTTATATATTTCCTAGTTCTTTTTTGAATAATTAATCTACTACCAATAAAATTAATTCCCACATATTTTATTTATCAATAGGCATAAAATAGAATATTATTCAAAAAGCATGAGTTTATATTAATTTTATTGGCTAAGCATTACCTAAAACATGAGTTGGGTTAAGTCAGGACAACAATGTGTCCACCTTAGTCTTTACTTAACCCAGCCTAATATTAGGTCAAGATATTAGACGCTATGGGTCAATTTAGGATTGGAATTGGACTGATGCAAGGCACATGCTTGCCCAGACCAAACCTAAAAAACCATTTTCTAAATTTTGACCTAAGCTCAAGCTCGAGTCCAACCTAAAGCTCGATACTTATTTATTTGTATTTCAACCTAAAGCTCAAGCTCGAGTCTCACCTAAATCTTGAGTCCAGCCTAATATGGACCTGAGTTCAACATAAAGCTTAGGCCTAGCAACAACATAAGTTTAGCTAAAAATTTATTTATCAGGTCCAACCTTACTTTAATCTTAAGGCTAACTTAAGGCATAACCAGAAGTTGGCCTAGCCCAATACCTTTTATTGGGATATGGTAACCCAAGAACCAATATCAACTCAATTTGATAGCATCAAATTGATTATCTTCCGAAGGCTCATAGAGTCGATTTTGAGTCCAGAACCTTGGAATGGGGGTTAGTTCCTTGGTCCTCAAATTATATATATAATATATATTGATTTTGTTAGCATTTATTATGATTTTTTGAATTAGAGATCTTAGGAATACCTTATGAGTCATCTATCATTAGGTCAATCAACAAATAATATATATATCTCTTTTACTTTTTATGAAGATTTTAATTTGATGTTGATATTTATATTTGATGTGTGTTGGGATTTAATTTGTTTTTATGTTATATGTGTAGATAATTAAAATTTTTAATTTGTGCTTATGATTTTATAAGTATTTGTTATGATTATTAGAAATATATATCTTTTTTTGACTTTTACCAATGAAGGCATAGATGGTTGTGATAGATTAATTGTTTTAAGTATATTTCAAATGCATGCTATTTTTCTCTCCTATAGTCCGTAATGATTATCAAAAGCAAGAGATTCCTTAAATCAAGTTAATTTGGTTGCTTATATAGACTTTTGATGTGATTTATTGGACACAATCATATATCATTAATTATTTATCTAAGAAAAAGAGAAAATAAAATAATATTTATCAATGTTGCAAGTTTTTTGAGAATTTTTATGATGGCTCTTAGCTTCTCACCTAACTTCCTTAACTAAGAAAAGAATTCTAGTGTATTAAAAATAAAAAATTAAAAAAAATCAAGCTTTCAAAATCAACATTAGTGTTGATAATGCTCTACTCACTACAATAAAAATATCAAAAGCTGCCGATGCTTTCACAAAGCGTCGGCAGTTTACCAATGTAATGACCCTTATAGGCATCATGGCAACTTTTTCTTCCATGTGCCATAGAAAATACTAAAAGCTGCCAATGCTTTGTAAAAGCGTCGACAACTAACTGAAATAATGACCCTTATACGCATCGTGGAAACACTTTCTTCCCCGCTACGTAACACTACTGATGCTTATAAGCATCGACATCGGACTTTTTTTACCTTTGCTCTTTTCAATTTTCGCAAAATGACAGCATGCAAATGCTCAACGCAAAAAAATTTTGAAACCTCAAAACATTTAACTCCAAACCCTCTTATGAACCAGAAAGTCCCCAGGTGGGCCCCTCTCCCTCTTTCTTTTTTGCCCCCTCCCTACCCTCCCTACCCTGTTTTATTATTTTAAGCTAATGGCAAACTCCTCATGAAGATCCAACGAACCGATCCAGCTTGGAGGAGGAGGGGATGGCAAGGAAGAAGATCTGGGAGTACGACTCGAAGTAGCTCCTCGTGGAGCATTTCAAGCGGATTGCCGACCTCCAGATCTTCTCTGCCTAGGTTACGGAATTCACGGACTTTGCTGGGTTGGCAAACAAAGAGCCATGGCTTTCATCTAGCTGAGACCCAGGAGAAGGGTTGACACGAATCCTCTATTCCAATCAGGTGCTTGAACTCTACGACCCCCTCTTCGTCTTGTTCTCCTCGTGAGACAGTACATGGTGGAGCATAGATCGGTTCCCTCTTCCATGTTGACTTCCCCACTTCCTTCTTGTATTTGTTTTTTTTATTTTATTTTCTGCATTTTCTTGCTCTAACCTACCTCCGGCATTTTTCATTCTTCGCTCTCTCTATCTCTCTATTGCACTTTTTCTTTATATTCTTTTGGATGAGTTTAACCAAATCTTTCCCTTGTGCTCCTGTGTAGAACCCAAGGGTCACTACCTGCTTCTATCTCAATTCCTACTTAGCTTGACCCTAGGAACCAGGAACTAGGTCCCATCTTGAGTATGTAAACACCCTGGGCCTCCTCCATCCAAAAAATCTTGTAGATCAGGATTGGCTTAATTTTTAAATTTTGGTATATCTTGAGAGTTGTTAAAAAGGATTAACGTTTGAGATAATCATGAGTTATTTTATTTTATTTTTTAAAAATATTTCTCTTGCTGACGCTTTAAAGCGTAGGCAAAAGAAAATGTTGCCAATGCTTTAAAGCGTTGACAAGTCTCTCTCTTTTCCAACACTTTCAACAAGCATCGGCAAACTTCGCCTCCACTCCCTTTGTCCCGATACTTAAAGAAGCATTGGAATGATATTTTCTGATGCTTTTTAGTATCAAAAAATAGCTTTTTTAGCATCGAGATGTCTAATATTTATTGTAGTGACTTTATCTAAATTTTCAAGTGAAAGAATTCCTCTTGTATTCTAGGTCTACTTTAATCATTTCCTGCAATCAAACTCAATTTTGAGTGTACTTGCTTAAGCTTAAGCAACTCCTCAATCTTAGTCATATTGAAGACCAACTTTCTTACTTCCTAGATTCCCTCATCTTCTTTCTCCTTTACTACAACTCAGGATGAAATATTTAAAATTTCTCCTTACTTTATACACTGATCTCATGGCAATCACAACAATTTTCTCACAATGTTTGGCTTATTTCTTGCTTTGATATCCATTCCAACCTAGTTTTTTAGCCCCTTCACAATGGTAGAGATAAGGGGGAGGGGGAAAGAGGTGACAGAAGAGTTTTTACTTTTTTTAAATTAAAATACTAAATTTTAATAATTCCCTTCAACTTATCTTCATCAAGCATTTTTATAGATGAATAATCGAAGTTGCCATATCATTTGTCTTGCTTTTGAATCACTTTAGTGAGCATAAATAATTTTTCCTTTTTTTTGGGTCTTACCATCTCCCTCTTCTCTCTTTCAGATTTGACAAAAGTCCATCCATCCTTTTGATGCTTATGATTGTGAAAAGATTAAAAGGGATATCGTCGCATTTTACCATCTATCACTATAACAAATTCTTGCTTTTCCGATGCTAAAATGTCATTTGCCGATGCTTTAAAGCATCGGCAAATATTGTCCCGATGCTTTTACACGTGTCGCGACTGGGGGTGGAGACGGTATTTGCCGACGTTTTGAAAAAGCGTCAGCAAAGCGTCGTACCGACGCTTTAAAGCGTCGGTAAAGGTTGATCTAGCGTCAGAAAAAAGAGTTGATCTGGCGTCGGAAAAAAAGATTGATCTAGCATTGGTAGGTTGCGAGATATCCCGATGCTTTACCCTGGCATCGGAAAAAAAGAGTTGGGATACCTATATTTTATTGTAGTGTATCTATCGTTGCTTTTCTAGATGATTCATAGTATTTTCCTGTAATCTTACATGAATGAAAGTAGGTTAACCATAGCCTAGCATTTATTCTCAAAAAGAAAAAAAAACTAAGTATTTTGGGTTTCTTTCATTTAGACCTTGGGTGTATTCATTATTTTTCCTCTAAACTAAAAAAGCGCAATTGACCTCCTAATTGCGATTTAATATGCACTTCAGCACTACCATCTATTAAATTTAATGAAAAAGTAGTTACATGACTACTCTTTAGTGATCCTAAATAAGTTTTAATTAAATCAATTTTAATTAAAACAACATATATTGTTTTATGATTGTGTTTGGCATTTGCTGTTTCACTCTTTAGCAGTCACAAGATAGTCATGTGACCACTTTTATGTTAACTTTAATGCCTATTTAAATTATAGTGGTAAAGCATAATTAGGGGGCTAATCAAATTTTTTAAAAGTTTAGGGAGGACAGTATAAATACACTATTCTTTAGTAGGCCGAAAGGAATTAATGCTAATATTATATCTTTTACTCTTATAAATAATATTTCTTTAAGATAAATCACGAATATTATTTTATTCTTATATTTATTGTATTATTAAAAGAAAAAGAAAAATCTTTATAAGAGAACACATATGGGGAGGGAGATTAATGGTGGTGTGGATGCAGGGATCAAAAGCTTTTGAGTTTGATGATTCTAATTAGTGATGGTAATAGGGTAGATTTGAAGTGCAGACTATATTCTCGGTCCCTATCTCATACCCTCACCTCGATCCATCACTAAATGAGGAATGGTTTTCGCTCGAACCCCACCTTAAACTTCCTTATTTGCCACAAGGAATTTTCAATCCTTCTTTTTACTTTTTTCTTTTTTTTTCAAAATTGGCTATTAACTTTAAGCCAAATTCCATTTAAAAAAACTATTTGAAGCCCAAAATTATAAACTAATGGATATTTAAAACCCGTTATAGGGCCTAAATTTAAGAGTCTAAACCCTAAATTTAATAGAAGGTCCCAAATTTGCAAAATTTCACTTGGGATCATGTATATAATCAGGTACAATATAATCTAAAATAAATATATATATATCTAATACATCATTTATATTATTAAAAATATATTTAGATAAAGAAATATCCTTAAAAAACTATTTAGTAAGGGTACAAATGTAATTTTATATTTGGAGAAAAGAACTCGGTTTTAAAGATGTAGACTCCAATCACTGTCTCATTCCTATAGATTTTCAAAAAGAAAAATTTATCTCTATTTCCATCCCCATTTAATCCCTTCAAATCTACCTCTACCATAATAGTTTTCCATGGGAATCTGATTTCTCCATCTGCATTGCCACCCTAATTCTAGTTGTTACGTTGAAATTAAGGTTCTTACAATTAATTGTGATTAACAATAAATAAAAAAAATCAATTTCAATCATGGCTTTTATTTTTTGAATTGGTTATGAATAGCTTATTAATTTATAGGTAAACGGTCCGTGGTCCACAATCGATAATATTTTTATTAAATGTCTATCGCAATGGCCATTGAAGACCATAACAACCTCT
>UESW01004817.1:280710-301192 GCA_900491605.1 Calamus simplicifolius | reverse complement strand
TTAAACTCGTAGGGAAACGTTAGGTAATAAAAATTTTTAATGATTTCTTTCCCTACGAAAAACTTCAAAATCGTAGGGAAAAAATCAAGAATTTTTTTTATCCACTTCTTTCCCTACGATTTTTCTTAAAATCGTAGGAAAAAATTGGCTAATAATAATTTTTAATAATTTCTTTCCCTACGAAAAACCCTAAAATCGTAGGGAAAAATTGGCTAATAATAATATTTAATGATTTGTTTCCCTACGAAAAACCTCAAAATCATATAAAAAAATCAAAAAATATATTTTTTATCCATATCTTTACCTATGAATTTTCTTAAAATCATAGAAAAAATAGCTAATAATAATTTTTAATATTTTCTTTTCCTACAAAAAAAAAACTCTAAAACCGTAGGTAAAAATTAAGAAATTAAAAGAGGTTCATGGCATTTTCCATTGATCAACTTACATGATCATCAAGCAGCGAGCAAGAAGAGACAGCGAATACAAACTCATAGCATCATTGTTGATAACTACTATATATATATATATATATATATATATATATATATATATAATGAGTAATTGTTACAACAAAACACTATGCTTGTAAACAAAGACAAAACAAGCGACTCAAGGGGCTGGGCTTCTCATGGGCTGGGCTTACTCTTCTCCCAGATAAAAAAGAAGAATGCACTTGAGCTTGATAAGGATGTTAAGCGACCATGAGCTTGATAAGGATGTTAAGCGACGGTCCAGATGTGTCCTTGAGAGGGTCTCCAATGGTGTCACCAATCACAGCAGCCTTGTGGGGATCTGATCCTTTAGGGCCAAGGGTCCTAGCATGCTCTGAAGCTCCAGCCTGACCCAAAAAAAAAAAAAAATCATCAGCAAGTTCTAAATAGCATGATGAACTCAAGAAAGAAAGACATCTTGATTGATACAAGGGGGGATGAAAGAGACCCAAGGATGACTTTTACCTCAATATACTTCTTAGCATTATCCCATGCACCACCAGTGTTAGATGCAGAGATTGCAATCTGTAAACAAAGAGAGAGAGAACCCATGAGTTCTTCTTACACCCAATCCTCTGATAAATCCAAAAAATGATTTCCCACTAACCTGAACGCCAGATACAAGGGAGCCTGCAAGAACCCCTGATAGAGTTTCCACGCCAAAAAATGTTCCAACAATGAGAGGCGTAAGCATCACTAGAGCACCAGGTGGAATCATCTCCTTGATGGAGGCATCCGTCGAGATTTTGACACAAGTGGCATAGTCAGGCTTGGTACTTCCATCCAAAATATTGCGGATAATAAAGGCGAAGTTGAATCATCATAGCTTCAAGCTCAAACCTCTCAAATATGCAATTACCTCAAAATATCTCTAACACTGAACTACAATCACATGTTTGCTAGCAACAAGGAAGAAGAAAATGATTTTGTTTACCTTTCCAATGGCAGCAGTGGTATTGCCTGCGGCATCAAGTGCATCAGTTCTCTCACGTATCCTGTGGCTCATTCCAGCCATCTCAGCAATGCCTCCAGCATTGTCACTGATGGGGCCATAGGCATCAATGGCCAGCCCAGTAGCAATGGTGCTCAACATGCCTAGAGCAGCAACAGCAATACCATACATGGCAGCAAGACTAAAGCTAACAAAAATGCTGACAGCAATGGCAAAAATTGGAATTATCACAGACTTGTATCCCAAAGCAAGACCAAAAATAACATTAGTGGCAGCTCCAGTTCTGCAGGAATCGGCTACATCTTGCACCGGACTACAAAAGAGGAAGATTTGCCAGACTACCAGTGAGCCACTGGATACAAAAATAATCTATCACAACTCATAAAAAAAGAGAAGTTTCACCTGTATGCATTGCTTGTGTAGTACTCGGTGACAAAGCCAATAACCAGCCCAGCCCATAGACCAACTGCAACACAGAAGAACAGCTGCCTGGAGATAACATTCCAAATCATCATTAGATAAGCATCAAAAAATAACCACCTCCAAGCAAAAGAACATAAATATTACTTACCAGTTTGTCACTTGCTTCTGGGAGCCAAAATTGAAGATTGTGAAGCTAGATGGGAGGGCAATCCAACTGATAATTGCAATGCCAATGGTCATAAGAGAAGTTGAGATTATAAGCTGCTTCTTCAGTGCAGGCTCAATCTCCTTCACTGCCTTTATTTCATAGAAGTCAGTTGCAAACAGTGTAGTGATCAAACAAACAATGATACCTATAGAGCTAATAAGCAACGGATAGCACATCGCAGTAAAATCATGGTTGATTCCAAAGGATGAGATTGAAGCAACAACAAGGGCAGCACAGGAAGACTCAGCATAAGAGCCAAAAGATCAGATCCCATCCCAACAATAACAGTTAAAAAAAATCTTAAGCAGGGAGTTGCATCTAAGATCTCACAGAAAATAGTGCAAGTTGGAAATTCTATTTTCTAAAGCTTGGTAGAGACTGAATGAGAGAGACAGGGGAGGTCCCTATGTCCTCCATGGGAATAGTTATCCCGTCCCATAAATGAACTGAAGTCTCCCAGGCAATAGCTCCCAGAGAACCTTAACTGCTCCAATATTCCCCCTAGAAAGATTATCCTGTAAAAATTATAGCAAAAACTTAATTATTTCCACAACACTTTAAATTGCCAATGTTGATGGTCATTAGAGTACAAAAAGAAGCTGAGAATACCTGATAGATAAAGTTTCAGCAATTTCAGCAGTTTCAGCAGCAACTAAACTAAACTAAAGAAACTAAGGATACCTGATCCTTTACATACAATATCCATTACATATACAAAATTTTTATATAATGGCAACAAAAGATAAACATCAAAACATACTACTGTGAAGGCGGAGGCGGAGGCGGAGGTAGAGGCGGATGCATATGTGAAGGAGGCGATGATGAATGTGGTGAAGGCAATGTAGTGTTGCCTGTAGCCGATGCTGAACTTGATTGTATATTAATTGAGGGAAGAATAGGAGCATTAAACCCAGCAGAAGCAAATGCAGCAAGTAATCCCTGAATTACTTGTTCCTGACGCATAAGTTGCTCACGCAGACCTTCAACAACTGCAGTCCAATGTGATGCATCCTGACTAGAGGTAGAGGCAGAATTCTTCTGTCGAGGTCTCTTTGCTGCCTTCATTCTAGGAATCGATCCCCAACCTTTGCGATAGCTCGGACGTGTGCCAAGAACGTCATCAACAATGTCACCCTCATTAATATTTCCACTATTAGAGCCATCTTCCTCGGTGGATAACGATGTGCGGCATTGAAGCATATCTTCCTACAAAATTAATCAATTCAAAAATAAATATTGAACTTCTCTTCAAGTAGATTATGTCAGTAATGTTGATAAATCATGAAAAATAAGTTCAAATATATAAGATATCTATCTATGCTTAAATCTAGCTTAATTTTGAACTAAGTTAAATCATATGAAGTTCATTTGGGAAATCCATAGTTGCCTTCACTAAGTTGCACAATCAAATGATCATAATATAAGATTAAAGCTAAAAGCTCAATTTTAGATGGGCATTGGTGAATACTGCTTATCTTACGCAATAGAAAAGCAAGAACAACATACAAATCTTTGTTTTGCAACGTCGTTGATCCACCCAGTTGATTGACTACAATGCATGTCCTTGAAATGCTCAATAGGCTTGGGCAATTCTTTTGTCACCGTATTCATCTGTTTTAAAAGTAATATTAGAAACATACAACATAAGTTACATGTAAAAATATTAATTGTCGAAAATCAATATTTATGTACCATTTTGTATCGATGTGCAGTGAAAGAGCTAGATCCATGGCAACTTTCAAACATTCTTTTCTTCCTATTTATAGAATTACTCTTTCCCTTTTTCTGAAAAAACAAAATTTTAAAAATAGTTTAAATAAATTTGGGATTCAAGAAAATTAGTACAAAAATTGAACTACAAATCTTAATTAATTTTTTAAAGATACTTACCTTTGCTTCCTCAGTTGCCCAATGGTCACAAAGACGTTCCCAAATATCTTGTCTAGACAAAGTATGAGGCCTCTTTGTCTTTGCCATTTGTGGATCATCTTCGCCACCAATTTCTTTAAAGTGTTGATGCCATCGATAACGAGAATCTCTCCAGTTGTTGCTCATCGACTGATCAATCGCATCATTGATGAGATCACTGGATTCAAAAACAAACTTCTCCTGCACATTATTGAAAAATTAATTCGAACAATAAATGCAACATTATAATATCATAAAAAATAAACTTATTTACTAAAAGGTATAATCAAAAAGTTACTTACATGCATACTATTCATCACAATTTCCTTTTCGACCGGTGAAACCTTCTTCCAAGACAACACAGAATGATCTATGACCTGTCGAACTACCTGGGCCATATGATTATTGAACAACTTGCCATTTCTTCCTATAGGTTTATAAGTGGCGGTCTCCCGATGATCAGGATCATTATCATTTGCAATATCAAACTTCACAGGTAAAGGATTTTTTTTGTTATCTTCAATAGCTTTCTCCAATGTCACGCTACGAGAAAATCCTCTTTTTGATTTTTCATTTGATGAGGCTATCCTTTTCCCCTTATCGCGATGAGGATCATAAGGAGGTTGTGAATCAGATCCATCTCCACCTTGTGTAGACATAATGCTGCAAAACAAATAATTTCGATACACCAATTATCAAGCACACAACAAGCAAACCACCAAACTTCAAAATGTCCAAATGCAAAGCATCAAAACCTAAACATAAGAAGTCTATTTTCCACCATGTTTAATGAAATACAGTGCCATGTAAAACAAAATTGAACTTACATATAAGTTCTTTAATGTGATTCATCCTCAGAAAATATGTCATCACTTGTAGAATCTTCAGATAATGAATCGTCCTCCTTGTTTGAACTTTCAGATTGGTCATCATCATATTCTTCTAATGTTTCATCAATTTCATCTTCATCATCATTGATAAAGTTATCATCTTGAACCAAAATGGGCTCCCTAAGAAAATCTTCCATATTTTCAACAATTTCAGGTTGAACGTCATGACGATTGAGTGTACTGTTATCTAATGGTGGAAGTTCAACCCATATACGAAACTCTGATGAGTTATTCGCTTGCAATATATGTTCAGTATCAGTTGCAGTACTACTGCTCACTTCAGCTTGTGGATTATCCCATAAGTTTCTATGGTTAACTTTTTGTACAAGTCTCCAATCCGGTCCTTTGATCAAATCTTGAATATAAAAAACTTGTTGTGCTTGTGAGGCCAAAATAAATGGATCATTTTGATACCATTGTCCTCCAATGAACACACTTGTGAAATTACTGTCCTCTTGTATTCTTTTTCTTCGTGGATTGGTATCGTACCATTTGCACTTGAATAAAATGACACTATTATTGAACAAATAGGACAACTCAATTACTTCTTCTAATACTCCATAAAATTTGCTTCCATCTGGCCCTTCTACATACACACCACTATTTTGTGTCTTACGGCGAATATCACGTTCGTCTGTTAGAAACTTAACACCGTTCACAATATACCCAGGATAAGAATATGCATTCACAAGTGTTCGAGAAGCCAAAGCATACAATTCATCTGTTGCTTCTGATGATCTAATAGATCGTAAATTCCCAATCTGTCAATCATTATTGAATAAAACTAAATTAGTAATTTTGGAAAAATAAATAGTTTAGATTCATATAATCTTATGACTTACTTTGTCTCTGAACCAAAGAGGAAATTCAATTTCTTGTTTACGATCTAAGTTTGTGCCACCCTTAGCCCGCAATAAGTTCATGTGCTCACTAAATATTGAATACAATAAAATTAGATAATATAGTTTAATTTGAAAAGAGAAATAAATGTAGATGAAGTTTGGCAAAACTTACTCCAAATACTTCTGCATTTGAGGGCCAGAATTGTTAAGCACATACCACTCTGCCTTTAAACGAAGTTCTGAATCAAGCATTATGACATTCTTCTTTCCTAATGGTCGACCAACACGTTGAAACACACTTAATTGACGTGCCGGTTCATTCCCCCCTGTATCTTGATGTCGTTCAGGTCTACAAAATTTACTCTCAATCCCTTTTAAGTACATTGAACAGAATGTTAAAGCTTCATTCACAATGTAACCCTCCGCTATTGAACCTTCTGGGCGAGCTCGATTACGAACATACTGCTTGTACACTTTCATCATTCTTTCAAATGGATACATCCATCGTGTATGCACTGGACCCCCTAATAATGCTTCTCTTGGCAGATGCAACATCAAATGTACCATAATGTCAAAAAAGGCAGGTGGAAAAATTCGTTCAAGTTTGCATAATAAAAGAACCACTTGATGTTGAAGAACCTCTAAGTCTTTAACAACCAACTTTCGAGCACAAATTTGTTGAAAGAACTTAGATAAGTCAAAGAGGGCCTCACGAGTCTCCTTGTTCAAGAATGGCCGAATCGCAGCAGGTAATAATCTTTGAATGATGATATGACAATCATGAGACTTCAATCCATGTATCTTACCATCAGACTCACTCACATTCTTCGATAAATTTGCTGCAAAATTATCTGGAAATCTCACTGACTTAATAAAATTAACAAATATCTTTCGTTCTTCTGATGACAATGTGTAACTTGCTTGTGGCTTCTTCCATCGATTCCCATCTTTAAAAATGTGTAATTCTTTTCTGATGTTTAAATCTTCAAGATCAAGTCTTGCTTTGGTTGTATCCTTAGACTTGCCATCGATGCTCAATAAAGTTCCCAACAAGCTGTCACACACATTTTTTTCGATATGCATAACATCTAAATTGTGTCTGCATAACACATTGTACCAATATGGTAATTCATAAAGAATACTCTTCTTACTCCAGTTCAACTCGGTAGGAGACCGTGCAACTTTTTTGCCCCCAAAATTCTTATGCTTCCCTGATATCTTCTCTGGTAACTTTTCTAATTGTCTTAATATAATTTCACCAGTATATTGCAGTGGAGGTTCCCGATAATCAGGCTCACCATTAAACTGTCTACTCTTTCTCAAAGCAGTTTCATTTATGGGAAGAAAACGCCTATGTCCGACATATGCAATTTTACTTCTTATTTTTGTCGAAGGTGTTTCTTCGTTACAAGTATAGCATGCTTTATATCCTTTGGTGCTCCATCCAGATATATATTGAAATGCAGGATAGTCATGAGATGAAGATGTAATAGCAGCACGCATACGAAACATTGACTTAGTGTATGCATCATAAGTGTCGACACCAACCTCCCATAACATTTTCAATTCATCTACAAGAGGCCTCAAAAAAACATCAAAATCCTTGCCAGGAGCTTTAGGACCAGGGATTAATAAAGACATAATCATGTTTGTTTCTTTCATACACCTCCAAGGTGGGAAATTATAAGGCACCATAATAACTGGCCACATGCTGTATGAGTTGCTCATATTCCCATATGGATTAAATCCATCAGTTGCCAAACCCAAACGAACATTTCTAGTTTCTTGTGCAAAATCAGGATACTTTTTATCAAAATCCTTCCAAGATTCTCCATCTGCGGGATGCCTAAGTACACCTTCGTTCTTAGGACGTTCACTTTCATGCCACCTCATATCTTTTGCTGTGTGTCGTGAACTATAAAGTCGTTTTAATCGAGGAGTCAATGGAAAATACCGCAAGACTTTATGTGACACTTTTTTTCCTTTTGTATTTATATCGACCCAACGAGATTCTCCACACACAGGACAATTTTGCATACTCGCAGTTTCTTTCCAAAATATAGCACAATCATACTTGCATACATCGATGGCCTCATATCCTAGGCCAAGATTGCGTAATAAATTTTTTGCTTCATAATATGAACCTGCCAACTTTGTCCCATTTGGAAATGCCTCCTTAAGAAGCTTTAAAAGCATATCAAAAGACTTGTTACTCCAATTATTTAAAACTTTCAAGTGAAGAAGCTTCACTAGGAAAGTCAAGGAAGAGAAATTTGTACACCCAGGGTACAATTCAGTTTCTATCTCTTTAAACAACTCATCATATTGATCAACGCCCGAAGTTCTTAAAACTTCGGGATCATCATTAAATGTCTCACAAGGGGTTTCAGATGTACTCGGGCCAATAATATCAGCTAATACATCTAACATTTCATCACCAACATCTTCATCATCAATGACTTCCACATGTTCTGGTTGTTGAGGCTGAAAAGACTCTCCATGATAAAACCATGTTCGATATGATTGTTGGAAACCCTTATCAATCAAGTGATTATGAACGACCCTCAATTTATACCAATAAAGATTAAGACACTTTCGACATGGGCATCTCACTTTACCGTCTTCATTAACATACCTCTCTGCCCTTGAAATAAACATCTTAACACCATCAAGATATTCCTTTGACAAACGATTACTTATGGAAGTCCAGCTCTTATCAATTGTCATCTTGATAGATCCTGTAATTTGTAATGTATGAGGAAGCAGCTTTCACAAAATAACAACAACAATAATAATAAGAATAATAATAAACGCTTAAGAAATGGGTGCGGAGATGAATTTCTGAGGAGATTCCAAAGCAAATGCGCCATCCTAAGTAGACAATTCCTACTACTATAGGTGCATCATCAAGTACTTCACTGCTCAGGGAAAGGGATGTTTATCCTTTGAGCACATGTCACATAAGCATGATTTAATCTCATTTATCTGTGGACGACATAATCTAACCTCACTGATACAGATGATACTCAGATAGACAAAAACATCTTAATGCCTAACAGTTAATATAAAAATAAGCAACGATCATAATCATAACCAACAACCCTTTTTCCACTAAATTATGGTTGGATTTATGGGCACTGTTGCAATAGGTTTCTTTAACTGGGTTTGAATTTAACAGAAGAACTAGATTCCAGTCTGATGCCTTTATTTTTCCTTGGGAATGGCATTGACATAGCCAGCATGGAGCTATAATGGAAGTTTAAAAAAAATAAAGTGAGGCACATCCAGTGAAATGACAATTATTGTAGGAAATGGTTATTCAATTTCATTCAGATGAGAATGAATAACTGCTTCAATGCAATTGCAAAAAGTAGAGCCAATGGAAGATCTAGAAATACTATCAACAGTTTCTTGCTTGGCATCAAAGAAGCATATTTATAGATACTGTGAAATTTTGATGTAGAAAGTTGAAATCTTCAGTTCTCAACAGTGAAAAATAAGGTCACCAAGAGGAATACCCACCCAGCTAATAATTAAGCCAAGAAGTGTATAAGAGTATAGATAAAGGAAAATGCATGAAGCCTGGTTGGGGACCAAAGCTGATTATAACATCCTTGTTTTCCTCAGCAAGAATGAACCAGCAAATCACAAGGTGAATTCACTAGATTAGTTAAATATTTTGAAAGTTTGGAAACAAACTTGTTTTACATGCAAACTAGCAGGGATTCTCTGACACAATAAAAAAAAACTTGTTTTCTAATGCATCTTATAAGCTACTAAACATCTTGTCTAACTCATGAATTGGGATATGGTGCTAACTTCATAAGATCTAGATATATTGGTGACAACAAACTCAGATTAGTCAATTCAACGAAAATATAAGAATCAAGATTACTGTTATTATTGGCATATATATTGGTATGGTATTACAATCATATAAGAATCAAGATTACTGTTATATTGGCACGGTATCAGAATCACATTAGAATCAAGATTGGAACATTCTTCAAATAAAATCTACAAACTTAGAAAAGATTTCTCTTTAGACTCAAGCTCCACGTGCCTGTTTCTTGGGCATTGAAGTTTCATCATCTTTTGTTGGCTTTCTTTTAATCTTAGGCTACATACACTACTAATCTTTTTCTCATATTGTTCTATCAAATAGTAAGATTGTTGACACATCATTAGAGATTTATGTCAAGGTTCAATCCAATGATGATGAACCTCTTTCTAATCTTACTCTCTATCTATAATTAGTTGGTAATCTTATTTATCTCACTATCATGTAGATAATTCTTTTTCTGTTTATTTAGTTAATCAGTTCACGACTACCTCTCACTTTATTTATTTTACCATTGAGCTATGTATTTTGAGAGATGCCAAAGGTATTATCTTTTGTGGGCTCTAATTTTCTTCTTACTCTTTTTTGAAACTTTGTGCATCCTCTAGTTCTAATTGAGTAGGAGATCCTATTAATTGATGGCCTACCACTGGTTATTATTGCTTACCTTAATTTGTGATTTTCTTATTTCCTAAGGTGGTAAGAAATAAGCCATTGTTACTAGTTCTAATTTCTAACATTGAGGCAAAATGCTGTGCCCTTATTGATACTATTACCAAATTAATTTGGCTTAACCGATCTACCATGATTTTTCTTTATTATGATAATCAAAAATTTATCCAAACTACTCGTAATAATGTTTTTTTATGGACAAATTAAACATATTAAAATAGACTGACACCTTGTTCGATATCATGTTCAACAATAGTTTCTCCAACTTCAATCGACCTCCTCTCAACTAATCAATTTGTGGACATCATCATCAAATCCCATTCTACCAAACAGAGATCACACATACCATCGTCTGCAGCAACCCAAATCAAAGAAACCGAAACAGAAGGGACTATATCCAAAAATAGAGCTACCGATAGCAAGTAAACAGAAAGCACAGAAGAGAGAGAGAGAGAGAGAGAGAGAGAGGAGAATAGTGGGTGCAACGGCAAACCAGAACAGAAAAATGAACCGAAACAAAGAATCCGGCAAGTACACCCGACCGAAGCCCTAGATTGATCGCCCGGAGACAGAGGCGAGCGATCCGGGGTACGAAAATTGATGGATTTGGAGAGCAAGACAACGGGACTTACTCGGATGGGCGGAGATCTCTCCGGAATGGGCGATCGAATCGGAGCCCCTTCTCGCTACGCTAAGGGTTTCGTCCCTTCGCCGGGCTAGGGCTAGGGTTCCGAGGGGGTGACAAGAATGGCCGAGAGCGAGCAACCCGGCCGACGACGATGATGCAACCCGGCCGGCGACGATGATGCAACCCGACCGGCGACGACGCGAGGCGGAGGATTTAGGGTAAATCGTAGGGTGGAGGCCAGGAGCAGAGAAGCGGAAGCGGAATGGATCGATCGGGATCTGATGAGTTAATTTACAACCCTTCCTTTCCCTACGATTATTAACAAATCGTAGGGAAACAATTTCATATTTTTATTAAAAAATAATTCCCAAAACCATTCGGAAATTATTTTTCCCTACGATTTTTATGAAAATCGTAGGGAAAGGATTCTTGAGAAAATAAATTTTGGCGGAAGTTTTGCCTCCAAAAAAAAATTAAAATAAAATAAAATTTAATTTCCTAAACTAGTCTTTCCCTACGATTTTTAAAAATCGTAGGGAAATAAATTATTTTTCAAAAAAATTTATGGTAAAACTTTTTGAATTTTAAATAAATATCAAAACCTTTACCTACGATTTTTAAAAATATCATAGGTAAATGAACTTTTCCCTACGATTTCAGTAAAAATCGTAGGTAAAAATCAATCCCTACGAGTTTCAAAAAACGTAGGGAAATATTGGATTTCCCTACGATTTATTAAAACTCGTAGGGAAAGGTTGGATTTCCCTACCATTTTTTGAAATATCGTAGGGAAAGGATCCGTATTAAAATATTTTTTTTTATTGTTATTCATATTTAAAACTCAATAATATTTGGCTCTAAATGTAATTTTCATGCCCATTAAGCATTATATTAATGATGCAGGAGTGATTACTATGATCGCAACCGTCGGATCTCCGATCGGATGAATCGCAATGGTCGGATCGATAATCGCCAATCGGGATCATGGCTTGAATCAATCGCAACCATCAGATCGTCTTCGATCGGATGGATCGCAATCGTCGGATCTATCATCGCCGATCAAGATCATGGCTTGGATCGATTGCAACTGTCAGATCGTCTCTGATCGGATGGATCGCAATCATCGGATCGATCATCGCCAATCAAGATCATGGCATGGATCGATCGCAACCATCGGATCGTCTTCGATCGAATGGATCACAATCATCAGATCTATCATCGCCAATCAAGATCATGGCTTGGAGCGATTGCAACTGTCAGATCGTCTCTGATCGGATGGATCGCAATCATCGGATCGATCATCGCCAATCGAGATCATGGCATGGATCGATCGCAACTATCAGATCGTCTCTGATCGGATGGATCGCAATCATCAGATCGATCATCGCCAATCAAGATCATGGCATGGATCGATCGCAACCATCGGATCGTCTTCGATCGAATGGATCGCAATCGTCAGATCTATCATCGCCAATCAAGATCATGGCTTGGAGCGATTGCAACTGTCAGATCGTCTCTGATCGGATGGATCGCAATCATCGGATCGATCATCGCCAATCGAGATCATGGCATGGATCGATCGCAACTATCGGATCGTCTTCGATCGGATGGATCGCAATCGTCGGATCTATCATCGCCAATCAAGATCATGGCTTGGAGCGATTGCAACTGTCAGATCGTCTCTGATCGGATGGATCGCAATCGTCGGATCGATCATCGCCGATCAAGATCATGGCTTTGATCGATCGCAACCATCGGATCGTCTTCGATCGGATGGATCGCAATCGTCAGATCTATCATCGACAATCAAGATCATGGATTAGTCTTTGTACAATAGACTCCGGTGCACAAAGCGCGCAACAGGTTCGGGTAATGGGCTCCGGCCACCTTATCTGCAGCATTGAATTGAATTTAATTAAATTCAATCAACCGTCCTAGAGATCGATAGCAGCAATTCACGAATGATATCCCTTCGTTCGCTGCATTGACTGCATTTGATTTCTAACAACATTTTTTTTCTTTATTTTATAAAAAATAGATTTTATTTTCTATTTTTTTATCTTTACAAATTACTTTTGTAATTAAATAGAAATAAAAATTACTTTTTTATTTCTTATATTTATCATAAAAAATATCTTTTAAAAGGTATATAGCCTTTCCCTACTATTTTCGTGAAAATCATAGGGAAAGGGTTGGATTTCTGAAAAAAAAGGGTCTTTACCTACGATTTTTGTGAAAATCGTAGGTAAAAGTATGCATTCTTTCCATTAAAGGCTCTAGAGTCTTTCCCTACGATTTTTATGAAAATCGTAGGTAAAAGTATGCATTGCTCTAGAGTCTTTCCCTACGATTTTTATGACAATCGTAGGTAAAAGTATGCATTCTTTCCATGAGAGGCTCTAGAGCCTTTCCCTATGATTTTTATGAAAATCGTAGGTAAAAGTATGCATTGCTCTAGAGTCTTTCCCTACGATTTTTATGACAATCGTAGGTAAAAGTATGCATTCTTTCCATGAGAGGCTCTAGAGCCTTTCCCTACGATATGATAATCGTAGGGAAAGACTATTGACCTTTCCCTACGATTTTTTTGAAAATCGTAGGAAAAGACTTTTTAGAAAAATAAAAAATCTTTACCTACGATTTTCAAAAAATTGTAGGTAAAGATCCAGATCTTTCCCTACGATTTTTTAAAAATCGTAGGTAAAGATTTTTTCCAGATAAATTTTGGAGGGAGATTTTGCCTCCAAAAGTTTATATAGCCTTTCCCTACGATTTCCAAAATATCGTAGGGAAAGATCCAGAGCTTTCCCTACGATTTTTTAAAAATCGTAGGGAAAGATTTTTTCAGAAAAATTTTGGAGGGAAATTTTGCCTCCAAAAATTTATATAGCCTTTCCCTACGATTTTCAAAAAATCGTAGGGAAAAATCCCTACGATTTTTTGAAAATCGTAGGGAAAGGTTTTAACCTTTTGACTATAGAATTTTTGCCTACGATGTTTAAAAAGTCGTAGGGAAAGACATCTTTTGCCTATGATTTTAAAATCGTAGGTGCGAAAATCGTAGGCAAAAGTCATTTTTGTTGTAGTGTCTATTGGCTATTTTGTTAATGGGTACAAATTTCTGATTAAACGATTAGCAGCTTCAAGAGGCATGCAGAATTGGGGCGTGTGTGTTAAAGGAGAAGTATTGGAGCAAATATGCAGGATTATTATGGAAAGTTAGTAGAGGTGGTTGAAGTTGAATATCCTGGATGGCCTATGAAATGAACCATATTGTTTCGTTGCGATTGGTTCGATCCGACAGTTCTTGTGGGAAAAAGGGTTCATAACGACTACAATTTAGTTGAAGTGAACCATCGACGAAGATTGCAAAAAATGAACCATTCATCCTTGCATCTCAAGCTCAGCAAGTGTTTTACTGCGAATATCCAAGTTTGCGCAACGACAAGTGAGATTGTTGGGATGTTTCTAAAATCGTCCCACGTTCAACAATCGTATTAGAGGAGAGTTCATCAAGTCAATCAGCCGAGTGCCCTGCATTTCAAGAGGATGAGATGGAAATGCATGCAATTGAGGACGACACAAGGACTCCTGAAATATCACTTAGAGATCCAAATGGTGATGTCTAAGAAATAGCGGATGCAAATATTTGGTTTCCTTCCGATGATAATGAAACTGAATCGCAGTCCGATATGACATCGGATGTTGAACCAAGATTTACGAAACAAATGAAACCGACTAAACATAGAGGTTTTTTTAAATTCAATTTATTTTTATAAATGTTATATTTTTACATATTCAATCATTAATTATAATTACATTCATGAATCTTTAGTATTTTTAGTATGATGGGCCGAGGTAGATCTACCGACGATGGACGGAGTGAGCAGGGACGTAGCCCTGCCGCATTAGATCACATGAGCTTTGGAGATGGAGAGTTTTGACCTCCACACATCGCACAACCTCCAATCTCTCCAACAGTCGGTGGTGATCCTGCATTGGTATTATCATCCAGCCGATCGGCACAGACCTCCGAGAGTTCTTCCACCGTCGGCCGCACCGTACTTCGACTGGATGCTCATGGGCTGTAAGTATATACTAATTAAAATATATGTTTATGTTTTAAGTCAATTACTTATAAACATGCATTTTTTTTTACAGATTTATTGAGCAGCATCATGTATCGAGCCACATCAGCTCCATATTTCAGAGGCATGCGGATCCCAGTGGCTACGATTGGCACCATGTATATGCAGCCACGAGGGAGTTTTATTTTTCAGAGTTTCAGGTAAACTTATTAAATACAATTTATCACTGATATAAAATTTCTTAATCTTAATAAATTTTGAAACTAACTATTAAACTTATTAAAGTCTGGCAGTCTGATGGCTGGCGCAGGAGGTCCGCATCAGCCAGCACAAACCACCGATTCGAGAGGGGCGGTCCTGGCACGGGTCTCTCCCGTCACACTTCGGGCTCCATTTCGATTTAGGAGCACAGATGCGTATGGTAAGAAAACATAAATAATTTAATTACTAATTTAGTTATTTATAAATACTTACATTAATATCAATTTTTTGTTGTTATAGTCTGAGCAAGAGGGTGGAGATCCTGGTGAGTTTCATCTATTCAGGGCAACACACACCAGGAGGACGGTTCCTGGGTCGATACACGATCACGGGAGGTTGCGGTAAGAAATTAGCTTTATGTTGTATCTGTTTAATTTTTAAAATTTTATTTAGAGAAATTTATTGATTCATTTTTTGTTGATTTTATAATTCAAAGACACGAGTCGAGGAGCTTCACTCCCAGGCATCGCAGGTCGACTTCACTGATGGGGGGATGCCCATCGAACTCTCAGCAGAGGAGAGTCGATG
Organism: Calamus simplicifolius; assembly: GCA_900491605.1. NCBI lineage: Eukaryota > Viridiplantae > Streptophyta > Magnoliopsida > Arecales > Arecaceae > Calamus > Calamus simplicifolius. The sequence goes on along the minus strand of UESW01004817.1, from coordinate 285,457 downwards.
TATGTTTTTGGAGGCTGTTGGTGCCCAGCTGCGAGACCGCAGGGTCTATGGTCTGGGCACTAGAGCTTCTGCATATTTTCCCCATCAGCCTCCAGCTCACGATATTCTGGCGATATTCCTGCCGAGCGTTTAGACGATATTCGGAGATCTATCACGGAGGAGGTTCGATAGGAGGTTCGGTAGGACGTTCGGCAGGAGGTTCAGCAGGAGTTCGAGCAGCGTACGGAGGCCTTCAGCAGGAGCTTGCAGACGTGCGAGAGCAGATGCGTCAGTTGCAGGATATGGTTAGCCGCATGTCGCAGGGTTTCCAGCCTCCACGTGATCGTGCGGATTCTTGATGTATTTTTTTCTTTACTTTTTATATTTTGTACATAAAAACTTCAAATTTTAATATATTAATTATTTTTGGAAATTGAATGATGAATGTTTGGATCAATATGAGTTATGAATGTTTCGATCAATATTTAAATGTAATGAAATTGTATTAACCGTTTTAATTTTTAATATTTTATTTTAAAAAAAAATTAATTAGCGATGCATTAGCGATTGAAATTGCATCGCTAATATTTCTAAAATATTATTATTAAATATTGCAACGCAATGACCTGGCATCGCAATATTTTAAAAAAAATTTAATTAGCAACGCATTAGCGACTCAAATTGCGTCACTAATATATCTAAAATGTTATTATTAAATATTGCGATGCAACTAAAAGCATCGTAATATTTAGTTGCATCGCAATATTGCAATACAATTGAATGTGTCACAATATTTAATAATAATATTTTAAAAATATTAGCGATGCAATTTCATAATTATTAAATTAATTAATTAGCGACTCATTTGCGACAAGGTTTTTCATCGTTTTAAAATTAGCGACGCATTTATGATGCGTCGCAATATTGCGATGCATTTAGTGTCGTCACAATATATTGCGACGCATTTGGTGCGTCGCAGAGAGTCGCTGTTAAGCGACGCAATTGCGACAAATTGAGATTGCGACGATCATCGTAGCGATGCCGTCATTGCGTCGCTAATGCATCGCAATAGCATGTTTAGCGATGCATTAGCGACGCATTTGGGCATCGCTATATTTTAATTCTCTTGTAGTGAAACTAAAAAAATCAAATGTTATCCCGAACTAAAAAAACAATGTAGGTTATCGATCCTATATCTTATGAATTCTATCTATAAATCCCTCCAAACCCACCTCTGTTGAGATAGTTCTCCATGAGGATCAGATTTTTCCATCCATATTGTGATCCCTAATTCTACTGCTACGTTGGGACTAAAGTTCTTAAAAGTAGTTATAATTAACAATAGATTAAAAAATCAAAGGTTATCCCAAACTAAGAAAACACTACAAGCCAATGATCCTATATATTATGAATCCTGCATATAAATGTATGCCTATTATTTTCTTAAAAAACAGCAATATGTTTAAAGAAAAATTGCATAGATTTAAGGGTATTATTTAACTATGGTTTTGCTATAGTGCTTCATAATAGATATGGGATTTCTTCTCCTTCAATACTATTTGTCTAATTCAATAAGGATCATTTGAATATCATAGGGACCTCATGCACTATGAAAGTCTAATAATTATGAAAACTATAGAGCCCAAAGAAATGAACAGTCAAAAAAGATAAAAAATTTCTTGCACTGTATATATAATAAATATTTTATTCTATTTTGATAACCCAATATGGATCGAGGAGAAGAGTGGAATCCTCTCTTTCCATCCTTTGGTCATCTAGCCCTTTTCCCCTCCAACTACATTTGATACGGGGCTAAGGGAGTAAAATTTACTCCTATAATTTTTTATCCCTTTTAGGGTGTTTAATATGGGTTATTTTTTAGAGGAATAATCTTCCCCGCTTGTGCCCTTAAATTATTGACTTAAGAGGGGTAAGTTAGCAAGATATGATAGACAAATGTTTAGAGGTGAAAAGAGGCTAAAACATTGGAATTAATAAATATTAAATAATCACACCATACATACATATAACATTATATATATTATATATATTATATATTATATTATATATATATATATTATAATATATATATATATATATGTATATATAATATAATATATAATGTATATATATTATATGTAATATATAATATATATATATATTATATTATATATTTTTATATTTTTACCTCTTTTATATTAACCTTATTCTAAATGTAGTTAGCAGTTACACCTATAACATTTCACTCTTCATTTATGGATACAACTAAACATAGTTATTAGAAAAAATTTAAACTAATAAAATTTATATAAAAAATATTACTTTTATGACTTGTTGCCTTTATTTTTAGCTTTATACCAAATGCATCCTCCATGTCACCGTTGCATCATCCTTGACTCTCTCTTTTTACCATGGTTGGTGCGATGGTGGTGTGGTGTGGTACAAAAAAAAAAAAAAATTCATAAATTAGTGAAGACTTATGAAGGTGGTAAGGTGGCAGTAGGCCAGAAAGTGGTTCAAGCCACATTAGGCAATGACCTTACCCTAGTTTGTCTTAAAGTTTTGTTCAAGCTTCAAGTTAGGTCCAAATGTTTTTTCAAAATCAAGGCCAAGCTTGACATGAGTCCAAACCCAAGCCTAGCTTATGGCTTAATTGGACTAACCCATAATAATCTATTTGGTCCAAAGTTTGAGCCAATAGAATTAATTTTACTTTTAAGTGCTTACATAACACAAACAATATTAAAATTAATTACATCTCATTGCTTATGAATGCATGGCAATGTTTTTAAAAAAATTAATTATGTTAATAGCGACGCATTAGAGACACAATAAACCAAAATTAGAAAAATTATTTTTAATTTAGCGACGCAACCAATTACATCTCAAATAATTTAAATAAAATTAATTTTTTAAAATATAAATATGGGAAAAAATATTACGATGCAACTCAGTGTGTCACAATTTTTTATAAAAATTAAATAAGTTAAATAGCGATGCAATAAACCAAAAAATTAGAAAAATTATTTTTAATTTAGTGACGCACTAACTGCATCGCAATTATTTAAATAAAATTAAAATTTATAAATATAATTATGAAATAAAAATTGTGACGCAACCCTATGCCTCGCAATGTTTTTTAAAAATTAATTATGTTAAATAGCGACACATTAGCGATGCATAAACCAAAAAATAGAGAAATTATTTTTAATTTAGCGACGCACTAACTGCGTCGCAATTATTTTAAATAAATTAAATTTTATAAAATATAATTATGAAATAAAAAAATTGCGATGCAACCCTATGCATCGCAATGTTTTTAAAAAAATTAATTATGTTAAATAGTGACGCATTAGCGACGCAATAAACCAAAAAGTTTAAGAAATTATTTTTAATTTAGCGCACTAATTGCGTCGCAATTATTTAAATAAAATTAATTTTTATAAAATATAATTATGAAATAAAAAAATTGTGACGCAAACTATGCATCGCAATATTTTTTTAAAAATAATTATGTTAAATAGTGACGCAATAGCGATGCAATAAAAGTAAATTAATAAAAATAATTTTTTATTTAGCGACGCAATGTTTTTTAAAAAAATAAATTTTATAAAAATATTAAAAATAATTATGAAATAAAAATATTGCGACACATATCTGTACGTCGCAATATTTTTAAAAATATTGTTTAAGGAAATCTGAATATTCTTTTAATATATATATATGTGTGTGTGTGTGTTAAACTCTAATCATATGAGAACTGGAGCGAGATAAGATATAAGAAGAACGAAAGTTAAATGACTAGCATCTAAAGAAAGACTTTGATCCAAACAGATAAACAGGGGCCAAAAAGAACAAAGAAATGATCCAAAATGGGGGGTAAAAAAGCCCTTGAAAGGTAGACAATAAACCTTTAGAAACTGCATCTAAGATAAACTCCAAAACCCTAGTATCCTTAGCTCTGATCGATCACTCAGGAGCGGCAACACGAACAAGACGAAACACGCCGAAAATAGGAAAGATCTCTCTCTGGAAACCCTAGGAAAAGCTTGCCGTCGCCCCCTTACATGGATGAGATGGAGGTAGAGGGATCGATTTCCCGAGAAACCTAGTATTAGGCTTTTGGGGAACGAGGAAAAGAAGCCCTCCTCCACGGCGAGCTCTCGGCGTCTCTCCCCTCGCTCTCTTCGCGACTCATGCTCCCCCCCACCCTTTTAAAGTTTCCCAAACGGGACTACAAGCAGCCAAGCACCATCTAGAAGCGAAGCGGAAGGACCGTGGCACTATGCCCGTGAAACTATCTTTGTCTACTGCTTCGATTGATCGCAACCGTCGGATCATCACCGATTGGATCGATCACCGATTTGAGATCGATCATGGCTTCGATCGATCACAACCATCGAGTCGATGCCGATCGGATTGATCATGATGGTCCGAGATCGATCGTCGCCGACCGAGATCGATCATGGCTTCGATCGATCGCAACCATCGGATCGTTGCTGATCAGATCGATCGCGACGGTCCGAGATTGATCATCGCTGACCGGGATCGATCATGGCTTCGATCGATCGCAACCATCGGATCGTCGCCAATCGGATCAATCACAACGGTCGAGATCGGTCATCGCCGACCGGGATCGATCATGGCTTCGATCGATCGCAACCGTTGGATCATCGCGATCGGATCGATCGCGATGGTCCGAGATCGGTCATCGCCGACCGAGATCGATCATGGCTTCGATCGATCGCAAGCATCGGATCGTCGCCGA
>UESW01004817.1:231013-274184 GCA_900491605.1 Calamus simplicifolius | reverse complement strand
CTTAGAGTTAGCTTCCTTGATTACTTCTCAACCTCACATCTAGAGAGAGACCTTAAGAAGTTGAAGGTTGAATTGCGAGTACAGTGGTCCGATGGGCATATTGTAGCACTTGTACTCCAGCCAACCCTAATTGATAGGATCAAGTCCTCCTAGAAAGAAGACTTGGAGCTACAAAAGATTAAGGAAGCTATGCAGTTAGGAGTTTAGAATGAATTAAGCATAATGGAGGATGGATCCTTGAGATTTAATGGCAGGCTCTGTGTGCCAAATGTAGAGGAGCTAAGGGCAGAAATTTTGAGGGAGGCTCTCTACACTCCCTATATAGTGCACCCAGGAGGCTCCGAGATGTACAAAGACCTAAGAAAAAACTTTTGGTGGAAGGAGAAAGAGAGATTGCTTAGTATATGGCCATGTGCTTAGTATATCAACAAGTGAAGGCCGAGCATGAAAGGCCTGCGGGACTTCTACAGTTTTTGATGATTCCATAGTGGAAATGGAAGAAGATCACTATGGATTTTGTGATACGTTTGCCCAAGACTCCCAAAGCAATTATGCTATGTAGGCTATCATGGACAGATTGACAATGTTAGCCCATTACCTACCTTTCAGAGTTGAGATTTCTAGTGAAAGATTGGCCAACATGTACATAGAGCATATCGTGAAGCTCCATGGTGTTTCCATGTCTATTGTATCTGATCACTCCAATAAAGTTTTGAAATATAGAAGATCAAAGGTGGTAGAGCAGTTATTGGTGTTGAATTAGATAGGAATCCCAAATGGGCCAGTTGAGTATGGATTGGCCTGCTGGCCACTATCCAGTACCAACATGGTCAACTACAGTACATGGGCCATGTTAGCGCAGCTTGTTAGTGTTGGAGCATCAGCTTGGCATGGTCCATAGGCTTGGCTTAGGATGGGCTAGGCCGTGCAAGCCCATTGGACTAGCTTGCATGTTGGCCTATGGTGCCAGCTATAATTTTATATTATGTTATTATATTATATTATTATATTAAAAATAGGTTAAAAAAATTAACTCACTTTCTTGTCTAATTTTAATTTGAGACTAGGTGGCTTCAAGGTTGCACTCTCATGTTTTTCCAATGGTGGATCAAATGACTGGTTTCCCTGAAAGTGTCATAGTTATAATTCTTCATACAGACTCTACAGATTGCATGAAGCTCCTTGCCGGTGATACCTTTGATGTTGAAGTGCTGCTAAACTTCATAGGTTCTGAGTTTAACTTTGCACGTTATGGCGGTTGAAATGACACCAATGGCAGCAGTTGGTCTATGGATACTACAATCGATCTGTGATTGGTGTGCCTCATACTTTACCATATCGATATCAAACTCAAACCCTTGGCGATGAGATTGGCAAGAGCTACCAGCATCGAATATTATTGATTGTAGAAGATAGAGAGTAAAAGTAGAAAGTAGAGAGAGATTAGGATAGCTAACTAAAAAGTAAAAAAATTAAAATAGCTTAAGAGAATTTGAAAGAATTGTAGGAAGATGCAAAAGGCTCTCAAGAGCTTTGAAGAGCTTGTGGTTTGATGTGGAGTGAGGGAGAAGGGTTGAGGCGTATTTATGAATATTGAAGGATTTCAAATGACACAGATAACCTTAGAAACTATCTATGGCCGTTGGAAATAATAAATAGCTTTTCTTAATAAAAAAATAGAATACTTTTAGAAACGAGCTATTTTTGATTATTATGAGGGTATTTAAAAAATTGAAGGGAATTATCCTTCCTAATTAGTCATTTTTGGTTGCTAGAGAAGTATATTTTTGCTCCTTTTCAATACGGCTTGACGTGCTGGCCTACCAAGACAAGCTTGCGTTTCAGACTTGTTATGGGCCATTGTGTTGAATTGGCCTATGGGCCTTAGGGAGATGGCTCAATACAGCTTGTGTAGTAGCCCCACTATCTTAAACACGATGCTAGTCTTATTTTTACATCTCTAGAATAGAAAAGTCTTTGTGTATCGAAGGTCGGTGTGCACCCAGTGCGCGGATTAGCCACATGCTTGTGCCACCGTGCATGCTGTAACCTAATGGGCCATGGCGTGCACTACACGCACGGTGACACTGACGCATGACCAATCCATGAGCCTGATATGCGCTTTACATCGACCTTCGATACAAAAAGACTTTTTCCTTTCGAATTAGATAATGATGGAGCTATAAGCTGTGAGGTGTTAATGAAGAATGTTTGGATCCGGATTCATTAAAATATCAACCTCAAGGGTCATTATAAAATTAATTAAATTTTGTGCATAGAAATTTAGAAAATTTAATAAGATTAGAATTCTCAAAAAACATATATTATTAATAACAATAATTTTACTTTATTTATAATTATTTTATATAATTAAAATTTTAGTATGAGCATCGGTCACTAAATGGATATAGACTTTAAAGAGAATTAAAGGGCTGTAAATAGAATAGCCAAACAACGCGCGCACATATAAATATATATATTATAAAATTAATTTGAATACTCGAAGAAAGCTTATAAACGTTATTCACTGAACGTTCTAGAAGCTAGATAGGATAAATGTAATAAAATTAAATGAGTTTTGAATAGAAAAAAATCGAGAAAGATATACTTAAATTTAATTTGAACGCTCCATTCGAACACTCGAGAACTTAAACGTTAAATGCTCGATCCTCGAAAAGATAAGCTGAGTCCATGAGTTCCTATTGCACAGGCTGCAAATATGTTCCATCAGATATATGAGAAAGTAAGAAGAGAACGTTAACCGTTTGGATCTCATATCTCGGTGTTGAATCTCTCTGGCTTCATCATCAATTCTCAGGTCCGTTTCTGAAAGCAAGCTATAGTACAGCAAGTCCCAGGCTATGGGTTGAGCGCGCGTGGGGATGGACGTGAACCGTTTGGATCCAAAGCTGGCTCCCAAACTTGGTTTTCCTCTCCAGCAACCACTAAGATGCGACCTGTTTGAGGGAGCACCGTTCTGCCATGGCATGGAAGCCAGTTAATAGGGACCACGATTCCCTATGAAACAATTCTAGATCATCATCTTTGGAGCGTAAAAGCATCTATTAATTAAGCAATGTAAGCTTTATACGTGATGAAAGCTGACTGTAACGTACAGTCCTATTCAATGTTCAACCTTGTGCTTTATTTAATTAAGCAATACAAGTGATCTTCTAGGTAAGTCTTTGCGGCTTCTTCATCTTTCTTTTTTATATATTTTTTAAAAAATTTAATTTGAGGGTTTGTGTTGGTGTGTGTTTTGAGGATATAGAAAATTTTGACATTCTACTTGGAAGAAAGCCTGTTTGGTCAAAACTAAATTTTGGCAGAGCGATGAGTTTTATCAAAAGTAAAGCAACTCACGGGGATGTTTTTGAAATTTCCATTATGGAATCAGGAATCCAATTTATATTATCTCTCTCTAAACCTTTGCTGAGCTCACGATCAGCCGCCCCTGGAGAGACTCCCGGAGAGATCCACCTCCCCGTTTTCTGTTGATCGCCGATCTCACTGACTTGAGCGTCGAGGGTCTTCCGCGGAGGGCCACCCCCAACGCCTCTCGTGAGGACTTCTGTGCAGATCCGTCCCAGGAGATCGACCGCGCCCGAGTTGGAGGACGGATCCCGGCGGCAACAGGACAAAAGAAGCACTAAGGAGGAACTAGCAATGCTGGCGACGATGAAGCGATGCATCTTCATGTAATTTGGATATCGAGAGGAAGAGGGCCGTGTAAGCCAAGGGTTGATGCATGGACGACACGCTCAGCCACTCCAAGCTTCCAACAACTGACGCTCTTCTCCTGTCGTCCATGCGTAACAAAAGCATACCTTCTCTTCTGGGGGTCAGTGATGTCGCCAAACATAGGAAGGGAAAAAAATGTTCGTTTGGAGACGCACAAAGAAACCAGAAGCAGAGAAAAAAAATACGGAGGCCTAAAGGCTTTAAATCGTGGTATATGGTATGTGATAGCACGTGGTCAGCTCATTTGATTCGAATGGATGAATAACGCATCTCATTTCTGACTGGCTTTCGGAACACGCATCCCCACCACCTCAAGAATGGCTTGCTTGCTTCGCCTTAGCCGTTTTCCTACCGAACGTTTTTTTTAAGCGTCGACAGGCTGCATAAAACGCTACCCCCAAGCGTGGGGAAAAAAGAGTTGCTACTCATACTTTTTGCTGTAGTGTATCTAAGGCGTGCGCCAATTTTGATGGCGAATAAATATCAATCAAGCCTCGCTTGAATAAGTCTACTTTGCTAATTTACTTAATATTTTGGATCTCGTTGACCCAGACGCTCAGGCCCGTCTAGAAAGCATCCTAAGAGATCTTAATTATGAATTTAAGCCAAGATCAATATGGGTTCCATGCTTAGGCTTAGGCCATGCTAAGATTAGCCCTGACAACGCTCTTTGGCTCAAAATTTAATTGTCAAGCTAGAGCAATCAAGCTACCCATACTTCCGTAAAGAATTTCTAGTTTACTCTATCAAATGCATTCTTATGATCAAGTTCATAAAGTAGTCAAGTGCCATACCTTTTTTTTCCCTTTTTTTTTTTTCTACCTACTTTCTTTCCGTCTCTTCTTTTTTTCCTTTCCTTTTTTTTTTTCTACCTAGTTTTTGAGACAATCAAAATTGATACCAAAACCCAAGAAGGGCTAGTAAAAACTTTTAGCAAAATACCAAGGGGTTTAGGATCAAGCATAGATACGTAATTAGATTTCTATTTGCAGCCGTTCAATTTAGCCTGATTAGATTTGTTGGACCATAACTCATCACTTTTAGAGAGGCTTGTCACTTAATTAACTTTTAGTTCTAAGGTGCAATAGAACAAATAAAAAAATGACAGTTAAGGGATGGTTGTATACGTTTCGCCTGCCTCAACCTAAAATAAAATTAAAAAAAAGGATGGTTTAGGAATGGTTTCACAGATCAGAGGATGTACCTTAGAGTTGGCATAATTTACTCGCATCATGCCTCTGTCTCCTGAAAGTTTCTATAATAAGCTGTGACCTCAGATCAAGAAACACAAAAAAAAAAAAAAAATGCCAACTGCTAGCAGAAGTCCTCAACAACCGCATCCACCACCTTGCATACCCTTCTTCAAATTCATGCTGATGCCTTTCGATTCTCCATCTCTTTTCTTGTAAGAATTATATTTGCTGAAATTTCTTCACAAAGGACCGAAAATAAGCGCACAGAGAAAAGCCAGACTTGTTAAAATCATTATGGCTTTTCTGCACCCATCACCTTGTAAAACCCCACCACAACAAACAGCCCACCACGCGGAGACGAAGTCTTGTAAAGAAAAGATGATAGCTCGTGGCAACCGTGATCATTGCTCTCACTCTCACCATCTCCATTGCCATGGCCACTGCAACGAGCTCAACAGTCATATTTGTGTTTGGGGACTCCTTTATGGACGTTGCCAACAACAATTTCCTCCGGTTTGCAAAGTCCAACTACCCTTGATATGGAGTCGATTTTACTTAAATGGCCTAGCCAGCTGGGAGGTTCACCAATAGAAGAACGATAGGAGACTTTCACACCTTAGACATACTATCACACCTTAGACCCGATTGGTGGTGGCTTAGGAGTGATAACCCGCTGCATGGCAAACATATGCAAGGCATCCAATAATAGTACAATAGATACAAGGAGGGGTAATAACTATATATCGTTTTAGTTCAAAACATTCTTAGTACAAGTCATATAATGTTTGGGCAACAAGCCAAAATTATAAAATCATATTGAGGTTAGATGTAACATATGTAATCTATTCACACAAATGTAGCTCCAAACTATTCCAGTTGTTGCCCTCTTTAGTTTTGAGGCTCTGAAAAATATTGTAAGATTTAAATGAGCTTACACTAAGTAAGTAAGCTTATTGTAACATAATACAGCCATTCCAAGATTTTAACAATTCAAATACATATCAAGCTTCTATAATTCAAATATATCTCATCATGTTATCAAATCATGCATATCATATTCTCAAAATAATTTGGAAGCATATGCTATATAGTATTTCAAAAATACTATTTCAAAACAAATCCACTATACCACTGTAATTTACATATATATTTTATTTTTAATAATATTTCATGATCATACACTACGTTCATGTAAATAAAACACCTTAAAGGTGTATTATCTTTATACATTCCCTATAGAGGAAAGGTTATGGTACTAGTGTCATGTCACATATCATATCATGTCACAACATATCCCTAATGGGTGTGTATCCTTCACATATGACCCTATGGAGGTGGATCCTAGAGTCATGTAGCATATCAGGTTGTATCATGTCCCAGCTGAACACCCTATGAGTATGAATCAAAGTTGATCACTGTCACTGGCGGTTTAAAATAAAGCCTACTCACTACTATAGCTAATGGTGAATCAAGATCATATCCATGAGGATCAAGGGCAATTATTTTATAAAAAAATAAAAAAATTTATTTGTAGATTATTATATTTAGAATAATGGTTATTAAAAGATAATAACTAATTAATTAACAAAATTAAGATAGCAGGAGTAGCAATCCCAGAATCTGAATCCATCATGCACACAAGTTTTATCTTATTTTCTTTATGTTGCAATAGCAATAATTTTTATAAATTTAAAATTAGAATAATTTATCTCTTATCATGGCACGGACCGTATCAGAAGATCATGGCATGTTAGCTTAGAGTATAAACTATCTAATTATTTGCAAAGTTAGGGACTAATCTATCATATTATGATCCGCCTCTCTTAGGTACGTACCGTATCTTGATATCATGGTACATCGATAGAGGGTATAGGCCTAGTATACCAGATTAAAACCACGATTAGAAAAATAACTCAAAATATATATGAAAAAAGAGCATGATTTTTATTACATAGATATTAAGAACAAAAAGAAAAATAGAACCTGCTTCATCATCATCCCAAGTTGAAGGAATCTAGTCACGCATTGCTGCTGTTAGCATCCTTTCCATAATTTTTCTCCCCTAGGCCTAAATATAATTAACTAAATAAAAGAAAAATAAAAAGAACTTTGGTGAAAACTCCTTTCAGACTACTGCTTGAGGTTCTTCTTTTATAGAGCTTGTCTAGGGCTTTCTTCTAGTAAAAGTTGGAGTCAATCGGTCTTAAGATCGTTCAGATATCATGAAAATTTTTTTCAGCCATTTGTTCCATATCACCTGCCTTAGTTTGCATCGAGAATCATGTGAAATTATCTTTTCCTTCCTTTTTGAGCAAACAGAGCCCTGATTTGAGTGTTGCTACATCGTTGGATTTCAAAAATCGAGCTCTTTCCATCTATAGGCTCCTTTTTCTGCAAATATCCATAAAAAAGTATTAATTCTTAATAAATTTAAAGTAATTAATATTTATTTAATGGTTAAATTGGGATAATAAATAGACTTATCAAAAGTCATATAGTATATCATGTCATACATGTCATGTCATAATGAACTATGGTGGCACATAATAGCATATTCATAAAACATCATTTTTATGTCTTATGTGCAAAAATATAATCAATATGCTTTTTACATTATAGTGGTTTGAACATGTCAAAATAATATGTATACTATTTGTAATTTAAATATCGACCTGGTCCTGAATAGAGCAGAGTGAGGAAGCAAATTCATATAGCCGACTCCATGTAGTTGGAAAAATGATTAGATGAGTTGAGTTGAAATATTTTGAAGAATTTGATAATTTCAAAATAATCATGTTAACAATCATTTGCATGTATAAAATGCCATCAATTTTGCCAAAATTAGTAATTTCAAATAATCATATCAAATAATCAATTTTATGTATAAGGTACCATATATTTAGCAATTTCAAAATAATCAAGTCAAATAATCACTTGCATGTATGGGGTACCACAATTTTTTTATTTTTCAAATAATACTATGCATAAATCAATTTTATTATTTGAAAAATATCATAATTTAATAAAAATTTATGGAAATAATTGCAATTCGCTTACTTACCTCTTAACATTAATCCAAGAATGAAAATTAGTTATGTAGGTTTTCGAATATTTACAACATGATTTTCTAAATTTTAATTTCCAAAATCGGGATGTCAAAGTGACTCATATACTCTATCCAATCTAATTTTGTACCCAATTTGGGGGTTGAACATCTCCAAATATATCAAATCAAATGAGAAAATAAAAAATTTTCAACAAACTACGATCAAAATTGGTCCAAATCTCACTTTTCTTTTGTTAGGCCGGGCCCAATTTGGGGCCCAACATTTGGGCCCAAACGGGTTCACTTCAGCCCAGCCCCCTTCCTTCCCTACCCCTAGTTCACCCAAACTAGGGGAGATGGCCGATGGCCTAGGGCCATTGCCGGCTCTTACCCGGGGTCCGACTGGCTACTGATGATCGACCCAGTGCTGGCCGCCGACGGCGGCCACCCCCTCCTCGTCTCTTTTTCTCTTCTTTCTCTCATCTTCTTTTTCTTCCTTTCTTTCCATCACCATCTTTCTCTCGGCAATGGCACGACTAGCCTCCTCCTACCGACTAGACCCCATCGGACGCCGCTCCAGTGCCAGGCAGGGCCACCGTCCGCAGCTCGGGCCTGAAACAAGGCGGGAGCTGGTTCAGCTCCCGCTATAGGGGAAGGTCGCTTGGTGGCCCTCTCTCTCTTCTCCGACCGCCTTGAGCGATTGGCTGCCTCCCTCCCTTCGGCATCTGGTCTGTCTGGCGCCGTTGGGGCCCTCAGTATGGTCGCGGCATGGCCCAATCGTGGTGGCCAAGGGGCGATCGAACACCCCCCCTCCTCCTCTCCTACCCTCACTCTCTCTCTATCTCTCCCCCCCCCCCTTGCCAACGATGGAAGACTTATCGGGTGGCGGCGAACGGGAGCGATGACAATGATGGAGGCGGAGCGGAGGGCAGAGTGGGGGGCGGAGGGGGCCGCGCAAGGCGAGTGGTAGGCGGAGTTGATAGAAAATCAAATATAAAACTTAAAAAATTTATTAACTTTTTAAAGATTTATGCTTGATTTGAAGTCAAATTTGGATTTAATTAAGGATAAATATGTTAAGCCTTCTTTGAAATCAAAATTGAGCTACATTTCGGATGGATCCATGATTGGTCAATTAATGGCCCTTGACTCAAATTTTTTGAGGTTCTAATTTTAAGTTTGGACCTACTCCAATTTAGTTCAAGCCTGAATCATAACTCTACTGAAACTATGCTGGCTTGGTGGACCGTGGCACAACCCAAGATCACTATGAACCTTAGTCGCAAATGAGCATGGAACATTTGAAGACAGTGGAGGAGAACAATGAAAATTTTACCATGGTAAAATTTTCATATATAGAAGATTGAGAGTGGTAGAGCATTGTTGGAGGTGCGGAATTGGACAGTGATGGAGTTTTCAGTTTGGAGGTGTTGTTAGGGGGAGTTTGGGTCGAGATTCATTAAAATATCATTCTCTTAGATCATTATAAAAAGGCTTTTTTACATAATACTTTACTGTATATAAGTGGTGTCGTGGAAGGAAACTCCAAAGACACAATGGAATGAAACAAGGGGCTGGAGTCACTAAAATGAGCTTTAAATGGATGAAATTAAAGTATGATTTTTCAAAAATACTTTAAAAAAGTATTCTACCTGAATCTTTAGAAGATTTAATTAAAATTGGTAATGACCACTTAAAAAATGAACGGCCATAAAAAATTGATTAAACATTAGATATGACTGCTCTGGAAAACCAACATGGTTTGAACCATCGAGAAACATATATTATTAACGATAATTTCATTTCAATATAATTATGTTACACAATTAAAAATTTAGAGCAATAGAGAAACATGAGTCGAGCGATCACATTATAAATGTTAAAGAGAATTGAACGCCCAAATAAAATGGTTAAGAAACACATATTATAATTAAATTAGAACATCTAAGAAAGTAGATAAACATTATTCATTTGAATATTTAAGAAAATAGATAAATATTACAAAATTGTATGGCTTAAGAACAGGGCAATATAGAAAGATAGCTAAAATTTAATACGAACGCTCCATTCGAACATTCAGGAAACCCGGCGTTAAATGCTGGACCCTTTATAAACGCTCCATTCAATTCACGTTAAATTGGAACACTTGAAAAAACAGATAAACATTACCCATTCGGAAATTCAATAAAGTAAATAAATGTTATAAAATTGAATGGCTTTGAAAATAGGTAAACGTTATCCATTGAAATATTCAACAAAAAAGAAGATAAATTTACAAAATTGAACAGGGCAATATAGAAGGACAGCTTCAAATTTAATTCGGCCGCTCCATTCGAACACTCGAGAAGCCAGGTGTTAAATGCTGGACCCTCTATAAAATGGTACAGGGAGGGATCAGCTTTGGATCCATCCCGTCCTCCCCTTCTCTGTTGCATTTGTTTCCCCTGTTTCACTTTGGATATCATTAGTCTTGCTTCTGGGCTTCCTTTCCCGTCTTTACTATTTCGAAGTTGAGCAACCTTAGAGATGAGGAAACAGAAGCCATGGGGACATGACGTCCTTCTTATCTTCAGCCGTCCGATACCATCCATACCTAAATACCTCATGCAGGAGAAGCCTCTATGGGATGCGTAAAACCTGCACTTGTACTTCGCTTCTCCCATGAAATCGTGCTTGAAGCCGGAGAGGAACCTTTCTTTTCCTTTTGCAACCATGTCCATGGTGAATCACGAGATCGAGAAGCCGGAAGTGCCTTGGTACACTGTGCTGTAACGAGGTTTGCGGTCTGCCAGCGTAGGTTTCACGGCTGCATGCACGAAGCTGGAACCTGTTTGAAAGGAGCGCGGTTCTACAACGGAAGCCAAGAGATGATGTGCTGTGGATTCCTTGAATGGACACGGTTCCCTATGACACAGCATTAGATCGTCATAGGATAATCGGATAATCTGTTGAGTGTAAAAACATCTGAATGTAATCTGATTGTAATACCCTCTAATTCTCTTATATGAGCATCC
The DNA here is from genome assembly GCA_900491605.1 of Calamus simplicifolius. Classification (NCBI taxonomy): domain Eukaryota; kingdom Viridiplantae; phylum Streptophyta; class Magnoliopsida; order Arecales; family Arecaceae; genus Calamus; species Calamus simplicifolius. Next base: position 263,190 of record UESW01004817.1, on the reverse strand, counting down.
GAGGAATTCGGAACCAATGTCAGATTTTCACATATGATTTAATTCGTTATGCAACTTCAGTCTTCTTCTTCTTCTTCTTCTTTTCTTGATTGATTTGAGTGGTTTTTGTCTCGTTTTCTTTTGTGATGATTGGAGGTTTATAGCTATGAGACATTCTACATCGAAGAAAGCCCCTATGATGGAACTGAATTTTGACAGAGCAGTATAGTGGATCAAAAGTAAAGCACTTCACCGAGATTTTTTTTTTTTTTTTGAAATATCCATTAGGGAATCATGAATTCAATCTTGATTATTTCTATATTCAAAAAGAAAAATAATTGGCACTTTATATGTGCAATTAATTATTGACATGATTATTTAAAATTACTAATTCTGTAAAATTTAGTACATCAAAATTATTATATAAGTGTACATGTTATACAAGTGTACATGTATATTTTGATATATTCAAATGACTATAAATATAAAAAATATATTGATTATATTTTTACAACAATACATATCATCTTGCACATATAACATGAAAATAATATTTTGTGAATATGCTCTTATATGCCGCCATGCTCCACTATAACATGATATAACATAATACACTATATGATTTCGGAACCTACCTCCATAGAGATCATATGTAGAGGACACTCACCCATGGAACCCATGGGATATAATGTACCATGACATGATATGTGATATGACTCTAGAACCCACCTCTACAGGGATCATATGTGGAGGGCGCTCACCCATGGGGTGTGCTATGATATGTGACATGACACTAGTACCAAGATCCTTCTTGGTGAGAAAAAATTAGTTGATGCCCGACCAACTGCTATGAAAAATTTTTAGATCTGAGCCAAATTTTGGCACCCAAAAGAAAGAAAGGGGGCAGCCACTTAGGTCCTATGCAAGAACGAGAAGGAATCCCCAAGAGAGAGGATGTCTAGAGAGAGAAAATAAGGGTGCATGTCTAGAGAGAAAGGGATGCTCAAGAGAGAGAAAGTATCATCCCATTAGATCTTATGCCTTCTAACCTTTTAGAGAGAGAAAAGGGTGTGCAAATGGAAGAGAGGATGCCCAACTAGAGAGAGAAACATGAAGGAGAGAAAGTAGTTGGAGAAAGAAAATGATGCCCATCGTGCCTAGAGAGAGAAAATGGTGCTAGGAAAAAGGGAAAGCTCATGGGGAAAGCAAAAGAGAGAGGGAGCCACCTTCACATTCTAGAAAGGGTAAATATTTTAGAGAGAGAAAATGCTCTAGAGAGAGCCACGCATGGGGGAAGTGAGAGGCGGCGCTCTAGGGTTTCTCATGCCTCTAGAGAGAATGGGCAGCGGCTAGGGTGAGGAAAGAGAAACTTTTTTTCTTGAAAAAAAATCTTTGTATTTCTTACACAAACCCTAGGGTTTAGGGTTTAAATACATGATCAAACTGGCTTGACCTTAACTTAGAAAATTAAAACTCTCACGGCTATCCCGATGAGATTAAGTTCACCTCAAGCCTATGTACGCCCATGATTTGACTTAATCTCAAAACTCTTAGGCTCGCATACAGCTCAATATAAGTTAGCCCTTTAAAAGCCCAGAGCATAACATAGTCTTTGAAATAAAATAGAGCCAAAATAACTCTAAAACCCTCCATGAACCTTATGAAGTGTAGACCTTGGCCATTCTATGTTCTTATGGGTCTTAAAAGCACCACATCAGGTCCAACACTTTTTCCACAGGGGATGTATAGGGAGGATATGCCTTTGAGGTATTCTATTTTAGCCTTATTATGAGGGTTTTCGTAGATGTAATGTATGACCATGGGATGATAAGTACATAAATACTAGCTATAGAAGTATTAATTTATAGATCAAATTACTATTATTCTTTTAAATTTAATACTTTTATGTAATATTTTTAGGAAAAAGATCCTTCTAATTCAAAGAACTTGATTTTAGGAGTGCAACGGTACAAAGGGCACTCAAATCGGACTTAAAACGGGCTCAAAATAGAATTTTCAAAATTTAACCCAAAAATTACACAAAATTTATAGCAGTTGTGGACCAGAGAGAATCGTGTGATATTTTTTTGACTGTGGTTTGAAAATTGAAGGAAACTAATGTGATATGTGGAGATAAGATCGGTTCACTACTTTACTTAACAGAGGTATGATCGGTTCACTACTTTACTTAACAACTAGTAGATCTAATATCATGTTTGTAGTATGTTTATGTGCATGATATCAATCTGAACCTAAAGAATCTCACTTAATTGCAGTAAAAAGAATACTTAGATATATAAATGGAACTAAAAATGTTGGATTATGGTATTCTAGAGACTCAACATTAAATTTGATTACATATTCTGATTCTGATTATGCTGGTTGTAAATTGGATGGAAAGAGTACAAGTGGTGCATGCCAATTTTTAAGAAGTAACTTAATCTCTTGGTTTAGCAAAAAGCAAAATTTAGTTGCATTATCAACTGCTGAAGCTGAATATGTTACAGTTGAAAGTTGCTATGCTCAAATCCTTTGGATTAAGCGGCAACTTAAAGATTATGGTATAACACTTGATAAGACACCAATTAAATGTGATAACACTAGTGCAATCAATTTAACTAAGAATCCAATCTAACATTTAAGAACTAAACACATTGAAATTAGATATCATTTCATTAGAGAACATGTAGCTGATAATGACATCTGTCTTGATTATGTTTGTACTGATGAACAATTAGCTGATATTTTTATAAAACCCCTAAGTGAAGAAAGATTTTCTTATCTTAGAGGAGAATTAGGAGTTTGTGATCCATTGGAATGAATTTTAAATCTCCTAGGAATGATTATCTAGAATTCAATCATTATTCCTAATTTTTTTATAATTTTAAGGATGATTTATCTAGATATTTGAACCCCTTGATTCATCACATTTCAAAGTTGATTTATCCAAAATTTGAAGATTTTTTGGACAAGTTTTAGATCCTTTGAAACTCTTTTTTTTTTTGAAACTATCTTGGAGCTGACTCCTTTGGTATCAGAGTCGACTCCAGTTTTGTCTAAGACTTTGGAGCCGACACCTGCTTTTTCAAAGTCGACTCCACTTCGGGCGCTAATTGTGTTAGCAACCTGGAGCCGATACCTCGCTTTGTGGGAGTCGACTCCAAGTAGTCCCAGGTTGACTTATCTAGGGCAGAGTCGACTCCTCTTTTATTTTAATCAATTCCAAACCTTTCCAAACTCTTCCCAAAACCCAAGATTCCTTAAATTAATCATTCCCTAGCTACCAATGGCACCCAAACGTAGGGGATCGGTGTTTGGAGCGGTGACGACAGGAACAAGAACCATGAGGTGTCTGGCACGACGGCCTTCACCGAGCTCTTCATCTTCTTCGTTTGCATCCACACCAAGTGCGATTCTATATCCTTCTTCGCCTCAAGTAGACTCTCTTGCTGGGCATGTTATTACCATGGGGAGAAAGGTTGCTTTTCATTTCTTTGAAGAAGAGGGATTTTCAATTGGGCGGCAGATAAAGAATTAGGTTGAGAGAAAGTGTGTTCTCTTGATGTACCTACGTATCCCGCTCTAGTTAAAGAGTTTTATTTCAATCTTTCAAGAGGAGATGGAGGTATAGTGAGTTCTGTTAGAGAAAAGAGAATCCAACTTACCTTTGAGATGTTGGCAAGTCTATTAGAAATTCCTGTGAATGGACCTATTGCTAACTCCCATAGTAATAGAGGTGAAGCATTATCGAGGATGCTTGGTAGAGAAGTTGCAAATTTGAAGAAGTTAGGGCAAACCAGTTGCCCCTAGAACTAAGATTATTGCATAACATTTGTGGTCGGATTTTATTTCCAAAGACTGGCAGATTTGAGTATGTCTTGGAGTGAGACATTGTTATCATGGATAGTGTTATGATCGGTCAGCCAATTAATTAGCTGGTATGATGATCTGGTACATGGCTGAAGTAGGAAACAAGAAGAGATCTACTTTGCCTTATGGCATTGTTTTGACATTAGCATTTCAGAGCCAAGGTGTAATTATTTCAGACAGTGAACCCATGAAGAATTTAAGGCACACTGACTATTATAGCTTAGCTACTATGCATCGCATGGGTTTTGTGAAAATCAATGAAAACTAGAAGAGAAAAGGAAATCTGGAAGATAGAGCAGCTGAGATGGATACTGTGGCCCCTAGTACATCAGAGGCAGAGCCTTCAGTGAGGTATACTTTCCTAGGCCCCAGCTGTCCTGCACCCTCAGCACCTGCTCCAGCTCCTACTTCTTTTGATCAGACTTCCACTGGATTTTTTTATGCTCAGTTAGCACAATTAAAAGAACTCCTTGCTTTTCATAAAGAAGAGATGAAGATTGAACTAGATAATAGACTTTTGAGCTTAAGGAAGATGTATTACTCCTTGGAAGATAGAGTAAGCAGAATTGAATCATCCTTTGGAACTTCTTTAGAAGCCTTGAAGACTGATCTTATGCATATTTTTGAGAAGATCAAGAACATTGAAGGAGATTCTGATACTTATTCAAAGTGCAATGCTGAATTACAAGAGAAAATTACAGTTGCATCTGCTTTTATTGACAGAAGACTAAATGATTTTATCAAAATCCAAAGTGAAGGAATGGGAAAGATCTTAGAAGAGCTCAAAAGACTTCTTAGCTTTTGATGTTTGACTTACATTTTGATGTACTTACTTTTTGATGTTTAGTTTGTATTTTGCCTTTATGAATGATGTAATGAAGTTTTGAGTATTCAATGAATATCATACTTGAATTTTGAGTTAACCTTTGATTTTGATGATTGAATTACTCAAACTCCTTTGATTAATGTTAATTTAAGCCTCAATGCACCTTCTAAACCATCTTGTTGATTACAAAAAAGGGGGAGAAGAGATTCTTGTATATGCATAAAATAATGAGAGAAGTAGTATTTATATATGCATAATCAATTAATAAAAGAATGGTACTTGTATGCATGTTAAATGAAATTAATATCACATGGAATTAAGATATACATAAATGTTTCAATGAACTTAACATATGCACACACATAGGGGGAGCTACCACATTAAGGGGGAGCTTAACCTTAAATGTAAATATTTTGACAATTATGCATATACTCAATATTTTTGTCATCATCAAAAAGGGAGATTATTGGAAAATTATTAAGAAATTATTTACCCAATTAATTGATTTTGATGATTAACAAAAGCCATGAGTATATTCATTGTGTTTCTGATAGATTTGATAAGTGTTTTAGGAATTAAGATTGGTTATTTATTCAAATGACACTTAGAAATCAGTTTTGAACCGAGTTTCAATGGAATTTATTTAAGTTCAGAACTTGGAGCCGACACCTTAACAGTCTCGAGCCGACTCCAGAGCGTATCAGAGTAGTTGTATATTTTTGGTACGGTTTGGAGTCGACACCTAGAGTTTCAGAGTCGACACCTGAGATTTCGGAGCTGACATATGGATTTCGGGAGCCGACTCTAACCTGAGTTACAAAGACTATGTTTTTTGGAGCAATTCTCGGAGCTGACACATCAGAATTCGGGAGCCGACTCCAGTCAGCGGGGAGTCGACACTTTGCAAAGTCGGAGCCGACTCCACGATGAATTGATTTTTGCTATTTATGAAACACGATATGGAGCCGATACATGAAAAGTTGGAGCCGACTACAACCTGTCAAGGATAATTTTCAAAAGTGTTAGAATGGATTCTAATAGATATATTTTCTCACCTAACTCTTAACGGATACTTTTCTTTGCGTAAGGAAGCATCCAAGTACAATTTCAACGACTAGTTTTCACCTAATCTTGGATTATAGAGGATTATAAAAGGGCATCGTCCATTTGAAAAACAGAGAAGAGAGAACAAAAAGAAAGAAAACAAAAAATAGAGAGAAAGAAAAAGAGAGAAATCAAAGAGGAAAATCTATGTGCTCAAGGCCATCAATAGAAAAGAGATAGAAGAGAAATCCAAATGAGTTCCAAGATCAAATACAAAGGATTTCCACCGATTTGAAGGAGAAGAGCTTGAGCCCTAAATCTCCAACTTCTCTTCAACGAGCTGTGTTCAAGATTCAAAAGTTTAATCCTTGCTCATCCACTCAAAAGAAGAGGAAAAGAAGAAAAGCTCAAATCCACATCGCTTCAATCAGGCTTTTCTAATCTTATTTTATTTACATTGATTATTTGCTCATTTGAGGAGCTTTAAAATTGCTATAAATTCATATTTGAATTGTTTGTTTTCTAATTCAATCAGAGGGGGATTGAATTAGTTGAGGTAGTTTACCTCGGGTCAAGCTAAGTTTAGCTTGGGTTGGGTTTTGTGCTGGTGAACCCATAAAAACCGGCTGGGTTCGTTGTGACCCCATGTAAAATAACAAGTTGGAGTTATGAGCTTGTAAAATAACTCAACTGTAATTAGTGGATTATAGTATAGACCCAAGAGTTGCTTGGAGTGGACGTAGGTGTGGGATACACCGAACCACTATAAATATCTTGTTTGTAGTGATTGTCTCTATCTCTCTCTCTCTATTATTGTGCTTTAAATTATTACACACTTCACTAGTATACTTAGTCCTTGTGAAATTGATTTTAAGTTTTAAGTGTTAAATTTTTTAAAGAACGCAATTCACCCTCCCCCCTCTTGGGTTGCCATCTGGGCCAAAAGGATTAGGGAATTGAATAAAAGAAGTCTGGGCTGTATGAAAGGAATGTATATATTTTATAATGCATCATGCATGGATTTTCTTTATAAAATGCCTTATTTTTTAGTGGAACAGTTATTCAGAGTATTTTAGTACTAATATGTTGTTGCAAGTATAAGCTAAATTATAAGTTATCATATATTATTTCAAAAGATGTGTATTATTCAAAGAATAAGCTGAGTTTTAAGTTTTCTAATATCATATTCAAATGGGCATTATATTTTTACTCGTGTTATCTGTGTTTATTATATTTTGATATAATATTCTCACCCCTCTATGGTTGATATCTTCTATTTTCAGATCAGTGAGCCGAGTTTGCAGGTTTAAAGGCTAGCGGGACTGGACCCTTAGCTTGTAAAGCTTGCTTGGATGCAAGAATATATAAATGATAGTATTATATATTGAGTTAGGGCAGAGTGATATCCATGTATATGTATATATGTATATGTGTACAATGAGTTTTGGTGATCTATCATAAACTCTTTTGAAATGAAAGAAGGACTTGTGTTTTGGATGGAATTATGAGTATAATATGTGTGTCTGGGGTTGTTGTCGATTGTGAATGTGATCTTATAAACTGCCTAAGGATGTCATAGAAAAAAGTTTTTTTTCCTTTTTTTTTCTGAGCAGGATGTCATAAAATGTGAAAAATTATATTGTGGTGATGTGTATGTATATGAGAAGATAATGAAAAGTTTTTTTTTTTAGACTCATTTTGGGTGTCTTTCAGTTGTGATAATCTGTTGGAGTTTTCTAAATCTTTATGGAGCGCTACATAAAGACTAGTAGAACTCTATCTGATTACCACAGGTGCGCAAGTCTTTGTCGATTTTCCCTGAGGGTTAGGATGCCAACAATTTATGGTATCAGAGCCCTAGGTTATTAGGTCCTAGAAGAATAAGTATGAGTATGAGTCTAGTAGGATTGAATGATTATGATTATAGTTATTGAATGATGAATCTATGCAATAAATTATGTCTTGTAGGATGGTTACTACAAGGGCAAGTAGAGAGAGAGCAATCCTCTGGCAAAGGTAGAGGCAAGGGTCAGAGTAGACCTAGAAGGTCAGTTAGAGGAGGTTGACATGGGAGAATGATTTATAGTGGTTCCATCGAGCCAGTATCTAATGAGGCTAGGATGGGGGCATCTTCACCTTAGCAAGGATATTTTTTAGAACAGAGCCTACGAACCTAACAATCTAATATTTCAACGGATTACTCTTTATGTGATATATCTTCATTAAATTGAATCAGTTGTGGTGCTAAGAAATGAGACAAGTCAAGCAAATACTTTAAAGCATTGAGAAAACTTAAAACTTAAAACCTCACAATATCATTCATAAGAGAAACCTTAAGGAATTCAAGGTCTACAATTTCAAATTCCTACTCATGTTGGCGATAATCAGCATATGCTTTTCATCGACTTTGAGCTTTTAAAAGTCAATCAAACTTTCTCATGGTTCTTTTGAGAATCTCAAGTCCTAAAACAGGTTCTATATGCTTATTTTCCCAACTTCACCATAATACAATGGTGATTGACACTTATGGCCTTACAAAGCTTCATAAAGGAACTATTTGGTGAACTCAATGAAGAGAGATGTCAATCAAGATTTCTAACACAAGCTCGAAGAATATACTTAATATAGAGTTTAGCTAAACTTTTAAGAAAATTGCAAATTCTGAAGGTTAAGAAGTAAACTGATTTTAGTAATCCATCCACAATCACCCTTATTGCATCACCTCTTTTAGGAGTCTTAAGCAAATTCATCACAAGATCCATAGTAACATGTTCTCTTTTCTATTTAGGAATAGGTAGGGGCTACTTTGGTTGTCATGATTTCTAATGCTCAACTTCTCTTGCTAACACACTAGACATTGTGCAGAAAATTGATTATACTACTAAGATATACTATATAATTAGTATTATACAGAGGATATTGATTCTTCACAGTCACCTTGCTTAACTTCCTATGATCAATACAAATGTGTAAGCTTTCATATACGAAACTGGAGCTTCCCAAAGCCTTATGCAACCTTGTTTTAAGAATTCAGCAAACTTTAAACAATATAGTTCTCTTTCACTAGCTTTTTATTTAAAGATAGCAAATGAAGCTATTTGTAGTTAAACCTCATAGATGTTATACAGCGTTGCCTTAAATTTATGAAATAATGGAATCATTAGACATACAAAGCATGATACTAAGTATTAGAATCCTATTACCACGATACTAAAAGTTTATTCATAAACTGACCTAAGCCTGCTACATCAAAACACATCCAGACCGCATTCTAGAAGCAACACATTATACCATTTACCTTGTAGAACTAGGTGGAAGAGTCACCATGGCACGGTAGTGAAAAACTCCTTATGATTTTAATCATTTTCTGTATTTCAATTAACTAATTATTATGAATGTAATTCTATTGCTTAAGATTCTAGTTCTAGGAGAATTTTATTTTGAATCCTACCAACTTTAGAATTGTCACTCAATGAGACTTATTAACACTTTAAAAATATGGTATGAAATCTATAATATGTTCAGAGAATCAAATATAATATAACATGCATATATTTAAACATTTCATTAACCATAAAACCTACCTATGTGATAGTTCAATGAACAAACTGAAAGAGAATATTTTACAAAATATACACAAAGCAAGTTCATTAGCACTTTTTAAAGGGATATAATGAAGGCTATTATATTACATTCAATACATGAGCCAGGACCACCTCCAATCACCCTTTACCGACACCAAAGCCTATATACCTTACATCTTGCATATTTAAGAATTGAGAAACTATAACTATTTCCTTAGTCCCAACATGAATATAATGCTGTTTTGCTAACTTCAATTCCTTCATAAATTAGAAAGAGAAAAATTATCTTTGATAATCTTTACTACCGGTTTCCATGTATCTAGTGAAGAATCTAACAGAACCTCACTTCTAATATCTGCTGAACCTTGAAGCCATCCCTGTAAAGCTGCCTCCATCTCTTATTCAATTCATTAATGTATTCATGTATGTTGTGAAGTGGATCCATTTTATAATCAATAAAATCATAATTCAATGTGTGTATGTTAATCATTTCTAAACAAAAATCAATAATAAATAGTCAAAATTTCTATGATATGCATAAATATTATAATCTACATGATTTTGGAAGGAAAGAAAGCATAACATTATGCAAATTATATATTTCTACAATTTTTCATAATTGTTTTGGTTAAAATCTTAGAATATCATCATGGACTTCAAAGGCCACTTAATTATTTCCACTATCATAGGACCAACAGTCTCCATATTACCTATTCTGATCGAAATTGATAGATCATATTTTTAATTTCAATTTTTCTTTAATATCTGATGCTCTTGTCATCAAATAGGTTATTATATAATAAACTTTAGCTTAATTTCTTGTCTTTCTATTTACTTGAGTAGTAAAAGAATAATTAAATAGTATATTCAGTCCGATACTCAAGTAGCTTACAAAATTACATTTCTTTGCTTATGCTAATAGCATACTTGGCCTTAGTGATCTAAAAATTCTAATCATGCGTTCTAAAAAATAAACATTAAGAATTATATTTTTGATCCCTTCTACTGGTGAATGCAGCCAACATGAAAGGCTTCACCGCATAGGTGCCTCTAGAAAGGCATGTCATGTTAATCTGCAGTCATAATTTATTTAATCTAAATTATCGCACTTCAAAGTACTTAAATATTAGATGTTAGTGGGTCAACACACAAAACTAGTATCTTCATGCAAAAGGATGAGGTTAACACAGAACTTTAAGAGGCAAGGAAATTATGTAAAACATGAAACATGTTTATGCTCCACTAGCTAACAACAAACCTAGATAGGTTGGATTCCTATGCTCCACTAATTATCAGACAACATAGACATATAAGGTTTCTACACCTTACTTTAGACATATAAGGTTTCTACACCTTACTTGTTATTAGACAAACCTAGGCTCGGATGCTAACTTCATGGTGTGAATTAGGGATTCATGATCAATATGAGAACAAAGATAATTGGGACTCATACTGCTCCACGTAATTTGGGTCTAATTAAGGACCAATATTTTAGGCCTTCTTTGGAATCAAAATTTGATGTAGATCCATGCTTGGTCAAGTAATTGTCCATGACTCTAATTTTTTGAGGTTTTAATTTTAAGTTTAGACGTGATCCAATTTAGTTCAGGCCTAAATCATGAGTCGACTTAAAATAAGTTCCCTTGGTGGAACCTTGGCTAAGCCCAAGCTCACTTCGAGCCTTAGTAGCTAGTGAAGGAGCATGGAAGATTTGAGGACGGTGGAGGAGAAGAGTAGAAATTTTACCATAATAAAGTTTTGATATATAGGAGATTGAGAATGGTAGAACGGTTGTTGGATGTGTGGAATTGGATAGTGATAGGGTCTTAAATTTGGACGTGTTGGAAGAGGAGTTTGGGTCAAGATTCACCAAAATATTATTCTCTCACGTTATTTTAAAAAGGCTTTTTTTACAATATTTCACTGTATCTAAGTGATGTCGTAAATAAAAAAAATTAAGGACATAATGGGATGATAGAAGGGGCTAGCTCAAGTCAATCGAATAGGGCTAGCTCAAGTCAAGGAATTATCTTCCTAATTAGTAATTTTTGGTTGTTAGAGAAGTATATTTTTGCTCCTTTTCAATCCGGCTGACGTGCTGGCCTACCAAGACAAGCTTGCGTTTGGACTTGTTATGGGCCATTGTGTTGAAATGGCCTATGGGCCTTAGGGAGATGGCTCAAGACAGCTTGTGGAGCAGCCCCACTATCTTAAACACGATGCTAGTCTTCATTTTATATCTCTAAAATAAAAAAGTCTTTGTGCATCGATGGTCGGTGCACAAAGTGTGCACCCAGTGCACAGATTAGCCGCATGCTTGTGCCACTACGCTGTAACCTAATGGGCCATGGGGTACACTACATGCACGGTGGCACGGGCGCACGATCAATCCGTGTGCCTGATGTGTGCTTTGTGCATCGATCTTTGATACAAAAAGACTTTTTCTTTAGAATTAGATAGTGATGGAGCTCTGAGCAATGAGGTGTTAATGAAGAAAGTTTGGATCTGGATTCATTAAAATATCAACCTCAAGGGTCATTATAAAATTAATTAAATTTTGAGCATAGAAATTTAGAAAATTTAATAAGATTAGAATTCTCAAAAAACATATATTATTAATAACAATAATTTTACTTTATTTATAATTATTTTATATAATTAAAAACACTATATATATTAATAACAATAATTTTACTTTACTTTATAAACGTTATTTTTATAATTAATAAATTTATATGAGCATCAGAATGATCAGCAACTAGAGTGGATATATGGACTACTGTCGAGAGAATTCAAAAGCGGCTCATAATCATAGTAGAATCATACGTATAGCGCAGCATGCAGCATTATATGTATTATAAATTATTTTGAATACTCGAAGAAAGCTTATAAACGTTATTCACTGAACGTTCTAGAAACTAGATAGGATAAATGTAATAAAATTAAATGAGTTTTGAATAGAAAAAAATCGTGAAAGATATACTTAAATTTAATTCGGACGCTCCATTCGAACACTCGAGAACCTAGGCGTTAAATGCTGGACCCCCTACAAAAGGGTACGGGGAGGAGTTCGGTTTTTGGCTATCCCGTTTTTTACCTTCTTCCTTCCTTCTGTTTACCTTCAATATCATTGGAGCCTTTCTTTCGGCTTCTTCTGCTGTTTATTTTGAAGTTAAGCGACCTTAGAGATGAAGAAACGGAGGCGTTTTGGGACACGATGTCCTCGTTGCCTTAATGACCACCGTCCGATACCATCCATACCTAAATGCCCCGTGGAGGAGAGGTCTCTATGGAAAGGCTCGAAACCTACGGGGGGTGCTTCGCTTCCGTCATGGAATTCCGCGGAAGAATGAAAGCAACCTTCATGCTTTCCTGACTCCACATCGCATGTGAGGTTTGAGATCCTGGAAACGGAACTTATCTTCAGCCGTCCGATACCTTCCATACCTAAATACCTCATGCAGGAGAAGCCTCTATGGGATGCGTAAAACCTGCAGTTGTACATCGCTTCTCCCATGAAATCCCGCAAACGGATTCTTTTTTTTGCAGCCATGCTCATGGTGAATCGCGAGATCGACAACGGAAGCCAAGAGATGATGTGCTGTGGATTCCTTGAATGGACACGGTTCCCTATGACACAGCATTAGATCGTCATAGGATAATCGGATAATCTGTTGAGTGTAAAAACATCTGAATGTAATCTGATTGTAATACCCTCTAATTCTCTTATATGAGCATCCGAGGAATTCGGAACCAATGTCAGATTTTCACACGTGATTTAATTCATTATGCAACTTCAGTCGTCTTCTTCTTCGTTTTTTTTTTTTTTTTTTGAATGATTTGAGTGGTTTTTGTCTCCTTTTCTTTTGTGATGATTGGAGGTTTATAGCTATGAGACATTCTACATCGAAGAAAGCCCCTATGATGGAACTGAATTTTGACAGAGCGGTGTAGTGGATCAAAAGTAAAGCACTTCACCAAGATATATATATATATATATATTATATATATATTGAAATATCCATTAGGGAATCATGAATTCAATCTAGATTTGTCTCTATATTCAAAAAGAAAAAAACTATTCGGTTTCTTTATGGACAGAAATCTTAGTAAAGATTAAATTGTGTTATTGAGGACGAGTAAGGATCATGGTTCTTGGTTCTTCGTTCACCGATGGATTTATAGTGTTAAGGAGAAGTAAAGAAAGATAGGGTCCATCGAGAAAATAAAAGTTTATATAGAGGAAGAAGAGTTGGAGGGTCGTATTGGTATATGCGAGGAGGCCAAACACTAGTGTAAAACTCAAATAGAATATAAACGCTAGTGTAAAACAATAAGCCTAACCTAGCTAGGGTAACATTGGGAAAATCAAATAGAATATAATCTTGGATAAGTAATTACCATCAACATGAGTTGGGTTAAATTGACAACAATGTGATCAACTTGATCAGTGCTTGATCCGGGCCAATGTGTCCACCTTGGTCAGTACTTGATCTACTTGATCCGGCCCACCTTGGACCCAATATAAGGTCAAGATGTTTGACCCATACCAAGGCAAGCCACAGCAACCTTGCCGAAATGGGACCTGAAAATCCTTCTACCAAATGCCAGCCTGAGCTCAAGCCTATGTTCAAACTCAAGCTCAATTAAGCCTGGCACGAATAAGTCCACTAGTGTTGGAGGACTGTGATTGATTTGCATTGACCTGATTTACTTGCTATTCTTGTTCTCTTTGGCCCAATATGATCAAGCCCGCCTAAAAACCCTCCTAGGAGATCCTAAAAATGAACTAGGGCCAAGTTCAATATGGGTTCTAGCCTTGGGCTTAGGCCAGTCTTAGATCAGGCCTGGCAACGGTCCAAGTTTGGCTCAAAATATATGAAAATGTCTTTATGCACCATATACGGTGTAGATCATGTGAACTGCGCCTAGTGATTAGTGTGTGGATATTTTTTTTTAATCTTTGGCACGTGCATACACGTGCTGTGCATCAATCGTCATATATAGTGCAGCTTCTACTACATTGTATCCGATGCAGTAAGACTTTTCGAAACATGTATTCATCCAATTCAATCAAACTTTAGTCTCAAGGCCGAAGATGGCGTGGCTCATTGGGCCTTTATTTGGATAAGGTAACTCTGTCCCTAAGTGAAATACCTATTAGTCCTATATTAACCTATTTCAACAAGGTTCCTCAACATGTCTAATCCAGTCATTTCTAATATAGTCATTATAGTCAAGGTTTCTTTTTTTTTTTTCTGCTGTGTATACGATTTGAATGTTTAAAATTACACAAATTTACTAGAATTCTAGTTAAGTTATCATATTCTTCTCTCTTCTAATTTCATGTTCTCTAGTAGCTTTCAAAAGCATATGCGGGGAGAAGGGCGACATATTGCAAGCCTATAAACTAAAAAGCAAAGGTGATGATGACACGCAGAGGATCTCATGGAGCTTTTTTAAGGTTAGATTTATTTGGTTAGGTTATTTTCCAATGAACAAAGATTAATATTTGAAAGCCCTGGACAGATAATGAGCACCATTCTATTCCCCTCCCACTGCTAATACTTCTAGTGTTACGAGAAATGCTTCTTGGAGAGAGCACAGCAAAACGAGAGCCATGATACCTGAGTCCTATAGCTATACCACCATATAAAATGATGCCACCGTATTAGCCACAGAAACAAAGCTTTTTTGAAAAGGATATGAACAATATATCACATAACTTGCTTTTGCTGCGGCAAAGTCTTATGATTTGGGTTTTTTAATGCGAGCCGGATAAGAGAAAAAGAAGGCAACCTAAAACAATATGAAAATAGAAGGCATCTCTCCAATAACAAGTAAACCTGCATTGTCATGCTTTTTACCATATCTGCTCCGCTTGAAAATGGACCTAGCAGAAAAATAAAATTATAAAAATAAAAAAAAGAAGTTGGATCAATTTACGATCATTCATTTTATTTTTTTAATTTTTCAATAAAAATTATAATAACATATTGCACTACAAGTAAATATTGAAATAGCGATGCAAATTTAGCGACGCATCATTGCGTCGCTAAATTGCGACCACTTTGCGACGTCTCCGTGACAACAAAACATTGCGACGCAATTAGCGATGCATTAGCGACTCAATAAACTAGAAAATTAAAAAAAATTAATTTTTTTATTTAGCGATGAAAATAATGCATCGCAATATTTTTAAATTAATTTTTTATAAAATATTAATATAGGAAAAAAATATTGCGATGCAACTCAGTGTGTCGCAATGTTTTTAAAAAAATTAAATATGTTAAATAGCGACGCATTAGCGATGCAATAAACCAAAAAATTAGAAAAATTATTTTTAATTTAGCGACGCACCAATTGCGTCGCAAATAATTTAAATAAAATTAATTTTTATAAAATATAAATATGAGAAAAAAATATTACGACGCAACACAGTGCGTCGCAATGTTTTTAAAAAAATTAAATATGTTAAATAGCAATGCATTAGAGATGCAATAAAAATGAAAATTAGAAAAATTATTTTTTAATTTAGCGACGCAATAACTGCATCGCAATTATTTTAAATAAAATTAATTTTTATAAAGTATAAATATGAAAAAAATAATTGCGATGCAACACAGTGCGTCGCAATGTTTTTAAAATTTTAATTATATAAAATTGTGACGCATTAGCGACGCAATAAACCAGAAAATTAGAAAAATATTTTTAATTTAGCGACGCAATAATTACATCACAATTATTTTAAATAAAATAAATTTTTATAAAATATAATTATGAGAAAAAAATATTACGATGCAATTCAGTGCATCGCAATATTTTAAAAAAATTAATTATGTTAAATAGCGACGCATTAGCGACGCAATAAACCAAAAAATTAGAAAATTATGTTTTAATTTAGTGACGCACTTGTTGCATCATAATTATTTTAAATAAAATTAATTTTTATATAATATAATTATCATATTAAAAAATTCGATGAAACCCTTTGCGTCGCAATGTTTTAAAAAAAATTAATTATGTTAAAAAGCGATCGGTTTGAGATCGATCGTGGCCGATCGGAATCAGGGCTTGGATCGATCGCAACCGTCGGATCATCGCCGATCGGATCAATCACCATGGTTCGAGATCGGTAATGGCCAATCGGGATCAGGGCTGGGATCGATGGCAATCGTCGGATCGATGCCAATCGGTTCGATCGCCACGTTTCGAGATCGGTAGTGGACGATCGGGATCAGGGCTTGGATCGATCGCAACCGTCAGATCATCGCCGATTGGACCGATCGCTATGATCCGAGATGGTCGTGGCCAATCGGGATCATGGCTTGGATCGATCGCAACCGTCGAATTGTCGGCGATCGGACCGATCACCACGGTCCGAGATCGGTCATGGCCGATCGGGATAAGGGCTTGGATCGATCGCAACCGTTAGATCATAGGCGATCGGACCGATCGCCACGGTCCGAGATCGGTCGTGGTCGATCGGGATCAGGGCTTGGATCGATCGCAACCGTAGATTGTCAGCGATCTCGGACCGATGCAACGGTCCGGGATTGGTCATGGCCGATCGGGATCAGGGCTTGGATCGATCGCAACCATCGGATCATCAGCGATCGAACCAATCGCCACGGTTCGAGATCGATCGTGGCCGATCGGGATTAGGGCTTGGATCGATCGCAACCGTCGGATCATCAGCGATCTCGGACCGATCGCAACGGTCCGGGATCGGTCGTGGCCGATCGGGATCAGGGCTTGGATCAATCGCAATCGTTGGATCGTCAGCGATCTCGGACCGATTGCAACGGTCCGGGATCGGTCGTGGCCGATCGGGATCAGGGCTTGGATTGATCGCAACCGTCGGATCGTCGGCGATCGGACCGATCGCCACGGTCCGAGATCGATCATGGCCGATCGGGATCAGGGCTTGGATCGATCACAACCGTCGGATCGTCGGTGATCGGACCGATGCCACGATCCGAGATCGGTCGTGACCGATCGGGATCAGGGCTTGGATCGATCGCAATCATCGGATCATCAACGATCTCGGACCGATCGCAACGGTCCGAGATCGGTCGTGGCCGATCGGGATCACGGCTTGGATTGATCGCAACCGTTGGATCATCGCCGATCGGTCCGATCGGTCGATGCAATTTCCAAGAAAATAAAAATAATTTTCTCAGATAAAATAATTTTTAATATTGGGACGCATTTATTGCGTCGCAATGTTTTTAAGAAATATAATAGTAATAAAAAAAAAAAAAAAACATTACGACGCAATATGTGCATCGCAATTATTTTTAGAAAATATAATTTTTATCAGTTATAATTATTAAAAAAATATTGCGACGCATTAGCTATGCAGTTTCCTAAAAATAATTTTTTTAGAGAAAATAATTTTTAATATTGCGACACATGTATTGCATCGCAATGTTTTTTAGAAAAATAAATGTAATTAAAAAATTAAAAAAAAACATTGTGACGCATTATTTGCGTCGCAATTATTTTCAAAAATCAGTTATAATATTTTATCAGTTATAAATATTTAAAAAATATTGCGACGCATTTGCGATGCAATTTCCTAGAAAATAAAAATAATTTTTTCAGAGAAAATAATTTTTAATATTGCGAAGCATTTATTGCGTCGCAATGTTTTAAGAAAAATAAATGTAATAAAAAATTAAAAAAATATTGCGACGCAATATATGTGTCAAATTTTCATAAAATATAATTTTTATCAGTTATAAATATTTAAAAAATATTGCGACGCATTTGCGATGCAATTTCCTAGAAAATAAAAATAATTTTTCCAGAGAAAATAATTTTTAATATTGCGACGCATTATTTGCGTCGCAATATTTTTAAGAAAAATAAATGTAATAAAAAAATTAAAAAAAATATTGCGACGCAATATATGCGTCACAATTATTTTTAAAAAATATAATTTTTATCAGTTATAAATATTTAAAAAATATTGCGATGCAATTTCCTAGAAAATAAAAATTATTTTCTCGTCGGACATTAGCGCCAAGTTAGCGACTCATTAGCGACGTAATTAGTTGCGTCGCTAAATTTTGCATAAAATAATAAAAAAACCAAATTAGCGATGGATTAGCGACGCATTGTTGCATCGCTAATCCATAATAAAATTAAAAAAAATAGCGAGTGATTAGCGACGCATAAATTATGTCGCTAATCACCACTATTTAACGCTTGGTCGGGCCGGCCCCCCTTCCCTTCTTTTCTTCTTCCTATTCCTACCCTAGCTACCGCCGTCTGTCCGCTCCTCCGGCTCCCCCCGTCATCTCCCCTGGCGGTAGCTCCCCCCACTCCGACGGCGTCCCCTCGCAACCGAGGTAAGCACCCCCTCCTCCTAAATTATTAAAAAAAAAAAGGTTCTGGCCACGGCCATGGCCGTGGCTGTCTTCTTCGGCCACGGTCGCTGCCGTGGCCAACCGTGGCCTGGCCACGTTGGCCAGGCCCCCCAAAAAAAATAATTTACATTTTGGGGGGGGGGGGTTTCCCCACCCCCCCTTCGTCTTTTTCGGCCACGGCCACGGCCATGGCCGTCATCTCCGGCCACGGCCGCTGCCGTGGCCGTCTTCTCCAGCCACGGTGGCCAAGCCACCAAAAAAAAATTTACAGTTTGGGGGGGGAGTTTTCCCCACCCCCCCTTTGTCTTCTACGGCCACGGCCATGGCCGTGGCCGTCTTCTCCAGCCACGGCCGCTGCCATGGCCGTCTTCTCCAGCCACGGCCGCTGCCGTGACCGGCCGTGGCCTGGCCACGGTGGCCAGGCCACCGAAAAAAAAATTAATTGGGGGGGGTTTTCCCCACCCCCCCCTCCCGTTCGTCTTCTCCGGCCACGGCCGCTGCCGTGGCCGGCCGTGGCCTGGCCATGGTGGCCAGGCCATCAAAAAAAAAATTACAGTTTGGGGGGGTTTTCCCCACCCACCCCCCTTCGTCTTCTACGGCCACGGCCACGGCCATGGCCGTCTTCTCCGGCCACGCCCGCTGCCGTGGCCTGGCCACGGTGGCCAGGCCACCGAAAAAAAAAAGTTATGGGGGGGGGGGTTTCCCCCCCCTTCCGTTCGTCTTCTCCGGCCATGGTGGCCAGACCAAAAAATAAAAGTAACAGCTAGGGGGCTTTTCCCCACCCCCGGCCCCTTCAATTTAAAAAAAAATTAACACTCATAAAAAAATTAACAAAAAAATTAGATTCTATCGTATTTTATTATTTTTAAAATATTTTTAAATAATTTGATGACAAATATAAAAAAATATAAATATATTTTTAAAACATGAGCAACTTAATTTTTTTTAAAAAAGTAACAGCTAGGGGGGTTTTCCCCACCCCCCAGTCCCTTCAAATTTTTTTTTTTAACACTCATGAAAAAAATTAACACAAAAAAATTAGATTCTATTAGATTTTATTATTTTTAAAAATATTTTTAAATAATTTGATGACAAATATTAAAAAAATATGACTACTAATCTAATTTTTTATTAGATTAGTTATATATTAATTAATTTATGTCATTAGTCGGAGCTCTATGGATAAACTGATTTAGCTCATCAATCATAACTCTTTTTAAATCAACTGATTAAACTCATAAATCGTAGCTATTTAGGTCAATTAATTTAGCTTATCAGTTTTAACTTCTCAAGTAAGCTGATTTTAGACCATCAACCTTGTCTCTTTAGATCATCAATCAAAACTCTTTAGATAGGTCGAGCTGAATTAGCTTAGCTATTTAGGTCAACTAATTTAGCTCATTAACCATAACTCTTTAGATTAGGTAATTTCAAAATTGCAGTCATAGCTTTTCATTTCTTTATAGCTGTTTGTGCAATAATATTTGTGCATTTGTAGTTATTTACAATTGTTATGTCTTGATTATTTACATTCTGCTTCAAATTGAATGATGCATTAAATTATGTAATGCTAGATAGAAAGTCTTGTTGTATTATTATTTAATTTTAGCAACAAATTAGTAGTTTTAATGATTTATATTTTAGTCTTCACAAACATTTATATTCGATATAATAATTTTAAGAAGTCAGTGACTATATATATAGAACACTATTCCTATATATGTATAATTGACAAGAAGTTAAGAATAACAAGCATAAGTTCGATTGTCTTCAGATTTCCATATTATTAATCATAGCACTATAACCTTTAGACCCGTTTGAGAATTTGTAAGACTTAGTCTTGCAAATTCTCAAATTATCCTGGTGGACAGTTTGAGAATATTTTTTGCGATATGTTAGTCTGCTATTAATCATCGTTGGGTGAGATTGCGGTTTGTATTTGCTCATACGTTCTCCTAGTGTGGCATATATGCACACATTTAGGAGAACATATGGAAAATGCTGCTGAAATTTCAACGTAACCGATCGATGATAATTAATAGCAGAATAACATATCACAAAAAATATTCTTGAATGGGATAGGGCCTTACCTTTTAGACATGGAGTGAAGGTAGAATTAATTTAGGACACTTGAATGCTTGTGAAGTCTCATGATTAAACGGACCACCTTGCGGCCCGACCCAAACTCAAGCCCTAGCATTAGCTTGGCATGAACCTGTGCCTCGGTCCTTGCTAGCACGCCAAGGATCGTAGCCATGGCCGGGCCTTGCAGGGTAGGGACCTTAGTTGTCTAAAAAAAATTGGTTTAGTTATAAATTATTTAAATGGTTGTTATTAACCTAAGTTGTGTAAAAGAAATAATTTAGTTATATATTTAGTAATGCTAATATAGTTTTATAATGTGGTTTCCTTTAATGGTTTACCAGAAATTGTAGAGGTGGTTGAAGTTGAATATCCCGGTTGGCCTATGAAACGAACCGTATTATTTCGTTGTGATTGGTTCGATCCGACAGTTCCTGTAGGCAAAAGGGTTCATAACGACTACAATTTGGTTGAAGTAAACCATCGATGAAGATTGCAGAAATATGACCCATTCATCCTTGCATCCCAAGCTCAGCAAGTGTTTTACTGCGGATATCCAAGTTTGCGCAACGACAAACGAGATTGATGGGCTGTTTCTAAAATCGTCCCATGTTCAACAATCTTATTAGAGGAGAGTTCATCAAGTCAATCAGCCGAGTGCCCTGCATTTCAAGAGGATGAGATGGAAATGCATGCAATTGAGAATGATACAAGGGCTCCTGAAACATCACTTAGAGATCCAAATGGTAATGTCCAAGAAATTGCGGATGCAAATTGTTGGCCCAGATGACAACCCAAGAGGGGGGGTGAATTGGGTTCTTTTAAAAATTAGCCTTTTAAAAATGTTTGCTTAATAAGAATGAAGGCAATAGCAATGCAAATACAAAGTGCAGTGAATAAAAAGAGATAGAGAAAGAGTCAATGAAAGCACGGCAAACACAAAGATTTTATAGTGGTTCGGTGTATCCAACACCTACGTCCACTCCCAAGACTCACTTGGGTCCACACTATAATCACCCTAGATTACAGCAGAGTTGTTTTACAAGCTCACAACTCAAACTTGTTGTTTTCCCGGGATCACAACGAACCCAGCTAGTTTTCAAGGGCTCACCAGCACAAAAAACCCTAACCCAAGCTTTGCCAAGCTTGTACCGAGGTAAGACTACCTCCACTAGTTCAATCCCCCAGATTGAACTAGACACAAAGAATAGAAGTATTGTTTTTCAGTTACAAAGCTCCTCAATGAGCAGATAAACAAATATAAGAATAAAGTTTAGGAAAGCCTGATTTGCAGTTGGTTGGCTTTGAGCTTTTCTTCTTTTCCTCAACTCCTTTGAAGTGTAGAATCGGGCCTCAGCTTGGATTCTTCACGGAATGTATGTTGGAGTTGATTTAAGCTTTTCCTCTTTTCTTTGAGTGTTGAAAATCACTTGAGATGCTCTTGAATAGCTCTTGGATTTTCTTCTGAAGCTTCCTTGGATTGTTGAGCTTGAACACAGAAGGAGCTTCCTTTGATTTCACACTCTTTCTTTCACTCTATTTTGAATCACGGATTTTTTCAAATGAAGCTCTATTTTTCGATTTTTCTTTTCTTTTCTCTTGAAATGAATATCTCTCAGTTTTTATCTCTTTGATTTGAAAACGGCTTCTCTATTTATAGATTCTGCAAAAATATAGCCGTTAGAAACAAAGAAAAAATAGCCGTTAATCAAAAATCTTACCGTTGACGCTGAGTTGGCATTCGGAAAAATTTCTCCCAGATTTGCTGGAGTCGACTCATGCTTTCCGCGAGTCGGCTCGAGGTCGTGATACCAAAAATAGAAATGTTCAGAAAGTCAAAGGGTCGACTCATCAAAAGTGAAGTGTCGACTCCTGACAGTCGGGGGTCGACTCATGAAAAGTTGGGGGTCGACTCGCGAAGTGCTCAAAAACACACCTCTGGTGTCTGAGCGGAGTCGACTCGCACAGTCATGGAGTCGGCTCGACAGAATCGGGGGTCGACTCAAGAAATTGCATGGGTCGACTCGAGACAGACAGTCATTTCTGTACTCTGAGTGGAGTCGACTCTGAAACTCAAGAGTCGGCTCCGGAACGTATCAAAAATCAGAAAGTTTTCTGATTGACTTTAAATTCATCCAGATTCATTTTAAATCATTATTTTGACTTGAATATAATAAAATTGACATTAAGAATCAATTCAGGAAATGTTCCAAAACTCATTGATTATCATATGAAGTATAGAATTTCTTTTTGAAAGCTTAAACATTGAACATGAAGTTACTTTCAGTTTGATTAAAGTTATACTTTAACATTCTCATTCATTGTTCTAAATAAATTCATTGCTCATGTAAATAAACTCATTACATCTTTTAATGTGCACATGGCTTTTGGTAATCATCAAAATCAATAAGATTGGGGCATATAATTTTTCAACAAACTCCCCAACAATCTCCCCCTTTTTGATGATGACAAAAACATTGAGTTTATGTATGATTGATTCGTGAATTTATTTTGATTTCATAGTTAGGCTTAGGCTCCCCCTGAATGAGGTAGCTCCCCCTATGAAACTCAAATAAATATCCATTCATTCAATTATTTATCTCATTAATTAATTGATTTCTCCCATATGCATATACAGTTATAAAACTATAAAACTATAAAACTCTCCCCCTTTTTTGTTATCAACAAAAAGGTAGAGAAGCATTAAACATAGTCATTTATTCATTCATTCAAGATATGATTTATCAAAATCATTCATTCATTGATAATAGGAAGAAATACATGAGTATTCAAAATAGACAATTCATTACATCAAAGTGTCTAATACATCAAAGTGTCTAATACATTGATACCAAAATGCAAAACATAACATTAACTTCAATACATTGCAAGGACTGAGTATCTAATACATTAAAAGTGAGTCCTAACAATCCTAGTCAAATGATCAATTATGTTTTTCATTCCATCAGTTTGTATCTTCACATAGTCCTTTAGTCTCTCATCCACAAAGGTGCAAGCAGTCAAAATTTTATCTTGTAGCTCTGCGTTGCATTTAGAATATGTTTCACCATCACCGCAAACATCTTTAAGTTCTTCAAATATGTTCTTAAGATCTCCACTCAAAGACTCTGAAGAAGTGCTAAGTGTAGATTCTATCTTGGTGATTCGGTCATCCAAAGAGTATAGAGTTTCCTTGAGATTCATAAACTTGTTTTCAAACTCTGATTTTAATTTTTCTGACTGATCATCAAGAAGGCCTTTGAGTTGCCTTAACTGAAGTTCTGTGAAGCCAACTGATGAAGATGAAGCTTGATCAAACAATGGAGCAGGGGTAGGAGCAGGAGCAGAAATAGGAGGGCTCGGAGGTGCAGGTGAAGAGTGTCTAACCGATGGTCCCGGTGCCTCAGCATCCGCTGCTCTTTCTTCCATCAACCCTTTCCTTTCCCATCTTCCGTTCTTCTTAACAAATCCCATCCTATGTATAGTGGCCAAGCTGTAAAAATCTGTGTGTCTCAAGTTCCTCATAGGCTCACTATCAAAAATGACAATCCCTTGGCTCTGGAAAATTTTAGTGAGGATCATGCCATAGGGCAAGCTTGATTTTCTCTTACCTCCACAGTCGGCAATATACCATAAAATCATACTAGGAAGGTTAATGGGTTTACCCGTTACAATTGCATCCATCACAAAAATATCCCTTTCTGACACATAATCGAATCTCCCAATTTTGGGGAAAAGGATCCTACTACAGATGTTGTGGAGCAGTCTCAGTTCTAAGGATAACTGATTGGCAAAAACTTCCTCAAAACCGACAACCTCCCGGTTAAGTAGCCTAGACAGTGCTGGGCTTCTGTCATCCGAAGAAAATGTAGAAGTTCCTGACATGGGTAGATCCAACAATCTTGAAAGCAGCTCTACAGTCACTGAAATTCGGTTTTCTCTAACAATGCTTATAAGACCATTATCTCCTCTAGATAGATTCTTATAAAATTCCTTGACAAGGGCGGGATATGTAGGGCAATCTAAGGAGCAGATCTTTTCCCAACCCATCTCAATCAGCTGTCTTCCCAAAAGAAATCCCTCAGCCTCAAACAATTCAAAATCTACTTTCCTCCCGTAGTAATAATTCTATCAGCGAGTCTATCTACCTGAGAAGGAGCTGTACATGGAGAAGCATTTGGAGTTGAGGAAGATGATGTTGAATCCGAGCTAGGTGATGGCTCACGAACCGGACGCCTTACGGTCTTCCTCACAGCCCTCTTCCTCTTAACACCGGCCGCACAAAGGTTAGAACCTCGAGTTTTAGGGGCCATTGATCGATTGGAAGGGTTAATCAGGGATTCTTGGGAATTTGGAAGGTCTGGAAGTGTTTGGAGAGAGTATTTTGACGATTCGAGATGATAGAAAAGAACGGCGAGTCGACTCTGCCCTAGATAAATCAACCTGGGACCACTTCGAGTCGGCTCCCGCAAAGCAAGGGTCGACTCCGGACAGTCACAGAAAACCATCCCGAAGTGGAGTCGACTCGCGCCGAGAAGGGGTCGACTCGAGAGTTTCAGTAGAAACTAGGAGTCGACTCCGATACTCATCGAGTCGGCTCCGAGACCATTTCAGAGCAAAAACATGAAATTTCTGAAATGTGTCCGGAAATTGATCATAAAAATTGATAAAATAATCATTGGATTTGAATAGATCAATTAGATGTGAATTCTAGATAAGATTTCCTTAAAGATCAAGGATTTGAAAGAATTTTAGATAAACTTTCCTTAGGGGTTTCAAATTCATTCTAATGGATCACAAATCCCTAACTCTCCTCTAAGATAACAGAATCTTTCTTCACTTAAGGGTTTTGTAAATATATCTGCTAATTGTTCTTCAGTGTTAACATAGTCAAGACAAATTTCTCCATTAGCTACATGTTCTCTTATAAAATGATATCTAATTTCTATGTGTTTGGTTCTGAATGTTGAATTGGATTCTTTGTTAGATTAATTGCACTTGTGTTATCACATTTTATAGGTGTCTTATCAAGTGTGATACCATAGTCTTCAAGTTGTCGCTTAATCCATAGGATTTGAGCACAGCAACTTCCAGCTGCAACATATTCAGCTTCAGTAGTTGATAATGCAACTGAATTTTGCTTTTTGCTAAACCATGAGATTAAGTTACTTCCTAAGAATTGGCATGCACCACTTGTTTTTCTATCTAACTTACATCCAGCATAATCAGAATCAGTGTATGCAATCAGATTTAATGTTGAGTCTCTAGAATACCATAAACCTACATTTTTGTTCCACTTAAGTATCTTAGTATTCTTTTAACAGCAATTAAGTGTGATTCTTTAGGTTCAGACTGAAATCTAGCACATAAGCAAACATCAAACATTATATCTGGTCTACTTGCAGTTAAGTAAAGTAGGGATCCGATTATACCTCGATAATATTTTTGATCAACCTTCTTACCTTCTTCATCTTTGTCCAGCTTGCATGAAGGACTCATTGGTGTTCCGAGGGGTTTGATTGATTCCATACCAAACTTCTTTAAAATTTCTTTGTGTACTTTGTTTGGTTGATAAAGATTCCCTCTTTGCTTTGTTTGATTTGGAGTCCAAGGAAGAAGTTGAGTTCTCCCATCATGCTCATTTCAAATTCGCCCTGCATCAACTTAGCAAACTCTTGACATAGAATATTGTTAGTAGCACCAAAAATGATATCATCAACATATATTTGAACTACTAATAAATCCTTACTTTTCTTTTCAAAAACAATGTTTTATCAACATTTCCTCTTATAAAATTATTTTCAATTAAAAATTTACTTAATCTATCATACCAAGCTCTAGGTGCTTGTTTCAAACCATATAATGCTTTGTGCAATTTAAAAACGTGATTTGAAAATTCATGATCTTCAAAACCTGGTGGTTGTTCTACATATACTTCTTCATTTATAAATCCATTTAGAAAAGCACTTTTTACATCCATTTGAAATAAGTTAAAATTCATATGACATGCAAATGCAAGTAATAGTCTAATGGCTTCTAATCTAGCTACTGGTGCAAAGGTTTCATCAAAATCAATACCTTCTTCTTGATTATATCCTTTTGCAACTAATCTAGCTTTGTTTCTAATTACTATGCCATTTTCATCTAGTTTATTTCTAAATATCCATTTTGATCCTATAACAGAATGATTTTTAGGTCTTTCAACTAAAGTCCATACATTATTTTGTGAATTGATTTAATTCTTCTTGCATTGCTAACATCCAATTATTATCTTTTTCAGCTTCTTCAATAGTTTTAGGTTCAATTTGTGATACAAATGCAAGATGATTACTAATGTTTCTCATAGATGATCTAGTTCTTATTCCTTGAGATGGATCACCTATAATCAATTCCTTAGGGTGACTATAAGCATATCTCCAATCCCTAGGTAGATCTACATCATTATGATTAGTGTTAGTATCATCATCCTTAGGTGAATCATTATCTTTAGCGTCTTGCTCTTGATCTAAAGATACATCAATATTTAATTTTTCAAGATCTTTTTCAATTAAGTTTGTATCTTCTTCATCATCAAACTTTTCGGAATGGGTTGCTAAAGATTCATCAAAAACTACATGAATGGATTCTTCAACAACTAGAGTTTTCTTGTTAAATACTCTATATGCTTTACTAGTAGTAGAGTATCCTAAGAATATTCCTTCATCAGATTTAGCATCAAATTTGCCTAAATTATTTTTACCATTATTGTGAATAAAACATTTACAACCAAATGCATGAAAATATTTAATGTTGGGTTTTCTATTATGCCATAATTCATAAGGTGTTTTCTTTAAAATAGGTCTATTAAGGCTCTATTTAGGATGTAACATGCTGTGTTAATAGCTTCCGCCCAAAAGTATTTCGGGAGTTTACTTTCACATAGCATGGTACGGGCCATGTCTTCTAGAGTCCTATTTTTCCTTTCAACTACACCATTTTGTTGTGGGGTCCTAGGTGCAGAAAAGTTATGATTAATACCATTTTCATTGCAAAAACTTTCAAATAAGTGATTTTCAAATTCAGTTCCATGATCACTTCTTAGAGACACTATGGTAGTGTTTTTCTCATTTGTTACTTTCTTGAAGAATTTCATGAATATCGAGAAAGTCTCATCTTTGTGAGCTAAAAACATTACCCAAGTGAATCTAGAGTAATCATCTACTATCACAAGACCATATTTCTTTCCTCCTAGACTTGTGGTTCTAGTTGGTCCAAAAAGGTCCATGTGAAGTAGCTCTAATGGCCTAGAAGTTGAAACAATATTTTTAGATTTGAAAGAACTTCTCGTTTGTTTTCCAAACTGACATGCATATTTTGTTATTTTCAAAATCTAATTTAGGTAAACCTTTTACTAAATCCATTCTTATTAGTTTTGAAATCAGGTGTGTGCTTGCGTGACCTAATCTTCGATGCCACACCAACCAATCTCATTCATATTAGCATTATTAGCAACTAAGCAATGATTATTAGTAGACAATTGTCTAAATCAATCATGTATACATTGCCATTTCTATTTCCAATAAAAACAATGCTATTATCAATGGGATTAGCTACAGTGCATAAAGAAGATTCAAATGAAACTTTAAAACCTTTGTCACATAATTGACTTATACTAATTAAGTTATGCTTTAAACCATCAACATAAAGTACATTTTCAATATATGTGGAGGGAGTTATTTGAATGTTACCAAACCCCAAGATTTGGCCTTTGCCATTGTCGCCAAATGTAACAACTCCTCCTTTCTTTTCTTCAAGGGTGATGAATTCTTCTTTGTCACCCGTCATATGTCTTGAGCAGCCACTATCAAGATACCACTTTCTCTTTGATCTCTTGGCCACAAGACATTCCTGCAATGAAATTAGACTTTATGTTTAGGTACCCAAGCTTTCTTGGGTCCTTCATGGTTAGTACCAACAAATATTGTTCCTTTCGGAACCCATATTTTCTTCCCTTTAACATTTAAGTTTTTATTAGGTTTCAGAATTTTACATTCATAAGATTTATGTCCTTTTGATTACATTTAAAGCATGTAAAATTACTTTGGCCAGCACGAACAAAAATATTTTTCAGTGATTTTTGTTTTCTTAAAGTGTTATATCCTAATCCGGCTTTGTCAAAAACTGCTTTTTGACTATTTAATAACATGTCTAATTTAGTTGAGCTTAATGTAAACTTATCAACTATGTTCTTATGTTTTTCAACCTCTTTCCTTAGTTTATCATTTTCATTAGAGATTGATTCTTTTTCTTTTATTAAAATTTCATTTTCAGATTTAAGTTTCTTAACTTCATTATTAAGATTTTCCTTTTCTTGAATGAAAGTTAAGTTTTCATTTTTCAAAATCTTGTATTTCTTTTTCAAAACCTTGAAATCCCCACAAGTTCATTAAAAGCATCAAAAAGTTCATCAAAAGCAAATTCATCGCAAGGGTTGTCGGAACTTACCTCATCATCGTCGTCCGCCATGAAACATACGTTTGCGACTTCCTTTTGTTCTTCTTCTTCGGAAGAAGATTCCTCGCTATCACTCCATGTCGCCACATAAGCCTTCTTTTTCTTTTTGTAGGCTTTCTTCAATTTTGGACATTCATTCCTAAAGTGCCCCGGTTTATTACACTCATAACAAGTCAAGGGGTCTTTCTCTTTTTCTTGTCCTTGTCCTTATTTATCCTTTTCTCCTTCCCACTTAGCTCCAAATTTTTTCTTGTGGAAGGGTTTCTTTCTCCTCATGAATCTTTTAAATTTCTTTGCTAAGAGAGCAGTCTCTTCATCATCATCATCATCATCACTGCTGCTCTCTTCTTCTTTTGCAGCTTTGAGGGCAATTACTTTCTTTTTCTTGTGTCCTCCTCTACATGCTGCCTCATAGTCAGCTCATGGGTCATAAGGATCCTAGAAGCTCCTCTAAGGGTAAAGTGTTGAGGTCCTTAGCTTCTTGGATTGCTGTCATTTTTGCTTCCCATGATCTTGGTAATGACCTAAGAATTTTTCGAACAAGTTCAGAGTTAGTATATGTCTTACCAAGACTTTTCAAACCATTACAATATCTGTAAATCTAGTGTACATGCATGCAATGGTTTCAGATTGTTCCATGCTAAATAATTCATATTTATGAACAAGAATATTAATTTTAGATTCTTTTACTTGATTGGTACCCTCATGGGTAACCTCTAATCTATCCCAAATCTCCTTTGCGGAATTACATGTGGAGATTCTATTGAATTCATTAGCATCTAAGGAGCAATATAAACATTCATGGCTTTAGCATTAAGCTGTGCCATTTTCCTATCATTATCATTCCAGTCCCTTTCGGGCTTAGGAACAATAGTGCCATCTATAACATGTGTGGGTGTACTAGGTCCATTGATTATAACACCCATAGCTCATAATCAGAAGCTTGAATGAATATCCTCATTCTAGCTTTCCAATATGAATAATTTGAGCCATTAAACAGTGGAGGTCTATTCGTAGAATGACCTTCAGCAAATGATCCAACTTGTGTTGCCATTTGGAACTTTAGCTCTTGATCGTGTGATCAAAATCTAATGAGCACTAGCTCTGATACCAATTGTTGGCCCAGATGACAACCCAAGAGGGGGGGGTGAATTGGGTTCTTTAAAAATTAGCCTTTTAAAAATGTTTGCTTAATAAGAATGAAGGCAATAGCAATGCAAATAAAGTGCAGTGAATAAAATAGAGATAGAGAAAGAGTCAATGAAGCACGGCAAACACAAAGATTTTATAGTGGTTCGGTGTATCCAACACCTACGTCCACTCCCAAGATTCACTTGGGTCCACACTATAATCACCCTAGATTACAGCAGAGTTGTTTTACAAGCTCACAACTCAAACTTGTTGTTTTTCCGGGATCACAACGAACCCAGCTGGTTTTCAAGGGCTCACCAGCACAAAAACCCTAACCCAAGCTTAACCAAGCTTGAACCGAGGTAAGACTACCTCCACTAGTTCAATCCCCCAGATTGAACTAGACACAAAGAATAGAAGTATTGTTTTTCAGTTACAAAGCTCCTCAATGAGCAGATAAACAAATATAAGAATAAAGTTTAGAAAGCCTGATTTGCAGTTGGTTGGCTTTGAGCTTTTCTTCTTTTCCTCAACTCCTTTGAAGTGTAGAATCGGGCCTCAGCTTGGATTCTTCACGGAATGTATGTTGGAGTTGATTTGAGCTTTTCCTCTTTTCTTTGAGTGTTGAAAATCTCTTGAGATGCTCTTGAATAGCTCTTGGATTTTCTTCTGAAGCTTCCTTGGATTGTTGAGCTTGAACACAGAAGGAGCTTCCTTTGATTTCACACTCTTTCTTTCACTCTATTTTGAATCACGGATTTTTTCAAATGAAGCTCTGTTTTTCGATTTTTCTTTTCTTTTCTCTTGAAATGAATATCTCTCTATTTTTATCTCTTTGATTTGAAAACGGCTTCTCTATTTATAGATTCTGCAAAATATAGCCGTTAGAAACAAAGAAAAATAGCCGTTAATCAAAAATCTTACCGTTGACGCTGAGTTGGCATTCGGAAAAATTTCGCCCAGATTTGCTGGAGTCGACTCATGCTTTCCGAGTCGGCTCGAGGTCGTGATACCAAAAATAGAAATGTTCAGAAAGTCAAAGGGTCGACTCATCAAAAGTAAAGTGTCGACTCCTGACAGTCGGGGGTCGACTCATGAAAAGTTGGGGGTCGACTCGCGAAGTGCTCAGAAAAACACCTCTGGTGTCTGAGCGGAGTCGACTCGCACAGTCATGGAGTCGGCTCGACAGAATCGGGGGTCGACTCAAGAAATTGCATGGGTCGACTCGAGACAGACAGTCATTTCTGTACTCTGAGTGGAGTCGACTCTGAAACTCAAGAGTCGGCTCCGGAACGTATCAAAAATCAGAAAGTTTTCTGATTGACTTTAAATTCGTTCCAGATTCATTTTAAATCATTATTTTGACTTGAATATAATAAAATTGACATTAAGAATCAATTCAAGAAATGTTCCAAAAACTCATTGATTATCATATGAAGTATAAATTTCTTTTTGAAAGCTTAAACATTGAACTTGAAGTTACTTTCAATTTGATTAAAGTTATACTTTAACATTCTCATTCATTGTTCTAAATAAATTCATTGCTCATGTAAATAAACTCATTACATCTTTTAATGTACACATGGCTTTTGGTAATCATCAAAATCAATAAGATTGGGGCATATAATTTTTCAACAAACTCCCCAACACAAATGTTCGGTTTCTTCCGATGATAATGAAACTGAATCGTAGTCCGATACGACATCGGATGTTGAACCAACATTTCACGAAACAAATGACACCGATTAAACATAGAGGTTTTTTTAAATTCAACTTTATTTTATAAGTGATAAA
>UESW01004817.1:77831-230773 GCA_900491605.1 Calamus simplicifolius | reverse complement strand
AGAGTTTGCCCCCAATAAATATGGCGGGCTATAGTAACAGTCTGTATAACTGCCAACTATCGCAAAGCAAAGGATGGGCATCCTCGCGGTCCGCTCCACCCTGAATCCACCCAATGACGATAGCCGAATCTTTCTCAATGAGGATCCTCTGAGTCCGCAACTATCGAGTCGCTCTGACAATGGCCGCTCATGAAGGGTTTATTAATTTTGATTAGATATGGTTGATGACAGACAACAATGGGATAAGCTATGAAAAAGGTAAAAAAAAAAAAAAAAAAAGTAAAGAGTGAGGAGAAAAGTGAAAGTTTGGAACTTGGTGCTCCTTCATGGAGGGTTTACTAATTTTGAGGCCCGGCGTAGAACTAATACAATTCATATATATAAATAAGCTGCTCGTGTTGCTCCAAGAGGCACCACTGTAGAAGAGCGTGTAGGGATTGGTGGGTGGAGATTTGAATCGGAGGTTGATTTTGATTTCAAGGGAAGAGAGTTTTGACCTTTGAAAGGATATGGGAGCAGGAATAGTAGCATGGGAACGTAGTGACTATTTTTCGAACATGCTTCTCGCCAGATAATTTTTAAAGGTTGATGTGTTACATCTGATATAGTTACGAGACTGCATTGGGTAGCATCCAAAGAATATTATTTTAGCCTAATAT
This sequence comes from Calamus simplicifolius, assembly GCA_900491605.1. Classification (NCBI taxonomy): domain Eukaryota; kingdom Viridiplantae; phylum Streptophyta; class Magnoliopsida; order Arecales; family Arecaceae; genus Calamus; species Calamus simplicifolius. The sequence continues at coordinate 230,114 of UESW01004817.1, read as the reverse complement.
GAAATGTCTCTAGACAGAGAGAAATTTGTCAGCCACTTATTAGTGAGTTGTTCATATGGGTAAATTAGTTGATAGATTAAAAGAAAAAACAAAATAATCAGATGAACAATGTACCAGTAAATTTATGGGTTACCCATTTTTCTTAGGAAAAAAAATTGTAGGAGGGGAGTGAGGAAAAATGAGTCCATCCTTGGCAGAAAAGCAGACGTCTTAGGAAGCAATATGCCTGAATCTCTCAAATCTAGCTTAGTATGACTTGAATGTAACTTAAAATATTTAAAATAAGATCGAATCGAATTTACATTTGAGTCAAATATTATTTATTATTTTATAGTTAAAATATAACAATTGATACACTTTGTACACCGTCCCCGGTACAGCAAGGCCTACGTGGGCTGCACCGCCTCTTCCGATTGGTCCACGTGGCTCCGATGTGGATGACCTGACGGGCGGTATGGCTTTGCTTTGACGTAACGTTCTGAACGTGACGGCCATTTAAAGCAGTTCTCTTTTTTCAAAATTAGCGTGCGGACGAAAATGCCCTTTCCCTCCTTCATAGCGCCATTTTATGTTGTATGTCATCTGTGCAAGAAGAACTCTGTTTCTTCCCCGGTCGAAAGAAAATATTTCAGCATCGAGGCTGGAAAACCTGGCTACTGGAGTCTGTGTACAAAAACTTCTGGAGGAAATGTCATCCGTAACACAAAGTAAAAACTCTTTCTTCCCACTTCTTTATTACACCAACAGTTTTTTTCTGGTTAGAGTTAGTTAATGCGTGACCAAACCGTTTAATGCGCGGGTAACTACCTTAGAACAAAATAGTTATGACATTCTGGGAGTCATAACTATTTTGTAAGCACGAATGTCATACTCTTTTAATGTGGCCCTGTTATACCTCATGAAACCCCTGATATACTGTTAAGACACCGTAGTTACAGGCCTAGGACACCCGTGCGCCAAACGAAAGTTGGAGAAAAGCCTCGCGACACCGTAGTTACAACGCTACAACACCCATGCTTATAACCTTTGCGATCTTCGTATGTTGCTTTCCGGAGTATCGTAGCTTGTTCTATGCGGTGTCTTTAAATGCTATAAAGGGTGTGTCGTGCTTATAAACGACGCTGGAGAGCAGGCCCGCGACACCCCGTATGGAGAACACCCCGCTTTAATAGTCATGTCATCGGTGTCGTCGCCTAAAAGCTAGGGTGTCGTAAAATGAGAACTGGGGTGTCGTTAACAGCCTGAGTCGGTGCTGTCGTCATTCGCGACACCCCAGTTGAAAATTGACGACACCCAAGCTCTCATCTGACGACACCCGTGCTTAGAACTGACCACGGCGAGAAGGCCCGCGACAACCAAGTTACTAAAATTTAATTTTATTTATTAAAAAAAAAAAAGAAAAAAAAATACATTAGCCCTTACTGGGGCTTGTCTCCTTCGGTCGCTGCGTCGGCGATCTGGCACTGGAGGGACGCTACTTGCCCCTCCAGTTGGCTGTTGGCCCGACGCAGGACCTCTATCTCTTTTGTGGAAATGGCCAGGTATTGCTCGGCCGCCTTGCTGAGTCGCTCGTTGATTGCGAGCGACTCAGCATAAACCTCCGCATCGATGGTGACGGTTGCGCGGCGGCTTCCGTGGTTGCCATTAGATCCCCTCGCCTCTGGAAGCCATCTCAGTGGTCAGTTCAAGCTGGAAAGGTGATTAATGATGGCATTCCCCCATCCTTATTTAAGGTACTCCTGGCGGGTGTTTCGATTGCCACGCGCCACCATCTCAGTGGGCGGTTCATAGGAATCGAATCGGTGCGTCACCCCGCCCCTCCCCACGTTGAGTTTCGAGGGATGGGGAACAGAACAGAGTTTCGTGAAGCCAACCATCGTAAGTTTAACATCGTCCCAAGAGTAAATTCATGACCCCCAAGGATGATTTGGATTTCGGCCGAAACTCCTTCGCGACACCCCTGTTGAAAGCTCACGACACCCTAGCATCAATGCTTCGACACCCGTGCTTAGAACTGAACACGGAGAGAACCCCCACGATACCCCAGGGAGAATTGGATTTTAGCTCACGACACCCTAGCTTTAAGGCGACGATACCTTAGCTTGAGGAACTACAATAATCCCCGCGACACCCCAGGGAGAATTGGATTTCAGCTCACGACACCCTAGCTTTAAGGCGACGACACCCATGCATTAACAGTGAACCCACGTTAATCACCTTTTCAGGGGTGTCATCCCCTTAAAGCTAGGGTGTCGTGAGTTTTCAACTGGGGTGTCACGAAGGAGTTTCGGCCGAATTTGACAAGGGGTGTCGCGGGGGTTCTCTCCGTGATCAGTTCTAAGCACGGGTGTCGTCGCCTTAAAGCTAGGGTGTCATGAGCTTTCACCAGGGGTGTCGCGAAAGAGTTTCGGCCGAAATCCAAATCATCCCTGGGATGTCGCGGGGATTCTCTCTGTGTTCAGTTCTAAGCACGGGTGTCGAAGCATTGATGCTAGGGTGTCGTGAGGTTTCAAGTGGGGTGTCGCGAAGGAGTTTCGGCCGAAATCCAAATCATCCTTGGGTGTCGTGAATTTTCTCTTGGGACGACATTAAACTTACGACGGTTTGCTTCCCGAAACTCTGTTCTGTTCCCCATCCCTCGAAACTCTACGTGGGGGGGGGGGGCGTGGTGGCTCACCGATTCGATTCCTGTGAACAACGACTGAGATGGTGGCGCATGGCAATCGAAACACCCGCCAGGAGTACCTTAAATATGGATGGGGGAATGCCATCGTTAATCACCTTTCCAGCTTGAACTGACCACTGAGATGGCTTCCAGAGGCAAGGTGAGATCTACTGGCAGCCATGGTAGCCACCGTGCAACGGTCACCATCGACGCGGAGGTATATGCGGAGTCATGCGCAATCAGCGAGTGACTCAGCAAGGCGGCCGAGGAATACCTGACCGTTTCAACGAGAATGATAGAGGTCCTGCGTCGGGCCAACAGCCAGTTGGAGGGGCAAGTAGCGTCCCTCCAGCGTCAGATCGTGGACGCAGCGACCGAAGGAGATGAGAAGCCCCAGTGAGGGATAATGTACTTTTTTTCCTTTTTTTAATTTGATAAATAAAAATAAATTTTAGTAACTTGGTTGTCTCAGGCCTTCTCGCCGTGGTCAGTTCTAAGCACGGGTGTTGTCGCCTTAAGCTAGGGGTGTCGTGAGCTTTCAACAGTGGTGTCTCTAAGGAGTTTCGGCCAAAAACCAATTCTCCTAGGGTGTCACGGGGATTGTTTGCGCGGTCAGTTCTAAGCACGGGTGTCGTCACCTTAAAGCTAGGATGTCGTGAGCTTTCAACGTGGGTGTCTCGAAGGAGTTTCGGCCAAAATCCATTTCTCCTGTGGTCTCGGAGGGATTCTCCGCGCGGTCAGTTCTAAGCCACGGGTGTCGTAGCATTGGAGCTAGGGTGTCATTAGATTTCAACTGGGATGTCGCGAAGGAGTTGCTGCTGAAATCCAATTCTCCTGGGGTGTCACGGGTATTGTCCGCGCGGTCAGTTCTAAGCAAGGGGTGTCGTAGCATTGGTGCTAGGGTCAAAGAAGTTTTCAACTGGGGTGTCGCGAAGGAGTTGCGGCTGAATTCGACAAGGGTGTCGCGGGTATTCTCACCGCAATCATTTCAAATGGCCACATTTGCACGAGGGGTGAAGGTGCACGGCCTCGCCTTATCACTAGTGTGGCATGTGATGATAAATGGGGTGTCGTATTGTTTTAACATTTGTGTCCTCAATCCTAATCCTTTGTCAGCATATATTGACAACTAAATCTATGGATACATTGTTTATGACTGCATGCTTATATTTTCACAGTTGATGCTGAAATTGTAGAACGGAAAGAAGAAGATAACACTCCCGGCCGTGCACCTTCACCCGTCGCTCCAAATGCAGTGGATGATATTGTAGTTCCTCAAACTGGGATGGAATTCAATTCAGCAGATGATGTATATACGTTCTACAATGGATACGCGAAACGAGTTGGCTTTGGAATCACAACAGTGTGTAGCAGGGCCAACAACAAAAAATAACTTTGCTTCAAGCACCTGGCGTGTTGGAGGCAAGGAAAATCTAGAAAATTAGAGAAGAGTATGAATCATAGGGATACTGGGAAAGTTGGTTGTATGGCATCCATAAAAGCAAGACTGAATGCTACAAGTGGTAAGTGGATTTTGGATGAGGTTTCTCTAGAACATAACCATGGGCTGTCCATAACATCATCTGGTTATCTACGGTCGCATAGGAGGATCAGCACACCAGAGAAGGCAGAGATCAGCAATTTACATGCCGTGAATGTTCCGACGACTCAGATATACTCTGCCATAGCAAGGAGAAAAGGGGGCAGAGGACAATTGGATTTCACCGAGAAGGATGCTCGTAACTTCATTTGTCGCGAACGTCAGTCTAAGCTGAAAGAAGGAGATGCTCAGTCGATGGTAATTCATTTCGCCGAAATGCAACTCAGAAATCCCAATTTCTTCTATTCCTTAGACCTCAATGATAATGGTCATCTGAGGTCTGTCTTCTGGATTCATCCAAGGTCAAGATTGGCATGCACATACTTCGGTGATGTTCTAAGCTTTGACTCAACTTACTTGACAAACAGATATCAAATGCCTTTTTGTCCATTCGTTGGGGTCAACCATCATGGACAGTCCCCTTGCTTGGATGCGCATTGTTGTCTGATGAGAGTACTGAGACATATAAATGGGTTTTTTAGACTTGGCTGGATGCAAATGGTGGTCAAGCACCTATTGCCATGATTACTGACCAAGATAAGGCAATCGAGGCTGCTGTCAAAGAAGTTTTTCCTAACACACGACATCGATTTTGTCTTTGGCATATATTGAAGAAGATACCGGAAAAGATTGGCCACATTTGCACGGCAAATCCCAAGTTTATGGTTGATTTCGATGAGGCAATATATGATTCATTGACCATAAATTCATTCGAGGAAAGGTGGGCACATGTTATGGAGAAATATAAAGAATGCAAGTCTATAGATTGGTTCAATGTCCTTTACGAATGTCGGGAAAAATGGGTCCCAGTTTACCTCAAGGATACATTCTTCGCAGGTTTGTATGTCATTGTCTTTGGTTCATGTTCGAGTTAAACGCTTTTTTTTTAATTTTTTGTTGACAAAATTTTTAACAGGGATGTCATCTTCACAAAGGAGCGAGGGCATTAATCACTTCTTCGATGGGTTTATAAATTCGAAGACAACACTAACGGAGTTCATAAGTAAGTACGAAGATGCCTTGGAAAAACGATACGAGGCCAAAAATAAGGAAGATAATAGGACTTTGCAAACGATAGCTTTCCTAAAGACATCATCACCTTTTGAGAGACAAGCTGCAGGAAGGTATACACGGAGCATTTTCAAAAAATTTCAGAATGAGATCCTTGAAATGGCTGCATCAAATACCAAATTGATCAAGGAAGCTGGCAACATGTTTATATTCCGTAAAGTCGTATGAAAGGATTGAAGTCGATGGAATTGGCAAGGAGATGATCAAAGATTATATCGTGTCATACGATAGAAATATTGAGGATGTCCAATGCCAGTGCCGATCCTTTCAGTTCAAGGGGTACCTGTGTAGGCATGCCCTGTTGGTTCTTCATCAAAGTGACGTATTTCGTTTACCAGATAAATACTTCTTGAAGAGATGGTGCAAGGACATGAAATACCAATTCGACGAATTCGACTGCAATACTGAGGGTTATGATAAAAGCACACGAAACTCACGGTACGCAGTGACAATTTTTTAATTGAAATGTCTTAATATTTGTTATCGTTAATATTATGTTAATGATTGTAGATATAGTTTGCTGTCTCATCGGATGACGAAGCTCGCAGAGATAGCCTCCATGTCTGAAGATGCATTTAATGTAGTGATGGATGGTCTAACACCTATATTCAAAACTGCCGTGGATGCCAACTGCGCAGCTAAACCACGTTCAGAGCTTGTAATTCAAGATCCTGAACAAATTAGGACGAAAGGTCGCCCGAGAGAGAACAGATTAAAGAGTGCAGTCGAGAAGAAGTCAAAAAGATCAAGGAAAAATCAGGTCAAGGAAAGAGCTGCTTCAAGCATCAGGCAGACTTGTTTGCAGTCTATTAATACTGAAGAGGACCTGGAGAGAATTGTTCCGCCGTCCGAAACTTTGATGGACGAATTTGATGCTTATGTATTGAGTCAACTTACACAAGATCATATATAAAACACGGGTGTCGTAACTTTTGAATTATGGTTGCTTGGTCGTAAATGAAATGCTTTCAAAATAGGGTGTCTATTTCAGTAAAATGAAGTGCTTTTAGTACGACGACACCCCAGCTCTTGCCTAACGACACCCTAGCTCTTGCACGGCGACACCCGAAAGGTGGAAACCTACGAGACATCCCAGTGCTCGCAAACCGACACCGAAGATTTTAGCACGACGACACCCCAGCTCTTGGCTAACGACACCCTATCTCTTGCGCGGCGACACCCGAAAGGCGGAAACCTACGAGACATCCAGTAATCGTGAACCGACACCGAAGATTTTAGCGCGACGACACCCTAGCTCTTGGCAAACGAAATCCTAGCCTTGCGCGGCGACACCCAAAAGGCAGAAACCTACGAGACATCCCAGTACTCGCGAACCGACACCGAAGATTTTAGCGCGACGACACCCAGCTCTTGGCAAACGACACCCTAGCCTTGCGCGGCGACACCCGAAAGGCGGAAACCTACGAGACATCCCAGTACTCGCGAACCGACACCGAAGATTTTAGCGCGACGACACCCCAGCTCTTGGCAAACGACACCCTAGCCTTGCGCGGCGACACCCGAAAGGCGGAAACCTACGAGACATCCAGTACTCGCGAACCGACACCGAAGATTTTAGCGCGATGACACCCTAGCTCTTGGCAAACGACATCCTAGCCTTGCGCGGCGACACCCGAAAGGCGAAAACCTACGAGACATCCCAGTACTCGTGAACCGACACCGAAGATTTTAGCGCGACGACACCCTAGCTCTTGGCAAAGACATCCTAGACTTGCGCGGCGACACCCGAAAGGCGGAAACCTACGAGACATCCCAGTACTCGCGAACCGACACCGAAGATTTTAGCGCGACGACACCCCAGCTCTTGGCAAACGACACCCTAGCCTTGCGCGGCGACACCGAAAGCGGAAACCTACGAGACATCCCAGTACTCGCGAACCGACACCGAAGATTTTAGCGCGACGACACCCCAGCTCTTGGCTAACGACACCCTAGCTCTTGCGCGGCGACACCCGAAAGGCGGAAACCTACGAGACATCCCAGTACTCGCGAACCGACACCGAAGATTTTAGCGCGACGACACCCTAGCTCTTGGCAAACGACATCCTAGCCTTGCGCGGCGACACCCGAAAGGCAGAAACCTACGAGACATCCCAGTACTCGCGAACCGACATCGAAGATTTTAGCGCGACGACACCCCAGCTCTTGGCAAACGACACCCTAGCTCTTGCGCGGCGACACCCGAAAGGCGAAATATACGACATCCCAGTACTCGTGACCCGACAATTTTAGCGCGATGACACCCCAGCTTATGTCAAACGACACCCTAGCTCTTGCAAACAACACCCTAGCTCTTGCGCGGCTACACCCAAAAGGCGGAAACATACGAAGGCAAACATATGAATACATCGAGGACACTCCTGCTCGCAATATAAAATTTGTGCATTTGCATTAAATATTAATCAGTGTTAATATGAATAAATTACATTCAATTTTCATTCAAAGAAGAATAAAAAATTAAGAACATTTTTCGACAATGTCGCTAATCTTTTTGTTCAGGCCCTCTCTCAATATCGTCGCAGCTAAGTGTCGCCGGTAATCTCTGACTTCCTCATCCATGAAATCCATCTTCATATCAGGATTGTCCCGTCGAGCAAGACATTCCATGTATCTCAGACAGTATAGGCCGCAATCCAGCGATCCGGTCGGTTGGCTTGGGCAATCCGAAATATCTTCCATCGGCCAATCCATCGCTTCCTTCTTATCGCAGTAGATATGGAATATGTGGCCTAGAATTGTATGCCATTTCCTTGCATTGGCCTTGTACTTCGGGTTGCGTTTATTGAATTCAGGTGCATGAACACCTTTCTTTCCATGTCGACAGCAACCAAATGCCAGTGCGAGTTATCAGAGTTTATAATGGTGAAAAGAAACCGGAATTGGGCCTTATCTTCATCCGATACATTGTCAAATATCGCAGCCCCAGATGTTCCAGCAAGTTCATGAGCAGGTGATGAGGAAGTCAGACATAGAGCAGATACGAAAACTGATGCAATTATGCACTTATGGTATCGGTCAGGATGCTCTGCCAGTTGCGCATCAGAAACTCCTGGCCGCAATCAATTATCTGCCAATGGAATGTAAAACGATTAATATAATTCTAAAATCAACAACTAGAACATGTTCCTTGATATACTTACATCATCTATTATCATTTCATTGTTAATGAGATCTTGAAGATTTTTTCTTGTTGCAACGCCAGAAAACATATTTGTGTAGACGATCTCGTCGGTTTGTTGTCGCTCGCTCAAAAAATTTTGAATAATTATTTGGTCATCTTCGACCGTTGTGTTGGGCTTTGACGTGCCCACTGTCTTCACCGACTTTTTAGGTCGGGTTGTCTCATAACATTCTCCGACGACCGTGGATGCCTTACGCTTCCTCGGCTCTTTTTTAATCCTCCTAACAAGCGAAGGCACTCCAATTATTTCTAAGTCCATATTGTCATCCTTTGGCGCAGGGGTGCCAAGTTTATTATCGGATATGGACTCTTCTTTATTTTCATTCCCCTGCTCTGTTTTATCAGCCAATGAATCCCCCTCCAATCTCTTCTCCTCTGCTTTTGCATTCCCTGTCTCAATTGGAAACTCGGATGAATGGTCCTCCTCCATCTTCTTCTCCTCACTATTTCCATTACCAGGCTCGCGGAGGACCAACTCAGGGAATGCACCTTCTCTGTTTTCTCGTCTCCCTTGTCCTCCTCATTTATTGCATTACTTTCCTTTCTGACCAGTGAACTGAGGAGGCTCTCAGCAATGGACAGCCTGTGCCTGACATCGTCGAGTTGATCCTTAACGCACTCCAATTCATTCCTCAACTCGGCGCATCCTGCGCAGCTATCCGTTGGTTGAGGGGCGCAGGTATCTGTTGGTTGAGGGGGGATGCAACATTCTGCTGAGGGAGAAGCCAGCGCTCTTCTGGCAATGGTACAGTAGCTCCCTCCATCTGCAACACAAGATGATAACAAATTAATATTAAGTGAACATATTGACGCATTAAGTTGAAAAAAATGGTCAGAGCAATGGAGCAATGAACTAGATTACCAAGTCGTGAGGCTGCAAGTCGGCAACCCGAACCGATTGGATCTTCATTTGGTGGTCATACCACTTCAACAGCCGGGGCCGTTTATCAGGGTATGCTGGCTCTCGCATTGATGTATGCTCGAGGAACCACGCCTGAACATGATATTTTTTTTGATATTAAATAAAGTAATATTACAAAAAAAATTTACTCTCAACACTAATTATGTGTCTCAATAATCCTTACCACCAGTGCTGCCGAGCATCCGAACAAGGTAGGCTGCCTCCTAACTTTTTTTGCATTCTTTGAGTGCACGGCTCCTCGGAACGCAAGCAAGCAGCTATTTCTGGGAGAGCCAGAACAATCAACTCCTTCAGTGCCGAAGCCCAGTCGATGCTACCCAGTTGACTTAAGTCATCCAAGTGCTGGATGAGATACCGTGGACATCTCTGATTAGACTTTGGAGCCAAAAACATGGCCAACATGTATGCGATCCAAAGTCGGACGGTGTCCTCGACATCCTCCTGTACTTTAGATGATCGGAGTTGAAATATCAACTTCTCCAAACCTTCTTGGCGAAGATCTAAACCCTGGCCAAACCGTCTGAACAACCTTCCGTTGAACATTTGGCTGGACGTGTCGATCTTCTTCCCATGAGCTGGAAGTCCCAGAATGAGTGCGACTTCGTCGGCACTGAATAGAACTGGCTTTCCGCAAAACATGAACTCGTCGCCTCCATTGTGACATCTTATGATGTCTGCTAGCAGTCGCCCGTCGACTGTGAACGTCTGCATGTCGACGAAGGCACCAAATGGGGTCCTTCGAATCAGTTTTGTATGCCGTCTAGAGAACCCCATCCTCCAAACCTTCTGAACGTATACTGCCGGCCTGCAGCTATTCTTAAACAGCTGGGAAGCCTTCACTGGGGGGACTGGAACAATTTTATTGTCAACTGAAACAGGGGGTAAGACAGAAGACATACTTGTCATGAAATTTTAAGAGAGAATGTCATAATATTTAATATAGTGATAAACATACCTGAAGGAGCGCATCCTCATTCGAACGAAGAACCATGTCCTTGCATTGTTCCGCCATTTTCTCCGTCTGCTTCTTCTTTGTTCGCGGTCTTCGTGCACAAACGAAAGCACTCATCTCCATGAATGAAGTATACGGAAGAATGAACTATGGTACAAGTTTAGGAGGGAAAAGGAGACCAGTGGCTTCTCGAGCAAGAGACGAAGGATGGCTTCTTGAGCAAAAGGATGGCTTCTCGAGCAACAGACGATTGAGTGCTTTTTCTAGGGTTTATGCCGACCTAAGAGAAATACGAAAGGACACCCGGATCGCCACGATCACATCACAAAGACCCACGAACCCATAGGAACTGCCCACGTTTAGCAACTTTTTTTTGAAAATATGGCATGGCTCAGTTACTAGGGTGTCGTCGAATTAATACTAGGGTGACGTCAAATTCCTGCCTTGTTCAAGCATGGGTGTCGTCGCCTTAAAGCTAGACTGTCGTCCAATTTCAACTGGGGTGTCGCGAAGGATTTACAGCTGAATTCAATTAGGGTGTTGCCGGGTACTCTCTATGTGGTATTTATAAGACGGGTGTCGTCGTCCTAAAGCTAGGGTATCGTGAGATTTCAACTGGGGTGTCGCGAAGGATTTACGGTCGAATTCGAACTAGGGTGTCGCTGGGATTATCTCCGTGGTCTGTTTAAAGCATGGGTGTCGTGAGATTTCAACTGGGTGTCGCGATTGATTTTCGGCCGCATTAGAACTACGGTGTCGCGGGGATTCTCTCCGTGGTCAGTTCTAACGACGTCATCGCCTTAAAGCTAGGGTGTCGTGAACTTTCCACTGGGGTGTCGCGAAGGATTTACGGCCGAATTTGACTAAGGTGTCGCCGGGGACTCTCTATGTGGTCATTTGTAAGCACAGGTGTCGTCGCCCTAAAGCTAGGGTGTCGTGGGATTTCAACTGGGGTGTCGCAAAGGATTTACGGCAAATCGAATTAGGATGTCGCTGGGATTCTCTCCGTGGTCAGTTTTAAGCATGGGTATCGCCTACTTAGAGCTAGGGTGTCGTGAGATTTCAACTGGGGTGTCGCGATTGATTTTTGGCCGAATTTGAACTCGGGTGTCGCGGAGGTTCTCTCCGTTGTTAGTTCTAACGAAGGGTGTCGTCGCCTTAAAGCTAGGGTGTCGTTAACTTTCCACTGGGGTGTCACGAAGGATTTAGGGCTAATTTTGAAGTAGGGTGTCGCGGGAATTCATTACCATCCGGACTCTCAAAGCTAGGGAGGGGAAGAAAGAGTTCTTCTTTCAGAGATGAAATCCATCATAAATTGGCGCTAGGATGGAGGGAAAGGGCAGCATCTGGACTCTCAGAGCGGGGGGGGGGGGAAGAAAGAGAGTTCTTCTTGCAAAGATGAAATTCAGTTGAGCACGAACCTACGCCCTCGCTCTGAAAGTCCGGTCGATAGAAAATATTTCAGCTTCGAGGCTGAAAAACCTGGCTACTGGAGTCTACTGGAGTCTTCAAATATAAAAGTTTATCCAATGAGTTTTTCCTTGCCAAAACCTCACGTAGACGTTCGCTTTCATTAGAATGGACAAGGAACCTTAGGTTGCCAAACATTCATGGGAAGCATTGCTTTCATTGCATATATACTATCCTTTCCTTTTCTTCTAAATCTAACAGTAGTACTGGTTCCATTCTCTTGACTTGTTTATTAACTCCTCTTGCCATCCAATCAAGTCCTCCAGTTCTGGAGCTGCATGTCTTCCTACCCATCTCCAAACACTTGAAGCCATGCCAACCTTTTTAACGGAAGTGCACCTCCAAACAAGCAAAATGCCAAGTGATTTTAGCGCGACGACACCCCAGCTCTTGCCTAATGACACCCCAGCATTAGAACTACGGTGTCGCGGGGATTCTCTCCGTGGTCAGTTCTAACGACGGGTGTCATCGCCTTAAAGCTAGGGTGTCGTGAACTTTCCACTGGGGTGTCGCGAAGGATTACGGCCGAATTCGACTAGGGTGTCGCCGAGGACTCTCTATGTGGTCATTTGTAAGCACGGGTGTCATCGCCCTAAAGCTAGGGTGTCGTGGGATTTCAACTGGGGTGTCGCGAGGATTACGGTGAATCGAACTAGGATGTCACTGGGATTCTCTCCGTGGTCAGTTTTAAGCACGGGTGTCATCTACTTAGAGCTAGGGTGTCGTGAGATTTCAAATGGGGTGTCGCGATTGATTTTCGGCCGAATTTGAACTCGGGTGTCGCAGAGGTTCTCTCCGTTGTCAGTTCTAACGAAGGGTGTCGTCGCCTTAAAGCTAGGGTGTCGTTAACTTTCCACTGGGGTGTCGCAAAGGATTTAGGGCTGATTTTGAAGTAGGGTGTTGCGGGAATTCACTACCATCCGGACTCTCAGAGCGAGGGAGGGAAAGAAAGAGTTCTTCTTTCAGAGATGAAATCCATCATAAAATTGGCGCTAGGATGGAGGGAAAGGGCAGCATCCGGACTCTCAGAGCGAGGGGGGGGAAGAAAGAGAGTTCTTCTTGCACAGATGAAATTCAGTTGAGCACGAACCTACGCCCTCGCTCTGAAAGTCCGGTCGATAGGAAATATTTCAGCTTCGAGGCTGAAAAAACCTGGCTACTGGAGTCTACTGGAGTCTTCAAATATAAAAGTTTATCCAATGAGTTTTTTCTTGCCAAAACCTCACGTAGACGTTCGCTTCTCTCTCTGAATTTGGCCAGGTCTGCCTTCGTTATCTCTTCGTCAATTGCTTTTAAAAGGCTCCTTTTTTTCCTCCATCTGCTTTCTCTCTGTTTTCCTATCATTAAAGCCTTTTAAAAGCAATTGACGAAGAGATAACGAAGGCAGCCGATGACCATCTTACAGACCTGGCCGAATTCAGAGAGAGAAGCGAACGTCTACGTGAGGTTTTGGTAAGGAAAAACTCATTGGATAAACTTTTATTGAAGACTCCAGTAGACTCCAGTAGCAAGGTTTTTCAGCCTCGAAGCTGAAATATTTCCTGTCGACCAGACTTTCAAAGCGAGGGCGTAGGTTTGTGCTCAAACTTAGCATCCGGACTCTCAGAGCGAGGGAGGGGAAGAAAGAGTATGACATTCGTGCTTACAAAATAGTTATGACTCCCAGAATGTCATAACTATTTTGTTCTAAGGTAGTTACCCGCGCATTAAATGGTTTGGTCATGCATTAACTAACTCTTACCAAAAAAACTGTTGGTGTAATAAAGGAGCTTTAGAAAAAAGTTGGAGGAAAGACTTTTTACTTTGTGTTGTGGGTGTCATAGCATTGGTGCTAGGGTGTCATTAGATTTCAACTAGGGTGTCGCGAAGGTATTTAGGCTGAATTCGACAAGGGGTGTCGAGGGCCTTCTCCGCGCGATCAGTTCTTAGCACGAGTGTCGTCGCCTTAAAGCTAGAGTGTCGTGAGCTTTCAACAGGGGTGTCGTCGTAGGAGTTTCGACCGAAATCCAATTCTCCCTGGGGTGTCGCGGGGATTCTCCGTGTGGTCATTTCTACGCGCGGGTGTCGTAGCATTGGCGCTAGGGTGTCATTAGATTTCAACTGGGGTTCGCGAAGGTGTTTAGGCTGAATTCGACAAGGGGTGTCGAGGGCCTTCTCGCGCGGTCAGTTCTTAGCACGGGTGTCGTCGCATTAAAGCTAGGGTGTCGTGAGCTTTCAACAGGGGTGTCTCGTAGGAGTTTCGGCCGAAATCCAATTCTCCCTGGGGTGTCGCGGGGATTCTCCATGCGGTCATTTCTACGCACGGGTGTCGTAGCATTGGTGCTAGGGTGTAATTAGATTTCAACTGGGGTGTCGCGAAGGTGTTTAGGCTGAATTCGACAAGGGGTGTCGCGGGTATTTTCATCGTGATCAGTTCTTAGCACGGGTGTCGTCGCCTTAAAGCTAGGGTGTCGTGAGCTTTCAACAGGGTGTCTCGTAGGAGTTTCGGCCGAAATCCAATTCTCCCTGGGGTGTCGCGGGGATTCTCCGCGCGGTCAGTTCTAAGCACGGGTGTCTCGTATGAGCTTTCGTTTGGAGCCAGGTTTTCCAGCCTCGATGCTGAAATATTTTCTTTCGACCGGGGAAGAAAAGAGTTTTTCTTGCACAGATGACATACAACGTAAAATGGCGCTATGAAGGAGGGAAAGGACATTTCATCCGCACGCTAATTTTGAAAAAAAGCGAACTGCTTTAAATGGCCATCACGTTCACGTCAAACAAAAACCCCCGTCAGGTCATCCACGTCGGAGCCACGTGGATCAATCGGAAGAGGCGGTGCAGCCCACGTAGGCCTTGCTGCACCGGGGGCGGTGTACAAAGTGTTTTCCTTCAAGGGAAGAGAGTTTTGACCTTTGAANGGTGTCGTTTTTCAGAACTAGGATGTCTCGTATGGTTCCGTCCTTCGGGTGTCGCCGCGCAAGGCTTGGGTGTCGTTTTTTACACAGACTACAGACTCCAGTATCAAGGTTTTCCAGTCCAGTAGCTGAAGTATTTTCAGCCTCTAAGCTGGAAGAAACAGAGTTCTTCTTCTTGCACAGATGCCATAAAACGTAAAATGGCGCCATGAAGGAGCGAAAGGGCATTTTCGTCCGCACGAAAAATTTAAAAAAAAGCGAACAGCAATAAATGTCCGTCACGTTCAGAACGTTACGTCAAACCCCTGGCATGCCGCCTGTCATGTCATCCACGTCGGATCCACGTGGACCAATAGGAAGACGCGGTGCAGCCCACGTCAGCGTTGCTGCACCGGGACCGGTGTACAAAGTGTTTTCCTTTATTTAAATCCTTTCGATCGTAGGCCGTAACTGTTGGCATTTCCCATTGCCTAATGGAGTTCACGGACGTAAAAGGTTCAGGAGGATATAAGCATAGTTATCGGACTCGACTCGGACATTGACTCAATCAAAAGCTCAGATTATTAAATTATTGGTTCAACCGTTGAATCACTGGTTTAATCATCGATCAATTATATTAATATAAAAATATATTTATATTAATAAAAATTAATTTTTAATAAAAAATTTAAGATTAACATGATAATAAAATTCATGATCCGAACCGGTTTGGGTTGGATTGATCGGTTCATGAGTAAACTGGATAGGTTGATCGAATTATTCTGGATCACTTACACATTTAATTTTATATTGAAACCTAACCGATTTGATCTTCGGGTCCGGTTCAACCGATCCAACTGGTTGATTTCGGTTCTAACAACTATGGATATAAGAACGCTCCCACGAACCGAGGAAATTAAGCGGAGATCGATGTCTTCCAGCTCGTGGATGGGTCTGACGGCACGAGGGACAGAGACTTTGTTAACAGTGGTGCGTCACCTTTGATAACATTTATAACCTTCACCTAAATGAGGTTAGAGGAGTGTTAAAAAAAAAAATAATCCAATTGCTACAGGAGAAGGGTTGATTGCAATAAGCACGTAGGGCAACATGTGCTAAATTTATAGGATCTGGAAAGCTTAAGTATAAGTTTAAATTATAATTTTTTTCCTCTTTGATAGGATACTAATTTGAATCCTATATACTGGTCCTTGTTTAAGGTTTGATGTTAAAGTGATAAATGCTAAATTTTATAAACTTATAAATTTCCTGCCGCAAACAAAATAAATTAATATATATATTTTTAGGCATAATTTATAACTAAGTCATGTGTTATATATAGATCGCTAAATGGTAGTCTTCTGCTCCTAGAAATGAAAAGGATGGCTGGTTTCTATCTTTATGAGACAGTGCTACTCAAGAAAGTCTTCTTGTGGAAGAACTCTATATAACTTTGCCTGGACGTAACGAGCTCTTTATATAGGTCTTAAAAAGAGAGAGTTTGATGAGAATGCTTAAACGGATATTAGAATATATTGGAGGCATTTAAGACAAAAGACGTTGTTCATTTACTTTGATTGGGCTTTGGCCCTAGTAATGGCCCAAATAGCCCTGAGTACCTTTTGAACTAAAGCTTGCAGAAAGTCTTGCTGCATCAGGGGTGATGCGCACACCATGCATATACCAAAGATAAGAATATTTTTTTCTTCTTTGGTATGCCTGTGCGCATGCGGTGCATGCCAATCACTGAACATGGTGTAGCATCTCGGTGCAGCAAGACTTTCTTCTCAAGCTTGTGATTAGCTAAGTTGAACGCAGCTGCAATGTTCCCCAAACTATTGCAAAATTCTTGGATTGCTCTTGATTTTTCCCCTCATTAGCGAATGATTCTTTGAAGCATTGAATCAATTCAAAGCAATTCAATTATTATCAAATTATGTATGAATTTTATGATTTATGTCTAAATTATTCATGAATAATAAAATAACTTTTAAAAGTTACAGATTAATAATACCATGTATCACTAATTATATATGATTTTTTTTCCTCTATTTAAGTAAATATATTTATAAATATTTTGGAATGCCTATATTTTTAATAATATAATATAATATAATTTTATAAATGTTTGATGCATATTGAAGGTTATTGCAAAAA
The DNA here is from genome assembly GCA_900491605.1 of Calamus simplicifolius. Lineage (NCBI taxonomy): Eukaryota > Viridiplantae > Streptophyta > Magnoliopsida > Arecales > Arecaceae > Calamus > Calamus simplicifolius. The sequence continues at coordinate 213,202 of UESW01004817.1, read as the reverse complement.
TATTAAAAGTACATATATAAAGTTTCTTATCAAACAAATTCGTTGTCTGCAACACTTTTTTCTAACAATATATATATATATATATATATATATATATATCATCTGAAATTTCAACCAACCAGTACGTTAGACACAACATCCCTTGCCCTATAAAATTATTTTTTTAGAAAAGTACTAGAGCTCTTGAGCTAGCCTTGAATTGACGAGTGCTATGGTATGTGGCTCAGTATAAAATGTGTTTAAAAATGACTCAGTCTATAAGTAACATGGATTTGATTGCAGAGTTTCGTTCCATGTGTTATTATTATTATTATTTTGATACAGATGGATAATCATACTTGTCTAGTATAAATCAACTCAGAAAAATCAGAATACACAATTTGTGTAACAAAGAAGGGCAGAAGTTGCTCGGCTTTCAAATCCACGAATCAGCATGCTGGGCCACAGAAAAGCCACCCAGTTTACTGCAGAATTGGCTTCACGATAAATATGACGGATTTGGGCGCATTCAACCTCCCGTATAATAGACCAAATATCGAAATAATCGGATTAGCGGGCCGGAATGGCAACTCTCCTTCTGAAGCCAAGAGATGACCGACTTGGAATCATCCTCAATCAGAATCTCTGGGCATGAAGAGTCTGAACAGCATAAGAAATACCGGCCCAAGCCGTAAGAAGCTCGGACATAGGGACGGAGGAGTCGAAAGAACCAAAACCTCCAGCTCCCAGCAACTCACCATGAGGAACACGGATGACGAAAGCAGAACCAGCCGCTCAACCATGGACACTCCCATCAAAGTTGATTTTGACAAACCCTGGAGGGGGGACTCCCAAGAGATAAAAACGTATGCCGGTTCGCTGCCGAAGCAGCAGGGGAGCCCCAGAGGCCAGAGATGTCAGAACCAACACGGCACAGTCCGCCACCAAAGATCGAATCTGCCTGACAATCCTGGGGGAAGAAATGTGATCATCCGTGAAAAGGAGCTGGTTCCTCGAAAGCCATATCTGATAAGCCGTGACAGCCCAAAGATCACTTTTCTGAAGAGATCCTCTACGCGGATCAAGAAAAAAAGTGGAGCGAGGGGAGCCCAAATCATCCAACCTGACTGGATAACCCACCATGCACCATATCTGTCTAGCTCTGGGGCAAATGAAGATAGCATGCTCAGAAGACTCCTCCTCCAACCAACAGAAAGGACATGACGACTGAATCGACAAACCCCTCCGAGAGAGAAGGGCACAGGTTGGAAGACAGTCCCATAAAAGCTTCCAAATAAAAAGCTGCACCCTAGGAAGGATGTGAAGCTTCCAAATCCACGCAGCATCCACCGATCTCTCCGACACCGGCCTGAATATCGCCATCAAGCCCTGGTGGGAGCCCTAGAGAGACAGGAACTCTGCCAAAGTCTGGAGTCGGATACCCGGCCAGGAGTAAGAGGCATCGAGAGAATACGCCTAGAGAGCTCCATCCCAAAGAATCGGGTCACCGAGGGGTATGCAGGCAGGGGTATCAAGGTGATCAAATCCTTAACCCTTAAACTGGGAGGGATATCAATACTGATATATGAGGGCCATCGGGAGAGAGGAAGTTCAGAAATCTAGATATCTTCCAAGACATCTATCAATGATCCATCTCCAATCATCCAAGATATATTACCCAGAATAGCCTGAACGAACAGGCAAACTTCCCTCCAAAAGAAGGAGCATCCCCGAGGCGGCCTGATGAGAGAAGTCGCCGTCCAGTCCCCATACCAGCTCGCATCAGAGTACTCCAAAGATAATGCGGCTCCAGGAGGAATCTAGATGCATGTCTAGCAAGAAGGGCATCCCTTCTAACGATCAGAGACTGAATCCCGAGACCGCCTACTTGAATGGGCATGCAGACTGTATCCCAGGATAATAGGTGAGTACCATGACCTTCTTGCATGGAAGCCCATAGAAAATCATGGAAACATCTCTCAATCCTCTTCAGGCAAGTGATCGGAATGACAGTGTTCGACAGAAGGTACAGAGGAAGAGAGGAAAGAACCGAACAGATAATGATGACCCTAGCCATCATAGAAAGGCCTGTAACCTTCCATCCCTCCATACGCTGACGAATCCTCCTCTTAAGGTCGGAATAGTCAGAGCAACGGGGACGATGCCCCGTGATAGGGATCCCCAAATACATAAAACTGTCAGTCTGAGAAGATATACTTGACAAATTAATAATGGCTTCCCTGGTAGCCCTAGAAGTCTTCGGGCTAAAGCATATAGAAGACTTTAGAAAGTTAACCTTATGTCCCGAAGCCTGACAATATCTATGAATAATGAAGTAGAATGAAGCCGCATTATCAATGGAGGCCTGACCTAGGAGGATGCAATCGTCCACGAATAAAATATGAGAGACAATGGGCCCTCAGTACCAGCCATAAAAGGGACAATCCGTCGATCTATTTGAGCCTGATAGAAAGCACGAGAAAGATCGTCCACAGCCAGAATAAACAACAAGGGGGATAGAGGGCATCCCTGCCGAATCCCCACTGAAGAGTGAAAAAACTCAGTCGGACTCCCATTAATGATCAGAGAAAAGGACGGCCTCTGTATACAAGCCATGATCCACTCAATGAATAGACCGTCAAACCCAAACTCCTGAAGAGAGCGGTGCAAGAAGGCCCAGCTCAGTCTATCATAGGCTCTCTCCATATCAAGCTTAACAGCTATAAGACAACGGCTAGCCGAGCTCTATGAAGATCATGCATAAACTCCTGGGCGATAAGGACATTATCAGAATGGAACGCCCTCTAATAAACGCCTCCTGTTCTGCCGAAATGAGGCGGGGGATCACAGACAAAGCGGCGAGCTAAAAGCCGAGCACAGACCTTATATAGAGTAGTACAAAGACTAATAGGTCGAAAGTGCTGCGGCAGGGAGGCATCAGTGCGCTTGGGCACCAAAGAAATAAAGGTCTGGTTTCAGTCTGCAGGAATGTGTTTAGATTGGAACATGATGAATAGCCTGAACCACCTCCTGCCCAACAATGTCCTAATAGTGACGATAAAAGAAAGGCGGAAACCCATTAGGCCCAGGGGCCTTATCCGATCCAAGCTCCCAAGGGCTGCCTTAATCTCTTCCGTTGTAATAGATCTGATAAGCCGATGTTTTCAACAGAAGAGACCTTCCCAGAGTCCGGAACCTGAATAACCGGGCCCCCCTCTCCAGAGGACTCAGCCCACCTGGACTGGAAAAATCAAGAAGCTGATCCCTGATAGAGTGGATGTCCTCCTGAATATTCCCCTCATCATCAACTAATCTCCGGATCCTGTTTTCCACGCCGCTTCAAAGTAGCATGATGAAAGAATCTGGTATTGCGGTCACCATCACGAATCCACTGAAACCTGGACCTCTGCCACCAATACACCTCCTGCTTACGAAGGAGAGAGTGATGCCGTGCAAACTTATCCCGTAGCGAAGAGAGATCAGAGTCCAGCAAAAAACCATCCAGGTCTTCCTTAGTCTGAATGTCACAAATCTCTTTTTCAACAGTTCAATTTGTCTAACCAAATCCCCCAGCTCCCGCCTATTCCATCTGGATAATCTATGCCTGGCCATCTTAAGATGGCGAGATAACCGATAAACAGCATTGCCCCTGAGAGGAAGATGCCAGATCTGCGAAATAATAGTATGAAGCAGAGTGGGCAGTCCAAAACTGCTTAAATCTAAACTGCTTATGCTGATACTGATCAGCCTCCATGGATATCAGAATAGGGCAATGATCGGAAGCGATCCTAGAAAGATGGGTGACAGTGACCGCAGGGAATAAATGAAGCCACTGAGACATAGTCATAGCTCTGTCCAGCCTTTCCCAAACACGAGCAGAACCCTGATGATTATTGCACCAGGTAAATTGGGGTCCCGAGTACCCCAAATCCAACAATCCAGCTGAAGCAATGAAAGATCTAAATTCACTGATGTCTAGAGTATCAGTTACCCGTATGCCCCTCGTTTCTCATTAGCCTCAGTAATGCAGTTGAAATCACCCGCAATGATAGAAGGAAGACCATGAGCAAGAAGGGAGCTTAACTCATACCAAAGAACTCTTCTCTCCCGGTAGTCGTGCTGGCATAAACCTCCGATAGGAGCCAGGGGTCAGAAGATCCCTCAGAGACAACAAGGCTAATCTACTGACTACATTGATGAAAAGCATCAATCGTGACAGCAGAGGTATGCCAAATAGCCAAAATACCACCAGACAGACCATCAGCATCCACAGCATAAGAGGACCAAGAGCGGATAATCTGCCTACGAAACCGAGCCAGGCTATCACCCGACAACCTGGTTTCTAAAAGGACACATATGTCAAAATTATATAACTGTACCAATCTACCAAAGGAGGATCGAAAAGATGGCTTTCGAGCTCCTCTCACATTCCAAAGTAAAAACTTCATTCTACAAACTGGGAGAAACTAGGACCCCTTCCTGGTCCTCTATCATATACTATCTGATATGGCTGATCCAACACCATCGAATAAACAACAACGATAACGGCGACTGACGGAGGCTCTCTCACAACCCCCAAGACCCCCTCTCGGTCTTGGGCTGCATGAACAGTGTCACAACCCCCGAGACCCCTCTCGGTCTCGGGCCGCATGAACAGTATCTCAACCCCCGAGACCCCCTCGGTCTCGGGCCGCATGAATAGTATCTCAACCCTCGAGACCCCCTCTCGGCCTCGAACCGCATGAACAGTGTCACAACCCCCGAGACCCCCTCTCGGTCTTGGGCTGCATGAACAGTGTCACAACCCCGAGACCCCCTCTCGGTCTCGGACTGCATGAACAGTGTCACAACCCCCGAGACCCCCCTCGGTCTCGGGGCCGCATGAACAGTATCTCAACCCCCGAGACCCCTCTCGGTATTGGGCCGCATGAACAGTGTCACAACCCCCGAGACCCCCTCTCGGTCCGGGCCACATGAACAGTATCTCAACCCCCGAGACCCCCTCTCGGTCTCGGGCCACATGAACAGCATCTCAACCCCAACCCCCAAGACCCCCTCTCGGTCTCGGGCCGCATGAACAGTATCTCAACCCCCGAGACCCCCGAGAGCCCCTCTCGGTCTCGGGCCGCATGAACAGTGTCATAACCCCCGAGACCCCCTCTCGATCTCGGGCCACATGAACAGTATCTCAACCCCCGAGACCCCCTCTCGGTCTCGGGCCACATGAACAGTGTCACAACCCCTGAGACCCCTCTCGGTCTCGGCCGCATGAACAGTGTCACAACCCCCGAGACCCCCTCGGTCTTGGGCCACATAAACAGTATCTCAACCCCCGAGACCCCCTCTCGGTCTCGGGCCACATGAACAGTACTTCGACCCCCGGCGCACGATCTGGCCCGCGGGCCATCTGGCATGCCCACGCGATCCGCCGCACATCTGTAGCAGGGTGTGACCATGCCTCATAACGGCGTATGGTCCGTTGTATGTCTGTCACTGTGCGCGACTATACCCCGTTGCAGCGTACGGTCCACCACCTGCCCGCTACTGTGCACGGTCATATCCAGCAGTGGCGCGCACTAGATATAGCCCCAGATGCAAGACACTTGTGAGGCCATGCTGACCAATGACGCGGGACACCTTCGGCATGTGTGGCGACTGTACGATCAGTCACTGTCAGCCTCATCTTTTGTCCGTTATTGAACGGGGCACCTTGAAATCAACAATCTTCGGAAATGAAAGGGGGTATCTTCGAACAGGTATAAAAGCATACGCTCACGCTGTAAATAGGGATCCTTGAACTCTGGTTTTTCTAGCTCTTTTTCACTAGTTAAGCCCTAACTGTTTAGTTCCCTTCGGCTAGACAGTTCTCATCTGTTCCCAAGTGACTGACTTAAGCGTCGAAGAGTCCCCACCGGAGTATCCGGTCTCCGGGGACTTTTCTTGCAGGAGTCCGACGAGGAGGACGTCCGTTTCCTCGGCGCTTGAAGGAAGTGACTTGGCGTCATCACTATCAGCAACACCCTGTTTCAACAGAGAGCTTTCATCAGCCATCTCTACTGAACAAGCCAGCGTTCATTCCGATTCATAGCTGACACTTTGAACTGGGATGACTGCACCGGGGACAAAGGTCCTGAACCCAGGCCAACATTCTCACCGGTTATAGCCTCCAAAGAAGATTCAGCACCCCTGTCACAAAATGACCTTACCAGCACCTGGTCGCCTTCCTGAAGACAAGGGGATTGATCGAGCCTGACTGGCGATAAAGTATTGCTTCCCCCTTTTTTCAACAAAGGAACCTTATCTTTCTCCTTCCGATTCATCAATTTGGGAGAAGACCTTAGAGCCACAGATACCTTCGGTCTGACATGTTTTCGGGAACCCGGAAAGCCATCCATATTATCGAATAGGCCTTCAACAACCGGATCCAAACCAACAATTTTTGGTCTCCACAGAATTATTCGCTTACGTATCAACTCATAGAATGGTTATCACCCTATTCGTTGGTGTGACCTCGTACTTGAAACCTAGTCTATGTCCATATGCGACATTGCCATTTACCACTGTTATCGCTATATTTTTCGCCGTCTCAAGTTTGACTGGTGGAAAGATTCCATGTCACACGAGATAAGGAGGGTTCTCAGCCATGCCTGTCCTTGTCCTTAACGTTGGAGGCAACAAGAATCATTAGTCCCTTATTTTCTCCATGTCCATTAATCAAACTCTCTTTTGATCTTCTCCCCCACAAAACTACTGTTTGACAAGTTCCCAACATAAGACGAAGACAGCATTATGTCTCTCTCCTCTCACGCTACACACACCAACAAAACTGCAGGTCGGGCTTCCAACATTTTATCAAGAAAAAAAATAGGAGAAGAAAAGAAGAAGAAGAAAATGAACAGAAGGGCAGGTGTAAGACTGCTTTTTTTTTTTTTTTTTGGCATAATATAACTGATCGAGTGATAAAGAACATGAGAGTAGGGGAAAGAATCATCCAGTGGAGTCAGTGTTGCTCCAAAAGTCATCACCTGTGTATAAAATTGTTCGTAACAGTGACACTAGGCCGCTGACGATAATTTATTGGACTGCATATAGAAGAATTCATTGAAGAATAATTGGAGACTGAGCAAAGTTGAGTCCATTGCGATTCCATTATCTTAATTTAAAAGTCTATATTGTGTTTGATTTGCAGCCTTATAGTTTAATGGTGCAGAATGTCAAACTCTGAGGTGGTCAGCATGTTGTTGATGAGTCATCATGAGGAAGTTGACTAACGGATTTAAATGTTAAGAAGGAAAAGAAACTCAGAAAAAAAAAAAGAGTGGATGAGATAAGAAACCCAAGCAACATTGCTGCAATACTATTTGGATGGTCCAACAAATCCTTGATACCGTAAGAATGCAGAAAATATCTCTCTCAATGTAAACGTGACAGCTGCAAAATAATTTGATCATTGTTTGTATAATATTCATTATTGGCATCAAAAAACCGGAAAGAAGAAACCTTTCAGCTTACCAAACTGGCATGGCATCACAAAGTCTTTTGCAGTGGTTAATGGTTGAAGAAGCAATTTATTTGATTGGTTGTGCTGACAAATGCCGCATCGTCCTGCTGAAATAATAGTGATAATAATAAGGTTTGGTTAGTGGTGTTTTAGGGCCTGTGTGAAGAGTTCCTCGAGACCAACGACAGCCATTTTTTCATCGGTTATGCGATGTTTTCTAATAGTTAAGACACCAATGGCTGTTCCAATGACCTATACAAGAAAAGGCCTTTGTGCACTGCATGTTGTAAATGATGTGCACTAGAAAGATGATTAACCATTCACGCATATAGTCATGCATAATAAAAATAATTTTATTTTTTTATGCATCACATGATCAATTAGGATGCATAATATTATGCATGCACTTCTATAATACGCATGATGCAAAAGAACTTTTTTTTATATATAAAAGGTATGCACATAGCTTATGTAGTCAAACAGCTATTAGGCGCAAACAATCTTCATCATGGTATTATTGAGAGCCTAGAGACGTGTCAATATATGGGTTGATTTATTGCAAGTAGTTGTTTATTTGATCAAAGACATTGGATATGACAATGACAATGCTAATGCATGAGTTTGATTCCGAAGCTAAAGCAAATCATTTTCGATTCCGGTTCCTGGAACTTGAGGCAGCTCAATATTCAATGGCAACGTTCATTATATAAGCAAATTTTTCTATGGTGCACCTAGCTTATCTTCTTCTTCACTGTGTATAAGTAACAAAATATTGAAATTAACCATATTCCATCTAGCATGCTAAGACAACTCCATGGAGTTTTCCCAGTTTGAAACTAACCAAAGAAGGCACATCGATCAAGAGCACAGGTAAATTCTATGGAGTAGTATATCTTGACCATGCAATATATATATATATATATATATATATATAGTGATATGGTCCAATTTCATTAGCTTATTCTACAAGGACACATGGCGAAATTGAAGGCCATCATGATCAAATTATTAATCGTTTGCAAGTCAAGAAAGTATTATTAGGAAAGATATTTTTTCTTCAAAGCAGCCTGCACATATTCTATTTTGATAGGACTCTACTTATCATCAAGTATAACATCAGTTCAAGAAGAAATTGAACGGAAAAGATTCCTCCATGTTGCTATATTATTTGGGGATTGTACCCAGCCGAGTTGTTCAATGTAAGAATTGGACTCGAACAATGAGTCTTCTAGACATCTATAAAATTAAGGAGTTCAAAACTTCAAAATAAATAGATTTTCATTCCCGACTTTAATCTTGGATAGTACTTTGTCTAAAAGCCTTGGGATTGACTTTAGATTTTTCTTTTTTTCAAAGAAAACTTTGGATTTTATATATCTTTTTTTTTTTTTTTTTTTTTCTATCCTATGAAAGTGGCTCCCTGCTATCTGTGTGGAGATGGTTCATGATCAGTCCAAATTGTTCTCTGGGGTGTTTTTGTTCATACTTTCACAGAGCATAATAAGCCTACTCGAAGTCTACCCATGAGCGAAGGCACTGACTGATAAAGAATTAGCATGATGATATAAGCTGTTCAAGTCATGCCACCAGCATGCAAGTATCACTGCATAAAACTATTGATCCTCTTCAGCAGCAAAATTTCAAAGCAATGGCTTTGCTTTTTAAAAAGAACCATAAGAGAAGGGGGAATTAAGGATGGTGCATGGAGCGTATGATCCCACGTGTCACACACCTTTGGTATTTAAAATAATATTAAAAGAAATGGTGGAGAAGAGAAGAAGAGTAGCGAAGGGGGGGAGATAGAGAGAGAGAGAGAGAGAATAGGTACGTATAAAGGGCCAACGAGAAAGGCGCCCCATCCCACATGCGTTGCCCAACCGCTATGACCGACTGGCCGTCCATCTTCTTTCCTTGTAAGGTTGCAGGCCAGCCAACCGAGTCCTTAATTTTCCATAAAATTTATCTTGGTGCGGTGGCCCGGCAATTGAACCCTCTAAGCTTCTCCCCTCCCTCCACCTACAAAAATTCTATCATGATATCATCGTCTCCTGCTTGTACTGCACCTGTCCATGAGATTCTAGTCAACACTTCGGTAACTAGAGGTTTAGTTGGTGAAATACTTTCATCATTTCTCTGTAATATTGTTAGAATATTAGAGTATGGTCAGAGGTCCCTTCCAACTGGAAGGTAGAACAAAAGAGTCATATTGATTCAGCAATGTGGTGGTGAGGATATTGGGAGTGGGTCCCCATGGATTATGGAAGGGTATATATGCTTGGTGTTAATTGGAACTAAGAAACTTGGGTTAAAAGGAAGGACAATTTAATCAACAAGCAAAGGATTCCCTTGCTGGGGACTCTCTAACTGCCCATAGGCCCCATTCCAGATCTGGATTTATTCTCTCACCAGAGTACCTCTGGGATACAGAGGGGGCAATTCCAAAGACCCTTTTTCTTTCTTTAGGTAAACTTTGTAGCAGCACAATGGCCCCTGGCCCCTGCCAAAAAGACAGTCTGAACGAGAGAGAATAGTGTGCATGAAGCAACAGTAAAGAAGGCATATGAGCACAATCAAAGCAAACTAATCAAGCAGCAGCAGCAGCAGTAGTCCACTGCTCCAACTCCCCTGATTGGGGAAAAAGAATACAATGCTTCTTTATTCAAAACAATTGCCTGATCAGTTGATTTGGCCTCGAGAGATTGGCCTCCCTTAATCACAAATCAAAAAAAAAAAAAAAAGTTTCAAATAAATAATTACATGATATTTAAACGGAAGAAGAGAACCCAAGAAAAATCCAATGAGTTGGGCTTGTAATTACAGTCACCTTGTACAACATACAGTACCTCAAATTGGAATTAGATTTGCTTTCTTTAATTTCCTTAATTTCCTCATGGTTCACTGCCCTCATTTGTAGATGAGCCAATCCCCACCTGCAACCAAGGAGAGCTGTCCTCTCCCAAGTTGCAGATGTCCTTGAGGTCACTCAGCTTGGCTAGCTTCACCTTGCTGTCCACCTCGTCATCCACATTCACATTGGTAATTGCCTCGTTGTCGTGATCCCTGCTGTTCACGTTGTTCTTGTTGTTGTCGTCGTTGTTCTTGTCGTTGCTGCTGCTAGTAGTGGCTCTGTTCTTGTTGGTGTTGGTATTGGTGTTGTCGTTGCCATGATCAATCCATGGCTGTAAATAGAGAGCTGCAGGCACGTCGAGCAGCAAGGGGCTCCCGATGTCCTGCCGGACCCCCGCAAGGTCCTCCATGGGGGCGGGGAGGTTGAGATCGAGCGCGTCGGAGCTCTCGAACATTGGCCTCAGCGTCAACTGGGGGGGGTGGCGGCCCGCAGCGGCATGGCCTGGCGGCAATGGGTGGAGCTTCGCAATCGCACCAGGGTCCGGCGCGTTCGACGTGATCCAATGGCACCGCTTGTGCCCTCCAAGCGCCTGCCCTGACGTGAACACCCGGTGGCATATCGAGCATTCGTGCACCTTCGACTTCTTCTTCAGCGGCGTGACGGCCAGCGGCGGGTCGTCGAATGGCACGATCGCCAGCGCCATCGCCATCTCGCTGCTGCTGTGATCATGATCGGTCGGGGCCTCGTCGAGGTCGTCGAGCTTGGCGGCGAAGCAGCCCCTGACCTTCTTGTGGCTGGCCCGGTGGCCGCCGAGGGCCTGGTGGGAACTGAAGACCTTCTTGCAAGCCTTGCACTCGAACATTCCTCTCGGCAAAGCCGGGGGCGGGAGCGCGGGGGCTTTGGATTTGTCGGCAGCGCCGGTGACTGCGATCGGTTGCTGCCGCCGTCCTTCATCCTTGCTGGCGGACGCGCAGGACTCCTCGGTCTCGACGATGACGATCGGGTCGACACGGGCGGCCGAGAGCATGACAAGACAATTGGCGAGGTCCTCCTCCTCGCTCGACGGGCAGGCAGCTGGCACGGATGCCTTGGCCCGGCGCGATCGCTTCCCTTTGGACCAGCCGGCGCACCCTCGGACGGGGTCGTCGGCGTCGGCGTCGGATCGAGGGGAGGAGACGAGGGAGTCGTCGTCGCCGGCGTCCTCCCCGGAGCTGCACTTGCCGTGCTCGAGGAACGACTTCCAGGAGAGGAACTCCTTGCCGCAGTTCTCGCAGACGCGGCAGCTCTTGAGTCGGTTGGGGTTGGTGCGGAGGGCGTACATGCGCTTGTGGCCAGATTGGGGACTGAGCTTCTCATCCCATTCGCTCGAAGGGGGATCGTCGTCGGGCTCGCAATGGGCGCCGAGGGTGTCGACGTCATTGATGCCGTGGGCTCGCATGTGTCCGCCGAGGGCACGGCCGCAGCCGAACCCCTTTTTGCAGATCCGGCAGTAGTGCTTGTAGACCTGCTGCTGCTGCTGAGGCTGCTGCTGCTGAGGCTGTTGCTGCCGGTCCATTGCCATGGCCATCATCATAGAATGAAAAAAAAAAAAAAAAAAAAGAGGAAAGGTGGAATGGTGGGGCCGTAGGGTGGGGTGGGTGGCTTTGTATGGAGTTTGATGTTGGAGGTGCCGCTGTTGGTTAGTAATTAATTAGTTTGTATATATGGTGCAAGGCTAAGCTCTTTTGCATCTCTATAAGTGGTGCTGTGGGTCTCTCTCTCTCTCTCTCTTCGATGTTGGAGGTGTTGCTGTTGGTTTGGTTAGTAGTTTGTATGGTGCAAGACTAAGCTCTTTTGTATCTCTATAAGTGGTGCTGTGGGTCTCTCTCTATCTCTCTCTTCGCTATAAGGGATTCTGTTTCTTTCCTGGTTTTTAGTTGAGGTGTTGGTTGGATGTGGATGAGGAATGAGAGTGGAGCCTGGGTTGTAGTCGTTGGTGACAAGTGGGTGTAAGGGGAGGGGGGTTGGCTCCGGGCCGTGTGGAACGGGGGTGGGGCGCCGCCGAGTCAATGGTCAGATGGCCGTCAGCGTTTCCCGGGCCGGGGAGAGGAGAGGAGGGAAGTGAGAGAGGAGTGATGGACTTCGATCGCCACCACCATCCATTCATATTTGCTTCAATTCCAAGCCAAGGAATAACATGGGAAGGGGAAGGATAATTGGAAGAAGGGGACTCATCACTATACGTTTCCTTTCATCCCAAATAGGTCATCTACTTTTTCAGTCCGGGCCTCTAAAGTTTCATATCTTTAAAGTACTTCAAAACCAAAATCACAAAATGATTAATTAATTCTAGTTTCATATCCTTTATTTCAGCACTTACTGCTGGTTCTGCTCAGGGGCTAGGAAAAGCACAGGATATTCTCATTGTTTTCTAGATGGTAGACAAAACTGCTGCTTCTTTTAAATCAGAAAAAAAAAAAACTCTTGTTGCAATCAATTATTGCTTAGTAATTCACTTAACCATAGTCATCCATTAAATGCTTCCTCATAAACCAAAAACTAATTTAAGTTGACTCAAAAACCATTAAAACTAATTTAGGGTTATTAAAAGGAGCCTTTTGCAAGTGCATGATAATACCAACTTTTAGTTAGAAAGCGCTTTCAAAGCTACGCCTCATAAACCAAGAATCTAAGGTCAAGTTTGTTGCCTACCCTTCATTAACTACCTAAGAGGTCATCTGACCCTATTTAAGTCTTAATATTCTTCGTTTGATGGTGCAAGACCAATTACATATATTAAAAAATTATTTATGATATGACTGATCCAACGCCATCAGAATAAATGGTAATGGCGACTGACGGAGGCCCTCTCGGCCTCCTAAGCCCCCCTCGGTATCAGACTTCATGAACAGTATCTTAACCTCTGAGACCCCTTTCGGTCCCAGACTTCATGAACAGTATCTCAACCCTCGAGACCCCCTCCGGTCTCGGACTTTATGAACAGTATCTCAACTCCCGAGACCCCCATGGCCTCGAACTTCATGAACAGCGCTCAGCCTCGAGTTTCGCTCTCGGCCTCGAGCCTCAACCTCCGAGACCCCCACGGCCTCGAACTTCATGAACAGCGCTCGGCCTCGAGTTTTGCTCTCGGCCTCGAGTTTTGCTCTCAGCCTCGAGCCTTAACCTCCGAGACCCCCTCCGGTCCCGGACTTCATGAAGAGCGCTCGGCCTCGAGCTTTGCTCTCGGCCTCGAGCCTCAACCTCCGAGACCCCCTCCGGTCCTGGACTTCATGAACAGTATCTCAACCTTCGAGACCTCCTCTGGTTCCGGACTTCATGAACAGTATCTCAACCTCCGAGACCCCCTTCGGTCCCAGACTTCATGAACAATATCTCAACTCCCGAGACCCCCACGGCCTCGGACTTCATGAACAGTGCTCGGCCTCAAATTTCACTCTCGACCTCGAGCCTCAACCTCCAAGACCCCCTCCGATCCTGGACTTCATGAACAGCGCTTGGCCTCGAGCTTCGCTCTCGGCCTCGAGCCTCAACCTCCGAGACCCCCTCCGGTCCCGGACTTCATGAACAGTATCTCAACCTCCGAGACCCCCTCCAGTCCCGGACTTCATGAACAGTATCTCAACCTCCGAGACCCCTTTCGGTCCCGGACTTCATGAACAGTATCTCAACTCCCGAGACCCCCACGGCCTCGGACTTCATGAACGGCGCTCGGCCTCGAGTTTTGCTCTCGGCCTCGAGCCTCAACCTCCGAGACCCCCTCCGGTCCTAGACTTCATGAACAGTATCTCAACCTCTGAGACCCCCTCCGGTCCTGGACTTCATGAATAGTATCTTAACCTCTGAGACCCCCTTCGGTCCCGGACTTCATGAACAGCGCTCGGCCTTGAGCCTCAACCTCCGAGACCCCCTCCGATCCCGGACTTCATGAACAATATCTCAACCCCCAAAACCCCCATGGCCTCGGACTGCATGAACAGCGCTCGGCCTCGAGTTTCGCTCTTGGCCTCGAACTACTTGAACAGTGCCCGGTACGTGGTCTGGCCCTTGAGCCCTGCAACCTATAGCCTCGGGCCACCTGGCATGCCCACGTGGTCCGTCGCCCATCCGTAGCAGCATGTGGCCATGCCTCATAACGACGTATGGTCCATTGCACGTACGTGACTGTGTATGACCACACCTTGTTACAGCGTACGATTCACCATCCGCCCATAACTGTGCGTGGTCACATCCGGCAACGGCGCGCACCAGGTACAGCTACAGTTGCCGAATACCTGTGAAGCCGTACTGATAGATAACGCAGGACACCTCTGATATGCACAGTGACAGTACGACCCATCACTGTCAGCCTCACCCTTTTGTCTGTTATAGGACGAGGTACCTCAAAATTAGCTATCTTCTGGAACGGAAAGGTGGATCTTCAAACAAGTATAAAAGCACACACTCTCACTGTGAGTAGGGATCCAAGAACTGAGGTTTTCTATCTTCTTCCCACTAGTTAAACCCTAACTTTCTAGCTTCCTTCCGCTAGTCAGTTCTCGTCTGTTCCCGAGTGACTAACTTGAGCATCGGAGGGTCCCCACCGAAGCATCCGATCTCCAGGGACTTTTCTTGCAGGAGTCCAGCGAGGAGGACATTCGTTTTTCCAGCGTTTGAAGAAAGTGACTCGGCGTCAACAGATTGGCGCACCATATAGGGGGCAGAGAAAGATATCGAACAAGCAATCTTCAACCTCTCTCTCCCCGAGCTCTTGAGCCATGGTGATGACCCGTGCGAAAGGGGTCTCTGTCAGTTGCGCTGGAGGGCAGCATCAAGGAGCTGATCCGCTGGTGGTTGGCCCCTCAGCTCCCCCAGTCGGTGTCCCTGCACTGCCATGTCTCCAGGCGGCTGGACCTTCCGCTCCCCCGATCGACGTCTCTGCACCTCCTCCACAGCAACTCCATGAAGATCGACTTGCCACCCTAGCCACGCAAGTTCAGTCCTTGGTGGCGGTGGTTCAAGGTCTGCAGCACCAGCAGGCGGCCCTGCGGCAGCTGGAGCCATTCCCATTGGTTTCGGGGGTGGTGCAACCCGGCCAGCATTCCTCCAGGAGGAGATCGCCGGTCTTGGAAGCTCGCCACCACCATGCTTCGCCCAAGCCTCACCATCGGGGAGCCTCCAAGAGACCCCAATCGCCCTCTCATCATGCCAGTGTTTCTCCCAAGCGGCGACATGGGAAGGAGGCAGAGCGCCCTCGCCGACATCGCCGTCACTCTTCCCCATCCTCAGAATCCTCGGGGGAGGGTCCTTCGATGGCAGGATAGCCCGTCGAGTCGAGCGTCGACTCGATGAGTACAACCAATGGTTGGTGGAACTCAGCCATCGAATTACCCACCTGCCAGAGGCGGACTATGATAGCCGACCTCCACTGTCCCGCCGTATCATGGAAGAGCCCATCTCCACCCGGTTCCGCCTCCCTCAGCTGGATCCATATGATTGGACCATGGATCCCCTGAACCACCTAGAAAGTTACAAGGTTCTCATGCAGGTCTAGGGGGCAACCGATTTGTTCATGTGCATCGCCTTCCTTGCCACTCTGAAGAAAGCTACTCGAGCTTGGTACTCTCGTCTGCCGCCGCGGAGTATCGATTCTTTTCGCCAGCTGGAGAGGGCCTTCTTGTCCCATTTTGATGCATGTCAGAAGATTCCAATGGTAGCTGACAGCCTCTTCTCTATCCAACAGAAGAGCGGCGAGTCCCTGTAAGACTACGTCGCTCGGTTCAAGGAGGCAGCCCTAGAAGTCTACAATCTTGAGGACTCAGTGACCACTTTGGCCTTGAAGCGAGGGCTTTGTCCGTCTTGCTTCGCATACTCCCTTGACAAGAAGCCGCCCGGTTCCTACGCCGAACTCTTGACCCGGGCCCAGAAGTATATCCGCACCGACGAGGCTGATTCCTCTCGGCGCAAGGCTAGCGGGAGTGTCCTCAAGAAGCCAGCTCGCTGAAGTCCAGCCTAGGAGGCCCGAACCTCCGAGACCCCCTCCGGTCCCGGACTTCATGAACAGTATCTCAACCTCCGAGACCCCCTTCGGTCTCTTACTTCATGAATAGCGCTTGGCCTCGAGTTTCGCTCTCGGCCTTGAGCCTCAACCTCCGAGACCCCCTCTGATCTCGGACTTCATGAACAGCGCTCGGCCTCGAGCTTCACTCTCGGCCTTGAGCCTCAACCTCCGAGACCCCCTCCGGTCCCGGACTTCATGAACAGTGTCTCAACCCCCGAGACCCCCACAGCCTTGGACTGCATGAACAGCGCTCGGCCTCCAGTTTCGCTCTTGGCCTTGGACTGCTTGAACAGTACCCGGTACGTGGTCTGGCCCTTGAGCCCTGCAACCTATAGCCTCGGGCCACCTGGTATTCCCACGTGGTCCGTCGTCCATCCGTAGCAGCATGTGGCCATGCCTTATAACGGCGTATGGTCCATCGCACGTACGTGACTATGCATGACCATATCCCGTTACAGCGTACGATTCACCACCCGCCCGTAACTGTGCGCGGTCACATTCAGCAACGGCGCTTACCAGGTACAGCTACAGTCGCCGGACACCTGTGAAGCCGTACTTATAGATAACGCAGGACACCTCCGACACGCACGGTGATAGTACGACCCATCACTGTCAGCCTCACCCTTTTTGTCCGTTATAGGACGAGGTACCTCAAAATCAGCTATCTTCTGGAACAAAAATGTGAATCTTCAAACAGGTATAAAAGCGCACACTTTCACTGTAAGTAGGGATCCAAGAACTGAGGTTTTCTAGCTTCTTTCCACTAGTTAAACCCTAACTTTCTAGCTTCCTTCCGCTAGTCAGTTTTCGTCTGTTTCCGAGTGACTAACTTGAGCGTCGGAGGGTTCCCACCGAAGCATCCGGTCTCCGGGGACTTTTCTTGCAGGAGTCCGGCGAGAAGGACGTCCGTTTCTCCGGCGTTTGAAGAAAGTGACTCGGCGTCAACAATTTATAATAATTCAAAGCCTCACAACAACCAAGTTAGGATCTCATTTATTAAAATATTTATTCAGCATAACATTAATATGGCTTCAGAAAGGCACTTTCAGTTTGTTCTAAGTTAAAATCAATTCATTCCAGTGGGAAGGCTATAGCTTCGAGTTCCATAATTTAGTGGCATCTAGTCAACAACTCACATTATTATTGAATTGTAATGCAGCAGAAAAAGAAAAAAATATATTTTTTTTTTTTATTTAATTTTTCTTTAATTATGCTGGCAAGCGAGATCGATTACACGATGTAGCCATGATTGACAATTACTGGCTCACAATCACCAAGTGGAAGAGAGTTGGCAAGGATGAAAACGAAGCCATGTGCTGATAAGGGCGTCCCATCCACCTCATTAAACTTGCGATTTTCTGCTGGCTAACTTTGTTCATTTTTGGACCGGCACTTGATTGCCGGGCGTCCGGCAAATGTTACGATCATCACGGACCAATGCTACCGGTTGCTGTCAAAAATAAATAAATAAATATAAATAAAAACTCTCCTACTATTTAGTGGGTGGGGTCCCGTTCGGACCTCGATCGTCCATTGGGACTTTTTTTTTTTTTTTTTTTTTCATTGGCAAAATAACCTCACACGTGTTAGGATATTGTGTGAGGGCTATCAATTAGCGTGCCACGTCTATGAATTTTTTATTTTCTATTTTTTAATTTCAGGTTTTGGAGGCTGGCCAGCGCCAGTCGATGCCGCGTACGTTGGTGTACGCAGAGCCGGTCCGGTCGTACTGCTAGTCCGGTAATCGCTCGGTTGTTACTACCGAGAAAAATCGCTCACGCGCGGGCTTTTAGGCGGCACTCGTGGTATCCACTGGTCCAGCCACCAACCGCTCGGCTGGGGGCCACATAATGGGATCCACTTGGAACGGAGAGCTTGACGGGCTGGCGGCGGCCCAGGGTCGACATATCTGGGCTTAACGGGCTATCGTTGTTGCTCTGCTAAACTGCAACAACGATCCATTTGAATCACTCGAACATATCTTGTTACAGTGTTAAAGACGACAAGAAATTAAATCTGAATTGCATATCTCATGAAGAATCAAAGACTAAATTTATCTTATTTTTGAATAATATGAACGATCCAATCGTGAGGAGATATTTTTTTTTAGAAAAAAGTTTTTGTATATCATTTTCGGTGCAGCAAATCCTACGTGGGCTGCACTACCTTTTTTTATTGGTCCACATGAATCTTATATGACTTACGCATGGGAAGAAACAGGATAGTACGATACGATCTTAAATTTGAGCGTGATGTGCATTAATACCTATTCAGCTTTTTTTTTGAAATTTGTGTATAGATCAGATCGGGGTACAGTGCATGTTTTCTTAATGGGTATTGTAATTTTATAATTATGGTATCATAAATTTATAATTGGGATGCCATAATTTGTTTGTAGCTTTCTGAATGGATATCGTAATTTTATAACTATGATGTCATAATTTTACAACTCGGATGTCATAATTTTTTTTAGCCGGGATATCGTAAGGTTGTATTAACATTTTTTTGAATTGGTGTCGTAATTTTATAACTAAAATATTTAATATTTTTTTGGAAGGCAAGCCATCCCATTTCATTCCGTCCCATCAGGAATATCGTATCACTTACGAATTCATAATCATGATCTTTGTTATCCCATCCCATCTCATTAAATTATATAGAATGTATATGGACCAATAAAAAAGTCTACATAGAATTTATTGCATCAGATACAATGTACAAAATCTTTTTCTTTCTTCAGTCCATCAAGTGATGTAAGATGGACTATGCTAGATTGGGCCTGCAATTTTGCAGCCATGCCAATTAACATGACACGACATTATTCATAAGTCTTGCCAGCATTACACGCAGAATCCAAACCCCTCATGTCAGCGATAATCCTTTATTATTATTATTATTTAAATTTTTATACTAAATTGATAAAAATACTTTTAGAATATAATTATTTGCGTCACGGACTATGAGTTTGGCTTGGAATAGTCTGATATTGTTTATTAAATAATAAAAATTTTAAAAATACAACCGCAAGCTTTTTTTTTTTTTATTGATCTTTCATAATTCATAAATTATGGCCCTTATCATGGGTGGTGGAAGGTAGAGAATAAAGTAAGCAAGTAATTAAGATCGTGTTACTGTCATTAGCAAAGCATGAAGCGTATATTAATGCAGGAAAAGGAGTGGTACTTACTTAGACTTGATCCTCTGTTGCAGAGCTTTAAGCAGTGGAAAGATGGCTGCCAACTTGCTCCTTGGTTGCAAAATCCTCTCTTCACTGGTCCCCCACTCTCGGCGCCATGGCTGGCCCCTCGTCCTCTCCGCCCTCATCTGTCTAACCCTCACAACTAACAGCCATTAATTGTGGCTGGCATTAGTTAATGCAAGATGTAACCTGGTCATCAAGCCAAGAAGGGAGTGGTGATAATTAATAAGGTATAAATATAGAGTCCAGATTGCCGGTTGTTAGTTTGATTTGGAGCAAACAACAAGTTTGTGTTGGATTTTTTAATTTAATATTGGGCCTATATAAAAAATATTATGTGGTATGAACTGACAAATAAGGTTAAGCCCAATTAAAAGTGATCAACTAAGATTTCAGTAATTTGGGCTTTATGTATATGAAAGATGTGATCCTTAATATGTAGAGATATAAAGGATTATTTTTATTTTATGATGGACTAAAATAGAAATATCAAAAGATAATGATGAGATTATCTATATATAACGGTTATGGTCCCTGGATCGCACGTACGACCTTCTTTTATGAATCACATCATCCGAAAGAAAAGCCTAAAGAAAATTTTAAACGGCTCTCAGCGAGTACGTGTTGATCTGAAAGGCCAATTGTAGAACTCTGAAGAGCAATCAAATAATATGGATTCGAAGAGCAATCAACAATATGAATTCAAATATGCTTTTGTTTATGTTTATTAATCCTTGATGATTGAACATGAATAATTCTTGAGCTTGATGATTTTTACCAAAGATTCAAATTTAATTTCTAACAGTTTGATGCATATTTCTTTGTCACGAGAGCCAAACTCGCAATTCACCTTTGGAATCTCGACAGTTTTTCATCTTATTTTGCATGAGGAGTTGGTCTCTAGCTTATGTACCTCAATGACAATATCATTGGCTACGGTGAAAAGGATCGTTATGCAATAAGATTGCTTGTGCGAAATATTAACCATGCTTTGCTGTTAACGTTGTTGTACTTTCTTATGTTATGCTTTTGCTAACTGAGGTCATGAGTTTATTGGACCGTTATTGAGCTTGTTATTCTTAAGCGTTCGCAGGCCCAAGTCCCAAAGGCATGACCTTAAAATTAATTTTTTAAGGGACTAATTTAAGTCCTTCATTGAAATTGAAGGCATTTCAAGCTCAACGGTGGTACAAATACGAACTTAATTTAGGTGTGATACGTTACTTGCATGCCGTTCGGTTCTACCTCAACTTCAATGTAAGTATTGAATAATGATAGATAACTTCCATGTAAGTATGAATAATGATAGATAAAGAAAAGAAAAGGAGAGATAGCAAGAGAACCAAACGCATTGCACCTAAGTTTTATCCCGCAAATATTGAATAAAAGAGATTTGTGACAACCTATTTGAGAGCAAATGATACAGAACAAACTGTCACCTCCCATTATCCTCTATACGGTGATACACATACATGGATAAAGTAACTAGTAAGTACCCTTTAATCAAGTGGAAATCAAAATAATAAAAATTATTTTATTATTATGTTGAAAAAAAAGACATGCATATCTAAACTAATGGAATCATTAACATTCTTCCAACCTATCAAGTTAGTAAATAGATTCAACCAAATTCTGTATAAACTTATTATATATAAAATTTGGCTTAAGTGTGAGCCAAGTTGATTATTTTTTATTTTTGTATATCATCTATATTTCAAACTTTAAAAAGTAGGTTAGTGTTGCTGCTAAAATTTGTCATTCGACTCGGACGCGATCGGGCTTTAGGATGGGCTCCCTCCTGGGTGGACCTGCAAAAGTCCTCACGCGAGAGGCGTTGGGGGTGGCCCTCCGCGGAAGACCCTCCGATGCTCAAGTCAGCAGGGATCGGTAATCAACAAATAAGAGGAGAAGGCTCTCGCTAAAGAGTCTCTCGCTAAACATTCTTCCAACCCATCAAGTTAGTAAATAGATTCAACCAAATTCTGTATAAACTTATTATATATAAAATTTGGCTTAAGTGTGAGCGAAGTTGATTATTTTTATTTTTGTATATCATCTATATTTCAAACTTTAAAAAGTAGGTTAGTGTTGCTGCTAAAATTTGTCTTTCGACTCGGACGCGATCGGGCTTTAGGACGGGCTTCCTCCTGGGTGGACCTGCAAAATAGTCCTCACGCGAGAGGCATTGGGGGTGGCCCTCCGCGGAAGACCCTCCGATGCTCAAGTCAGCAGGGATCGGTAATCAACAAATAAGAGGAGAAGGCTCTCGCTAAAGAGTCTCTCCAAGGGTGGCCTTTTGAGAGCTCTGAGCAGAGCGCTAATGGCAAAAAATGGAGGAAGCTAAGGCAGAAAGAGAGTGTGCCAGTGAGCAAGTGAGCATACCTGAGGAGTCGGTAGACGACTCTATTTATAGAGGATCACCTGATTCCCTGGGGGCGTCGTGGGTCCAAAAGTCGTTAGGATTTGAATCCAGTTTGTTATGAGGTCAGTAAGATTTGCATCTTGTTGGTTAGAGGATCGACGGCTGGGAGAGCTGGTTGATGTCTCAAGATTTGGCGGGTATATAGGCTCCAGGGCTCTAGGCCACTCTCGTGGGTCCTAGGTCACTCTCAGATATGATTTCTGTTTGGAATCTTACGAATTTGAACTCTCCCGCACCGAATTTCGCAGAGGTCCTTGAATGCCCGGGTCCAGCCGGGGTATAATAATGACTCGGCTGACGAGGCACAGTCGGATAGCTCGATCGGGGCCGAGAGAGACGATATAGCTCGACTGAGGCCGAGAGATGGTATAGCTCGGTTGAGGCCGAGAGACGATATAGCTCGGCTGAGGCCGAGAGATGTGATGCGCGCCTTAGGAATCCTTGGCTCGATGAGGGGCTAAAGCGCCCCGATTCACTGAGGCTGACTTGTCTCTAGCGGGTATTGTTCAGCATGTGGGAGTTAGGGTTGATCCTAGCCCCGTTGCATGATTATTTATGCAATGATAATTTTACCCCTCAACACATGCCCCTCACTCCCTAGTTCGAAGCCTAGGTTCGGACGCAGGAGTATAACTCTGGGTGACATGATTTGAGTGGGTTTGGATTTGACAGCCTGTGTAATGGTGCTCTAATTAGCGCCGCATGGCCGATCTTGCTTTTACGGAATGGAACCGTCGCTTTCTAGGGGCAACGGTTGGGGGAGCGCCATGCAGCAAATCCCAGTTTTCACGGTGCCTGCAGCGGTGGTTCCGAGCGTTTTGATCAAGATGCCTTATCTTCTTTTTGAGGTGGTTTCCTTCGGGGGGAAGCAAGGTCGAAGCAATGCTATTCCCATTCGTGACGTCCCTTTGTTCCTTCCTGGAGAAATTTGTCCCCCTGTTGTCTTTGCAATCTTGCTCGATGTTTCTTCCAGCCAGCAAAATGATGAGACCCAGCGACATGGTTTCAGAAATCATCGCTAAGGAATTGGGAAGACTCCGCCAGAAATATGGCATTCCCTCGGATATGTTCTGCGACTGCCTGGACCCGAGCGTAGGGTTTCGCAGGAGCTGGAGCGTGGGGTCTTTCTTTATGAAGACAGCCTAAAGGCAGGCCTTCGGTTTCCTCTCCATCCCTGGTGAAGGAGATCATGAAGTTTTATAACATCTGTCCGACAATGGTGGCTCCTAACAGCTGGCGGAGTATCATCGGGTTCATCTCGATGTGTAGCCGAGTTCAGTAACAACAACTCTGTCCCTGTTCCGCGCTTGTTACCATCTGATGCCCGGAAGGAACTCAGAGTGCTCCTATATCGGACCTCGGAAGTCATTCGGTATGATCGTGGACAAGTCGTCGTCCATAAAGGGATGGAAGGTTCGATTCTTTATCGCTGAAGGAAACATCGGTTCTGACTTCCCGCGGGATGGGGAAGCCCTGTTAGGGATATGGAGGCGCATCCGGCCTTATTGGAACGAAAGAGGACCTAGGGGTCCTCACCAGCGGCTGAACGTTCTCGGCTATTGTTTTACTGTCGGAGGAGGCCCTTTGCGATGCCGAGCTTAGCCCCATCGATAGGCAGGGTAAGCCCCTTCCCCTTTCTCTGTTTTTCCTTTCTTTGGGGTAGATATACCCAGGTTTGACCGGTTGCTCCCATGTCTGCAGCCAAGAAATCTGAGATGGCAGGCCGCATACAGAGGGAGTTGAGCAAGCGCCCAAGAGAGATCACAGCAGAGAGGCGCAAGCCCAAGAAGAAAGTCCGTCTCTCCGAAGAGTGCTCGCAGAGGTTGGGTGAGTCAAAGCCAGCCTGTGCTCCTCACCGCTGAAGAAAGGGGACGTGGGAGCGCCAGCGATGGAAGAAGGGTTCTCTCCGTTGGGGGGAGAGGAAGAGCCACGATGGGGAAGCACAGAGCGGAGGAGGACTCAGAGAGGGTCACCGAGATCCCCTGTCCTCTGGTGGTGGAGATAGCGGATAGCCCGAAGGAGGCTCCATTGGAAGTTCAGGGTGAGCCTGTTGTTGAAGGGCCTCCCTCGGATGGGTTAGAGGGTGACGTTAGGCCAAAGGCAGTGGATGTTCGGGAGGAGTTTCTGCCGGAGGGGTTCCTCTTGTGGAAGCTAGAGGTGTTGGTGAACAAGTTGAGGCTTCGGTGGAGTCCGCGTGGGAGGAGCAGGTGCCAGCGATTGAAGAGGGGCCTTTGGGTGAAGAAGGAGGATAAGACGATGACCCTCCAGCTGAAGTTTCCCCTGTCGAGCCTTAGGAAGATTGAGGCCGGGACTGGCCGAGGTATCTGATGAAATGCAGGCCAGGCTTTTGCTGGAGGAGGCCAGGAGATTAAAGGCTCCTCAGTCTGAGATTGTTCGGGTTGGTTCCTTAGACGGGCTGCCTGATGGTCCGAGCTCAGCTATCGAGGAGGCATTTTCCGCCTTGATGAAGTCGGCATTACATCCAAGCGCTGGTCCCTCGATGGATGAGTTCGCGGACCTGGACCTTATCGATGCCGCGTTTGGTCAGTGAAACGTAGCGAAGGACGTTCTCCTTCTCCCCGATATCGATAACTCCACCCTAATGGGGTTAGCTAGGTCCTACACCTTCCGAATGAGTTGCTATTCCGGAGTTTCAGGTGTTTTCTATCGAACTTGATCATGCTTCCTTACTTGTTTTTTTATTCCGCAGAGTGCTCTGATCAATAGGGCTTTGTGCTGGCGCTTGAGCCTAGCGACAGGGGCTAGCATTCAGGCCAAGAGAGTCAGCTCCGAGCTTCGACTGCGAGTAGCGGCGTCTGACAAATTTGAGCAGGTCCTGGACATTGTCAATAAGAAGTTGGAGATGGTGAGGGGATTGCATCAGGTCGCCCTCAACGACATGTCCAAATTAAAGCTCGAAGTTAAGGAACTGTGCGGGCTCCAAGCGGGATATGATGAGGCATGCTCGAACCTATCGCAAATCGAATCTCGGCATGCTGGAGAAATGGAATCCGCCAAGAAATAGTTCGATGAAATTCGAGACAGACTGAGGCGAGAGGCTGCCGAAGAGAAGAATCGCCTGAACAGGATGCTCGGCGAGTCAGAGGAGAAGGTCCAGAATCTCAATCAATGCATCTTAGCCAAGGATGATAGGATTAAATGGCACTAGGAGAGGTTAACCCAACTTGATTGCGAGCTTTCCCAGGCCTGGGAAGAAGCTGATAATAGGCAATCGAGGATTGATGATCTTAAGGGCAGAATCGAGCAGGTTAAAGCTGATAAACTGAGGGCCCTTGGCGAGGTCAAGGAGTTGATCGAGAAGTTAGCCAGGCAGGAGGAGGAGGTACGGTACTATCTTTTAAACTTCTCCCATTAACTCGCTGTTGCATCGGCTAATCCTACATTTGCAGATGAAGAGGGAAAAATTGGAGGACCGAAACCAACTAAAGATCCTGCAAGAGGAACTGTCGTCGAGTAGAGAGAGGAGCTTAGAGCTCGAAAGGCAGGTCGCTGAGATCGAGGAGCAAATGGGCTTGCTTCGGGGCGTAGAGGATGCGACCTGCGCTGAGGCTTTTCAGCTCAGCGAGGAGGAGACCCGAACTAAGATAGCCCGGGAGCATCCGGAGTGGGACCTCTCTTTCCTGGATGTTGAGGCTTGTGAGGCCTGTACCCCGGGGGCTGAAGAAGATGAATATGACGATGTCTCAGACGTCGAACTGGACGCTATCTTGGGTTCAAGTGAGGCTACAACTTCCGAGGGACACTTCAAGTCTGCCGCCGAAGGAACGACGACTTTTGAAGTGGGCGAAGCGAGTCGAACCTCTCTGAGTGTTGTTGAGGGCATTGCTGGAACTGATCCAGCTCCTGATCCTTGAGGATCATTCGTGTGCTTTTGTTTTTCAGATATGTAATTCGGTCAAAATTTTCAATGATTGGGTCTTTTGTCTTCATCTGCTTAATCGCCTCTTTTGGCTGATCTTCTACCCCAAGTTTTCTTATGGCGGCGAATGAATTATGACTCATTCGCTATCTTGGGCTGGTTGGATCGGACTTAAGCAAATATTTTGGTCAAGGCCGAGGTATCGGGATAGCTTAGTTTGTCCGAAGCAAAGAAATCGGCATGCTTTGGCCGAGGTAAAGGGAATTTCGCAAGTTCCAGCCGGGGTGCAATGTACCACGCGGTTTGGCCAAAGTATAAAGAGTGCTTCATTATTGTTGAGGCGTCGGCGACTATCTCAGTCTGGATCAGAGCGATAGATAATGTTCAGTTATGCTGTACGGAAGAGATACTTCGGTTTATTCCGATGTATAGAGGCAGTTTTGGCCTCAAGCGGGAGCATAGGGCAATGTCCCGGTTTATGCCGAGACATAACGGGCAGTTGGGCTGGAGCGGAGGATATCGAGGCGCCTTTATTGAAGAGTACTTGGCTTTTGTGCCTTTTTATTATTCTGCCAGCGTCTTGTCTTTTCCAAGGCGAGCTGATCTTCTTTTTGCCGAAATGGATAATACGGCCCTGTAACCTGCAAAAGGTTGTCTCTATATTTTCGGGGTTGTTTATCCCGTCAATCTTTTCCAAGGTACGACATAGACGCTGACTTGCCATTGGAGGGCGTCGTTTTCGCTAGGTGATTTTTCAGGCCTGCCTGTATCTCAAGGATCAGCGGGCGATCCCCTATATTTAAGGCTCTTGATTCGAGATCAGGGGAAAATCTTTTGGCGTGCGTCATAGCTTGGGCGATGCGTTTGGCGCGCATTGAAGAGTGCTCTTTTCATCTTCGGAGGTGTAACGACCCGGGCCCACGGGCTCGTTTCGTTACAAGAAAGCAAGACGGATAAGCTCTACACCAACTTGGCCACCATAGCCCAAAAAGGATCCAATTGGTGCCTTGTCCTTCTTACTTTACTACATATAAACCACTTAACCAACTCCCAATTATCCGATTTGGGACAATTGGGAGGGGCATCACAATCTACCCCCCTTAACAGAGGCGACGTCCTCATCGCCAGGGTAATTGATCACAACCACCAGGCAGGAAGGATTCTAGAGGGGCCCCTACAGGTTCAAGAGGTGGCTCCATCCCCCATGGATGTAGCACTTTATCCTGTGTGGCACTTAGCTCCTGCACTTCCGACTGGTGCGAGGCTCTGATACCATATTGTAACGACCCGGGCCCATGGGCTCGTTTCGTTACAAGAAAGCAAGACGGACAAGCTCCACACCAACTTGGGCCACCACAGCCCAAAAAGGATCCAATTGGTGCCTTGTCCTCTTACTTTACACATATAACCACTTAACCAACTCCCAATTATCCGATTTGGGACAATTGGGAGGGGCATCACAGGAGGCCACGTGGCCGTATGGGTAGGGCATTTTGAATCTCGGAGCTTTTCGCTCTGATGGCTGCTCTCGGTTCGTTTGCCTATAAAACGGAAGGAGAGAGCCGTTTTAGGCCATCCTCCAAGGTTTTCTTCTCCGTGAGTTGTGAGAGTTTTCATGATGCCTATGTCCCTTGAGCTGAGAGTGGGAGACTGAGTTTTCCTTTTGCAAGTCGTCTTCCTCCGAATAGCTGGGGTGATGAAGGAGTCGCTGAAGAGCAACTCATCCTCCAGAGAGGAGTTTCGGAGATCATATGAGAGCGCACAGGAGGTCCACAGGGATCACATGGAGAGCACATACGCGCTTCCTGTGTGTCCTTTGTGGTTTGCTACGGGGGTTGCAGGGTGAAAAGTGCACATGTACCCCCGTAGCATGCGCAGACTTTTCCTTCTCCCTCGGGCTGGATGTTTAGCCCCTCCGCGCGGGGAATCTTTCACCATGTGAAGAGGGAGTTGAGAGCAGTGCGGGGTTGATGGTCCCCTATCTCTCTCAATCGGGCGGCGTCCTGCAGCCCAGCATTCCACCTAGGGGGAAGCTTCCTCGGCCTCGGTATCCAACATATCCGTCCAAGGGATCGATGGATGGGTTGCCTTGCTCAATAGGGCTCATCCACTCATTCTGATTTCTCCGATATCTTGGGTCGGAAGCTGAGACATCATTATTAACTAAAGCTGGTCGCAACAGTCAGGCGAGCCATTTGTTCGTCTTTATTTCTTGTGCTATGATGCACTTGTAATTCCTCTTTGGAGGTTGTAATCCCTTTCATTGGTAAGGAAATAAAGAAGCTTTGTTCTTTCTTCTTTTAGCACCTGCTTCTTTTTCGATGTGATTGTGCTTGAGAGTTACTACTCCCATATCATATTTTTGGGTCATGGCATATTTCGGCAGCGTTCTTGCTACCTTGTTTTGCTTAGACCAATGTTCGGTCCTCAGTGGAGGAAAGCGTTTGTCCCTATTCGGGTCAGAGGTGGACCTGGGCGGTCCTGGGGACTCATGCGGCAAGCATGATCCCGTTTGTAGAATGAAGCAAGTATTTCTTCGGAAAGGGATAGCTCGTATGTCTTTTCGGTTGAGTAGAAGGAGGTTGCTTACTTCTGCCGAAGTATCATAGGATGTCTTAGTTGCGTCAGGGAGTTTGAGAGATTACTCGTCTAGACCAGAGCTTTAGATAACTTTTAAGAGTATGCCGTTTGATTCGGCCGAGGTTTCAGATAATCACTCGGTTGTAGCCGAGGCTTCGGAATATCGCTCGGTTGTTGCCGAGGCTTCAGAATATCGCTCGGTCGTTGCTGAGGATTCAGAATTCGCTCGGTTATTGCTTGATAGTTTACTTGATCCTTACTGCAACTGTGGATTCAGGTGCGGACGGCCAAAGAGGATGGGGGCTACCCGAGCGATGGAGGGGGCGCCTGAAGCCTGTAAATCGGCCATTCTCAAGAGGGCGAGCTATGTTGTTCAAGTGTTGGCCATTGGTACATTCTTTCCTTTGCGTTTTTCTAGGACGCCTGATTCGAAGAAGTCTGGCAGATTTTCGAGGATATTTACTTCGAAAATGATCCGGCAGATCGGAGGGAGTCTAGTCCTGAGAAGGGAGCTCCTTGAGCACCTCAACGTTATTAATGATCCTCTTTGACGAGGGGCGGGACTCTTCATTTCCCGCGAGCGTCCACTGAGGTGGTGACGCATGGCGTTTTTTCACGGGCTGAGATTAATGGCTTGAACGATTGAAACATTCACCAGGAGCGGTTTAAATATGGATGAGAAGGATGCCTCTGTTAGTCATCTCTTCAGGCGATCTCCCAAGAATTCCTGAGTTCTGAGATGGTGTCTGGAGGTGAGGGGTGATCAACTGTGGCGCCGAGCAGCGGCTATGGCCGTGAGGGGTCCCAGGGGAGCCGCGTTATGGTGACCATCGACGGGGAGGCCCTGGCATCAATGTTCGCGGATCACGAGCGGCTCCAAAAGGCGACTGAACAATATCTGGCCGTTTCTATGAGGGAAGTCGAGCTCCTTCGCCGTGCCAACGACCGGCTAGAGGGGGAAGTAGCATCCCTTCGACGAAAGGTCGCCAAGTCAGCTCGGCATGGGGAGGGTTCGGTGGCTCCCGGATAAGATAATAAGGCCAAGTGAGGGCACATGTATCTTTTTCTTTCTTTTTCACCCTTTTTGTGATAATAAAAAAGAGGATTTTTGTGACTTTCATGTCCGCCGTTATTTCAAATGTTTGTTCTTATCATTCGGCCTTGGCCGAGATTTTTAATAAGTGACGCTCTTCGGCTATGGCCGAGGCTTTTAATAAGAAATGGAGATGCACTTTGGCTTTGGCCGAGACTTTTATTTTTTGGTTCTGGCCAGGGCTTGTAAGCTGCCCGAACCTTGGACAAGGTTTCTTCATCATTCGGTCCGGTCGGGGCTTGTATCCTACCCGAATTTGAATGATGTTTTGGAGACCATTTGGTCCGGTCGGGGCTTGTAAGCTGCCCGAATCCGAACGAAGTATTGGAGACCATTTGGTCCGGCGGGGCTTGTAAGCTGCTCGAATCCGAACGAAGTTTTGGAGACCACTTGGTCCGGCCAGGGCTTGTAAGCTGCCCAATTCGAATGAAGTTTTGGAGACCACTTGGTCCGGTCGGGGCTTGTAAGCTGCCCGAATCCGAACGAAGTTTTGGAGACCACTTGGTCCGGCCAGGGCTTGTAAGCTACCCGAATCCGAACGAAGTTTTGGAGACCACTTGGTCCGGTCGGGGCTTGTAAGCTGCCCGAATCCGAATGAAGTTTCTTGATATTTTACTTGGCCCTGCCAAGGTACGGAGATTTGATTCGAGGCTCGGCCCTGCCGAGGTTCGGAGATTTGACTCAAGGCTCGGCCCTGCCGAGGTACGAAGATTTGATTCGAGGCTCGGCCCTGCCGAGGTTCGAAGATTTGACTCAAGACTCGGCCCTGCGAGGTATGAAGATTTGATGCCCTGCTGAGGTTGGAGATTTGACTCGAGGCTCGGCCCTGCCGAGGTACGGAGATTTGATTCGAGGCTCGGCTCCCGAGGTTCGGAGATTTAATGCTCGGCCCTGTCGAGGTACGGAGATTTGACTCGAGGCTCGACCCTGCCGAGGTATGGAGATTTGATTCTAGGCTTGGCCCTGCCGAGGTTCGGAGATTTGATTCGAGGCTCGGCCCTACCGAGGTTCGGAGATTTAACTCGAGGCTCGGCTGCCGAGTATGGATATTTGACTCAAGGCTCGGCTGCCGAGGTACGGAGATTTGGCTCGAGGAATAGCTCGGTTATGCCGAGAATGGATGCGTAAACGACACCTATTTTTTATTACGACCTTTCAGAAAAAATGACCGTAGCGGTCGTGCCGCGGATAATAGAAACAAGATGCCAAAGCTGTAAATGGGGCAAGTCTATAGAGAGCGTACTCTATTGGTGATATATGCGGAGGTTGTTTGAACTCCACGTCCGAGGAACGAATTTCCCATCCAAATCCTGAGCTTGTAGGTGCCGGGTCCGATGGCTTCTACTACTTGATAAGGGCATTCCCAGTTTGGCGACATCTTTCTTGCTCCAGTGGTTTGGAAACGGATGCTTTCCAGAGGATGAGGTCGCCAGGCGAGAAGGATTTTCCTTTGACTCTGGAGGCGTGGTAACGAGCCACTCTTTGCTAGTATGCAGCTACTCTGATTTGAGCTTTCTCTCTGATCTCTTCTACCAGGTCGAGATTGGTGCGAAGTTGCTCGTCATTAGCTTCCTCTAAGTAGCTCTCCACTCACGGGGAAGGGAGTCCTACCTTCACAGGGATGACGGCTTCCTTGTCAAAGGCCATCGAAACGGGGTCTCGCCGGTGGGGATTCTCTGGGTAGTGCAGTAAGCCCATAGGACGTGATGAAGTTCGTTCGCCCATCTGCCTCGTGCTCTGGTGAGCCGAACTTTGATCCCTTGAAGCAGGGTCCGATTAGTTACTTCGGCTTCTCCATTGGCTTGTGGATGCCCCATCGATGTAAGGCGGTGGCAGATCCCATGTTCCTCGCATAACCTCAAACTTTGGGTTATCAAACTGCCTGCCATTGTCAGTGATGATTGTATGCAGAAGGCCGAAGCGGCAGATAATGGATCTCCACACAAAGTTCCTGGCCCGAGCTTCGGTTATTTGGCAACTGCTTCAACCTCCACCCACTTGATGAAGTAGTCGATGGCGACAAACAAAAATTTTCTCTGTCCTGTGGCGAGGGGGAAAGGGCCAAGAATATCCATCCCCCACTTAGCAAAGGGCTAAGAGGAGGAAATAGGACTACACTAGCGGAGGGGAGCCTCTGGATGTTGAGTGTCTCTGACATGAGTCACAAGCTCGACGAGATCATCAGCATCCTTTTGCATAGTGGGCCAATAGTACCCCTAGCGCAACACCTTGTGGCATAGAGATCGACTCCCAGATGGTTGCCATAAATTCCTTTATGTACCTCCCGAAGAGCATAATCAGCTTCAGATGGGCGAAGGCACTTGAGCAATGGCATGGAAAAGGATCGCTTATAGAGATGGTCGTCGACCAACACATAGTGGCAGCTTGCAATTTCAGCTTTCTTGCCTCCTTATGGTTGGCTGGGAGCGACCCTTCTTTGAGATACCTCGAGATGGGGTCGAACCAGGATGGCTCGGTCTCAATCTACATCACTCGGTCCGCCTCCGCGATGCTAGGATTTTCCAGGATTTCCAGGGGAAACTTTTGTTCGGCACTCATAGATTCCACAGTCGCCAGTCGGGATAATAGATCGGCACGGGCATTCTCGGATCTGGGGATCTGGATAACTTCAAATTCAGAGAAGTGGGAAAGCAAGTCCCGCACCTGCTGGAGATACCGAATCATGTTTGGCTCCCGGCCTCAAACTCGCCCCGCACGTGGCCAGCCACCAATTGAGAGTCGGTGAAGGCATTTAACTTCTTCACTTTGAGGTCACGGGCGATTCGAAGTCCAGCGAGCAGAGCCTCATACTCGGCTTCGTTTTTGGAGGCTGGAAAGGAGAAGCGAATGCCATACTCGAAGGTAGCCCCTTCTGGGCTGGTGAGGATTAGGCAGCGCCTGAGCCACTGGCATTGGACGATCCGTCAACATGGAGCAGCCACATGGCCTCAGATTTTGGTTGCTCAGGGGAGTCTGGAGTGGAACCATCCTCCGGGATAGTACATTCAAGGAGGAAGTCAGCTAGAACCTGGGCCTTGATGGCCGGGCGAGGCTGGTACCGGATGTCATGCTCGCTTAGTTCGACGGCCCATTTAGCCATCCTTCTTGATGTCTCCGGGCGATGAACCACCGCCTTGATGGGTTGGTCGGTGAGAACTGTAATAGAATGCGACTGAAAATATGGCCGCAGCCTCTGAACCAACGTTACCAGTACCAAAACCAACTTCTCGATCCGAGTGTACCTTGTCTCGGTCCCGTAGCAGTTTGCTGACATAGTAGATCGGCTTTTGAGTCTTTTTCTCTTCTCTGATCAAAACCGAGCCGATTGTGCCTTCTGAAACTGCCAAGTATAGGAATAGCATCTCTCCCGAGTTGGGGCTGCTGAGGAGGGGTGGAGAGCCGAGATACCTCTTGAGGTCCTCGAATGATTTTTGACACTCGGAGTCCATTGAAAACTCTTAGCAGATCGGAGAGCTTTAAAGAAGGGAAGGCACCTTTCGGCCGATCGAACTACGAAGCGGTTGAGGGCCACGATCCTTCCTGTTAGGTGCTGGACCTCTTTGATAGATGTTGGGGGTGTCATTTGCTGAAGGGCTTGAATCTTTGCGGGCTGGCTTCAATGCCTCGCTAAGAAACCATGAAGCCCAAAAACTTCCCAGAATTGACACCGAAGGCACACTTTGTTGGATTGAGCTTCATCCGATATTTTTGGAGCATCACGAAGCTCTCAGAGAGGTCCTCAATGTGCTGGGATGCTTCTTTGCTTTTGACCAGCATGTCATCGACATATACCTCCATGTTTCGGCGATTTGCTCCTTGAAGACCTTGTTGACCAGCCTTTGGTAAGTTGCACCTGCATTCTTCAGACCAAAAGGCATGACACGGTAGCAATATGTACCTCGATCGGTTATGAAGACGGTCTTTTCTTCATCCTCAGGCACCATTCGGATTTGATTGTAGCCGGAATAGGCATCCATGAAGGTTAGCATCTGATGCCCTGAAGTAGCATCTACAAGTTGATCGATCCGAGGGAGAGAGAAGCTGTCCTTCGGGCAGGCTTTATTGAGGTCGGTGAAGTCGATGCAGATCCGCCATTTGCCATTCGACTTCTTTACCATGACGACATTGGACAGCTAGCTTGGATAGTTTACCTTCCGAATGAAGTTTGCCTTAACAAGTTTGTCGACTTCTTCCTCAATCACCTTCTGCCGCTCAGGGGAAGCTTTCTTCTTCTGCTTTATGGGCCGGGACATCTCATCCACATTAAGACGATGGACGAGAACATCCGGCTGATTCCCAACATATCAGAAGCTGACCAGGCGAAAACATCAGCATTCCTTCGGAGAAAGTCGATCAGCTCCGTCCGAGGTTTCCCTTTTAGCAGTGACCCGATCTTTATAGTTCGGTCTGGTCGGGCTTCGTTCAACGGCACCTCCTCCAGCTCTTCAGCTGGTTCTCCCCGTTGCTCGGAAAAATCTTCTGAGCGTCCAGTCCATCAATCTCGGGCAATTTGGATTGCAGGCTGGTGACGAAACACTGCCGAGCTACAGCTTGGTTTCCTCGGACTATCCCACTCCCCATCCGGTAGGAAACTTCATTGCTAGGTGCGGGATGGAGACAGCGGCTCTAAGGGACATCAGGCGGTCTCCGAAAATTGCATTGTAGGGCGATCGAAGCTTGGTCACCAGAAAATCTGTGTGGACCATGGCAACGAAGGCCAAGTTCCTGCACGGACCGTCAAGGTCACGACTCCTTCCGGGGTGACAACATCACTGGTGAACCCCATTAGGGTGGAGTCCATAGCTCGAAGATTCTCCATAAGCAGTTTCATCTTCAGAAACACATTGAGATACAAAACATTGACGGAGCTTCCACTATCAATGAGAATTCGATCTACATCATAGTTGTTCAGATTAAGGGATACAACCAACGCATCATCATGCGGGAACTGTATTTTCTGAGGTCGCTGTCGGAGAAGGAGAGCTCATTTGTTCGTGCTTTCTTTGGTGCCGAACCTTCTTCATCGTTCCGCCCACTCGACGGACTGCCAACTGCCTCAATCACATTAATGTGACCAGCGACCGAAGGATTCAGAGGAGGAGGTTGCTGAGGCTCAGGTTGACGATCACCCCCGTTCCTTGGCTCGGGTGCTCTCCTGAATTGGTCCAGCCTACCCCGCTGGATGAGCCTTTCGATCTCGTTCTTCAGCTGCCAGCACTCCTTAGAGTCGTGGCCATGATCCGATGGTAGCGCAGTATTTGGTGGGATCTCTCCGAGTAGCATTCCCTCGGAGAGGAGGCGGTCGGGGGAGCTGGCGCTCTATCCATGAGGATCTCCGCCCTTGGAGCAGTGAGCGGAGTGAACCGGTTGAACCTCCTTGGCGGCTCCGGGTGTGGTTCCTCGGCGGGGACGGAGGAACCCTTTGGCGGCAAGGCGGACTTGGCTGGCGGGCGGATCGGTGCTTGTCCGAGCCCTTGGGCTCCTTTTCCTTGTCAGCTCGGTGCGGGCAGCTCTCCGTGATTCTTTGACTCTGGGATATTTGTCCGCCAGAGCCATCATGTCGAAGAGGTTCTGAGGGTAGCTGACCTCCAGCGCCAGGTAAAAGTCTCTCTCCTTCAATACTCCACCTGCTAGGGCAGACATGGCCACCTTATGATTAAGGTGGTCCACTTCCAACATGGCCGTGTTAAAACGGCCAAGATATTTCTTCAAGGACTCCCCCTCTCTCTGCTTAACCTCAGAGAGGGAGTCAGATCTCCGCCGGTGACGACGGCTGCTGATGAACTGGCTGATAAAGAGGCGGCTCAGCTCATCGAATGAACTAACGAAACCTGGTTTCAAAGCATTGAACCAGGTTCGAGCGGATCCCCTGAGGGTGGAGGGGAAGGCGCGGCAGAGGACCACATCTGATGCCCCGTGGAACATCATGATTAACCTGAAGCTGCTGAGGTGGTCGTCAGGATCGAAGGCCCCATGATAGGGCTCGATGGCGGGCAGCTTCACGTGGGAGGGAATCACTTCCTCCATGATTCCCTTGGAAAAGGGAATGCCCTGCTCCATCTGATGGTGGAGCGGATGAGCCTGCTTGGCGGCATCTAACTCCTAGAGCATCTCTCGNACGAGGAGAGAAATGAGACGATATCGAGTCGTGGTGAGAGAATACAGGAGAGAGGGATCGGGCCCGCCGAGATCGGGGAAGATCTTTGCCACGGACCCCTTGGGGGGTTGGCTCAGCTTCCCTAGGGCGGCGAGGGGGGTCTGCAACCCCATGCGGGCCGGAGGAGGAGATCGCCGGATGAGCGGGGGCTGCATTCTCCTCAGGAGGATGCGGGGCAGGAGCGGCTGGTCGGGGAGCTTCAAAGTGCCCTTGAATCAAGTGGGTTAGAGCCTGGACTTGCTGGACCAGTGAGGCAAACTAGTCTTGGGTCACTAGGGCCGCCGATGGCGATGGAGTCTCGACTGGCGGCGGTGGCGGCGCTACGCTGCTCACCGGATCAGGTCTTTGGGAGGCGACATGATCTTGGGCTTCGGAGGTAGCCTTTCTTCGGTTGGCCATGGGAGGAGTTCTCTTTCAGATCGAGATCCTTGTTTCCTGAATCACAAGTTTATGGGACTTGAGGCCCTTCTCTAGCGCCAATTTGTTGCTGCTGAAATCTATCCTCCGACTCGGGCGCGATCGGGCTCTAGGACGGGCTCCCTCCTGGGCAGACCTACAAAACAGTCCTCACGCGAGAGGCATTGGGGGTGGCCCTCCGCGGAAGACCCTCCGACGCTCAAGTCAGCGGGATCGGCAATCAACAAACAAGAGGAGAAGGCTCTCTCTGAAGAGTCTCTCTAAGGGTGGCCTTTCGAGAGCTCTGAGCAGAGCGCTAATGGTGGAAAATAGGGGAAGCCAGGGCAAAAAGAGAGTGTGCCAGTGAGCAAGTGCGCATACCTGAGAAGTCGGCAGACGACTCTATTTATAGAGGATCATCTGATTTCCTGGGGGCGTCGTGGGTCCAAAAGTCGTTAGGATTTGAATCCAGTTTGTTATGAGGTTAGTAAGATTCGCATCTTATTGGTTAGATGATCGACGGCTGGGAGAGCTGGTTGATGTCTCGATATTTAGCGAGTATATAGGCTCCAGGGCTCTAGGCCACTCTCGCGGGTCCCTAGGCCACTCTCAGATATGATTTCTGTTTAGAATCTTACGGATTTAAACTCTCCCGCGCTGAATTCCGCAGAGGTTCTTGAGTACCAGGGTCTAGCCGGGGCATAATAATGACTCGGCTGACGAGGCACAGTCAGATAGCTTGACCGGGGCCGAGAGAGACGATATAGCTCGCCTAAGGCCAAGAGATGATATAGCTCAGCTGAGGCCGAGAGACGGTATAGCTCGCTGAGGCCGAGAAACGATATAGCTCGGCTGAGGCCGAGAAATGATATAGCTCGCTTAAGGCCGAGAGATGTAATCCGTGCCTTAGAATCCTTGGCTCGGTGAGGGGCTAAGGCGCCCCGATTTACTGAGGCTGACTTATCTCTAGCGGGTATTGTTCAGCACGTGGGAGTCAGGGTTGATCCTAGCCCCCTTACATGATTATTTATGCAATGATGATTTTACCCCTCAACACAGGGAGATTATTGCCCTCCTGTTTTGACCCAACTTTTGTATTCTAATATTTCGGGCTTTACTCATTCTAAATTGTGTGATCAACCATTTACCAAAAAAAAAAAAATTCTTAAAGCCCTGCTGAGAAGAAGATCTACAAGTGCCTCTTCTTTTTAAAATTTTCTTTCTTTACTCTTATCATTTTATTGTTTCTGACTTCATTTTTCTGGGAAGCATATGAATAAATGATGGATTGCATCTCCACGCAATCATACTTGTGTAAGAGGTTCATGTGGAGTCGAATTGTTGTATCTTAGAATAATTTACGTATAATATATATAAAGGGATGAAAATTAGCCTTAATCGTAGCTTTAACATGCCTCAGTCCTAGTATGATTATCTAATTTACATTTATTTGATACCTTTTGTTTTAAATTTTATTTTATTATAATTAAATTTTTAGTGATTTTTAGATACTCTTTTTAACATGGCAAGGTTTCATAAAAAAAAAAGTTAACACATATATCCAAAAAAAAAAAAGACATGAATTTTTGTAATTACTCAAAATTTACTAACACAACCTATATATTTAAATACATACCAACATGTTTTAAAACTTTTAGGCACAGTAGTTTTAAAAGTCTTAGACTCCAAGTGCCCGATGCGTTCTTTGTGCACCGACGACCAGTGACACAGAGATTTTTCCCATCATGAAATTAGGACATGACTTTCAAACTTGACAAAGCTAAAAATTGATAGGAAATTATCAGTCAAGGGCACAATTTGGAATAAAGGGGTTCGAAAATGATAGCTGAATAAATCATGAGCACAAAATTATTTACCGGTTCTTCTAAAAATATCTTAAACATTTGCACGCCCCCTCATAGCTGGATAATCGTACTGGCTTATACTTGTTCAAAGCTTTGACCAAAAACCGACGGCCATCCAATGAACTAATTAACCGTATTTTAGATCAGTTTGATTCTTTAGACCAATTGTATAATTGATTTGATCAAAGCTAGATGAGTCGATTATTTTTTTTATTAATCCAGGTGTAAATCCATAAAATCAAACTGATTTTTCACACCTTTTAAAATTACTCTTCAATATATAATTGAAAATTACTAAATTAGTC
Source organism: Calamus simplicifolius (assembly GCA_900491605.1). Classification (NCBI taxonomy): domain Eukaryota; kingdom Viridiplantae; phylum Streptophyta; class Magnoliopsida; order Arecales; family Arecaceae; genus Calamus; species Calamus simplicifolius. Next base: position 174,940 of record UESW01004817.1, on the reverse strand, counting down.
TAAATCCTCTTTTTCCCTAAGAGATTCTCTGTCTTTTTCTATTTAAAGGATTTCAAGTGTTAGTTTTTATAAAGAATAACATTAATATAGTTTTCATAAAAATAACATTAATTCCGAATACCAGTATGCATATTATATTCTATTATAGATTAAATAAATTAATTTTAGTACTCGTTTGATTTTTTAAGACTTTTTTAAATCTATTTTTTAAGAAAATTTTTGTAAAATTTTTTTTTACTACGTTTGATTGATAAAAATTTGTATGAAAAAATAACTTTAGAATTCTTTTACTTGATTAAAGGTAATTTTACATAAAAAAATATATAAATTAATACATTATAATATAATAACATATTATATTATAATATAATATAAATATAGTAATATTAAATATATATACTAGTGATATTTTATTTATAAATTATAACATAGTTTATAAGATATATTTATTATATTATATTATGCTGTAATAATAATATAAATAAATAAAAAAAAAGAACAAAGAAATAGCTTTAAATTTTTGATGCTAGCAATTTTTTTTATGAAATTAAAAAAATAAAATCATTCCGACTATGAGAAAAATTTTCTATTGGAAAGAAAATATCATCTATTTTCCATCCCTTTTCAATCAAATGTTGAAAAAATGTACGTTATTTTTTTTCAACTAAATTATTTTTTTTTTCAACTAACTAGGCGCCTAAGAGTATACATTTTGAAGCTATCAAATTAATTGAATTTTATAGAAAATTTATTCTAATCATTCATGCGCTTCGATCATTGATTCACGGATCGGATCGTTGAACCGGTCAGATACTTTGCCGGGTGGCTCTCCGTCGCCAAACCAGAACCCAAAGTCATCAGGTGTGAGTTCGCGCGGGCCTAAGAACGATCGCCTCAACTCAGAAGCGCTCTCCGTCGGTAGGGTTTTGCCGAGAGGAAGAAAGGAACGAGGGGGAGAGAGATGTTCCTGGGAGCGCTACCTCGGAGGCCGGACAAGGCGACGGCCTACAAGCAGTTGAAGACCCACCTGGCCATCATGGGCGCGTGGATTGCTGTCATCCGCGTCACCCCCTACATCCTCCACTACCTCTCCCGAGAAAAGGAGGAGCTCAAACTCGAACTCTAAATAGGTTTCCCTCTCTCCTAGTGCTTCCATTCCGAAATCATTGGAGACCTCATCTCGTGTCTCTTGTTGAATAAACTTTTAATGGTAAAAATAATCTTAATGCCAGCATTGACTTTATATGCTGTAACTCGCTGTTACTTTGCACCATTGTTTTTATTTGTTATGTATTTCATAACGCTTTCTGTTTATGTTTTTTACTTCGTGTTGTGTTTAGAATAATGTTTGCGTTTGTGTGATTCCGATATGTAGGCAAAAAGAAATTAACTGAGGTTATATTATTTGAGAGGTGAACAGTCTGCATGGCGTGTGAAGAAAGAAATTGGTTATGTATTTTGGATTTTTCTAAGTTTTTTTTTTTTTAATTTGTGTTGTTATGCATCTGAATTCCAGCCTGCTGCCTAGTGGCATGACGGTCCTATTCATCATCCCTTTTCCATGTGGTGGAAGATTTGAAAAGTTTATGACTCCGGAGATGTATGATAAATGGATTGATTGATACATGAATTGTACCCAAACTCTACCTTTGGACTCAGCATAAGTTTGTAAATCCGAGTTTAGAACCTAAGGTTCATATGTTCAAATTGAGAATATTTTGGTTTAACTCACATATCGTAAGGAGATAAGATTGACATTGGTGTCTTTTAAGTTAAAAACTGTCCATCTGTTCTTATGTTTCAAGTGTTAGCAGCTGGATTTGTTAGAGGGCCACTAATTGCAGTGACCTGTAGCGACTTCACACTCTTTAAAACTCAGATTCAGTTTAATTTGAATATTGGAGTAAATTATGCTTTTCAGAAGGAAATTGGAGAAAGGAATTTGATACATCATTTTGCTGTCTAGGACTTGTCAGTCTTTTGGTGAAGGATTATAATGCAAGGCTCTAATATTTGGTATCTTGGTCATCTTGGTGGGCATCTCATACCAAGGCAAACCAATATCTCAATTTATCTCAGCCAAGATGGTGGGCTGTAAATTCTTTAAATAATAATAATCACCAGGAATCTTGCTTAAATGAAAAAGGCTTTAGCATGCTTAATGAAAAATGAAGAATGTAAATTCAATTTATCTCAATTTAGATTTAGCATGTTTAAAGTTAAAAAGGCTTTGAGTAAAATAAAAATGCAAAGAAATTATTGCTAGATGCAATTCCTATTGAGGTTTGAAAAGGCTTAGGAGAAATTGAAGTCGTATGGTTAACCAATTTATTTAACAGGATTATAGCAAATAAAAGAATATCGAATGATTGGAGAAAAAACATATAATACCCATACTGATGAGTCATACAATAAAATTATGGGAGAGAGTAATAGAAAATTGAAAAAGAGCTAAAACTTTGGTGTCAAATAATCAATTTGGATTTATGCCTAGAAGATCAACAATGGAAGCTATTTATTTATTAAGAAGATTGATGGAGAGGTATAGAGAAAAGAAAAAATTCATAGGGTCTTTATTGATTTAGAGAAAGCATATGATGGAATACCCAGATAAATAATATGATGGGTTTTAGAGAAAAAAAGGAGTTGCCAAAAGGGGCATAGAATTGATAAAAGATTATGTATGATAGAGCAATAACTATTGTTAAAACAACAATAAGAGAAACTAGTGAGTTTTCAATTACTGTAGGTTTACATCAAGGATCTGCCTTAAGTCTGTATCTTTTTGTATTAGTTATGGATGAATTAATCAAACATATTCAAAATGATATCTTATGGTGTATGTTATTTGCATATGATATAGTGTTGATTGATGAAACTAAATCTGGAATAAATGCTAAACTAGAGATTTTGAGAGAGGCTTTAGAATCTAAAGGTTTTAATATTAGTAAAACGAAAATTGAATATATGAAATATAATTTTAGTAAGAGTAAATACAATAAAGAAACAGATTACAAGCCAAGAGATACCAAGGAGTAAAAAAATTAAGTATTTGGAATCAATTATCCATCAAGAAGGTGAAATAGGTGAAGATGTGAATCATAGGGTTAAAGCGGGATGGATTAAATGGAGGAGTACTTCGGGAGTATTGTATGATTAGCGCATCCCATTAAAATTGAAAGAAAAATTTTATAAAATCACTATTAGGCCAACTATGCTATATGGAATAGAGTGTTAGGCAATACTGAAACAACATGTGAATAAATTAAGTATAACAGAAGTGTGCATGTTAAGATGGATATATGGTAAAACTTTAAAAGATACAATTAAAAATAAATATAAGAGAAATGATAGGAGTAGTCCCAATTAAAGATAAAATGACAGAAAGTCGATTACTATGGTTTGGACATATACAATGAAGACCTTTAGATTCTCCAATTAGAAACAGTGATCTTTTAATAATCCATGGCAAGGATAGAGGTAAAGGTAGATCTAAACTAATATGGACAAACATAATTAAAAAGATATAACTATTTGTAATTTGAATGCCAATTTAGTCCTGAATAGAGTAGAGTGGAGGAAGCAGATTCATGTAGCCGACCCCATGTAGTTGGGAAAAGGCTTAGATGAGTTGAGTTGAGTTTAGAAATCTTGCTGTAATTAGATGAGTTGAGTTGAGTTTAGAAATCTTGCTAATGTATATGGTTGGTTACTGCCGATAATATCGACTAAAAGTTAAAGGATAAAGTTTTTTTTTTCACCTTCAGCTCCAATCTATCCAGGCACCTCTCAGGGATACCAGGCCACCCTGGTCCTACAAGTCTGTTCTCATGCCACCACAAACCCACAGCTCTGCCCCTTGAATGAAATTCCATGTCCATGCTCAACTGGTTGACATTCTGGCACTAGTTCATTAATCCTCTCTCTCTCTCTCTCTCTCTCTCACCCCACCCACCAAGTAGTGGCTTCTACTCTGGCACCAATTAGCCTCTGAGCTTAGGTGTTCCAGCAACCGTGAGCCCTTTGTTTTGGTTAGTGACTGATTTTTATTCAAACCAATATCTTAACCATGGTATGACTCGAGATGAAACCCTTGTAACAATGTATGTTTATGGAGAAAGCAATCTAAACTTGAGGAAGTTGAGGATTCTGGCTTTTTCAAAATACAAATTGTTCAACTTTCCAAGCTTGGGGACGACATTCTACATAGGGTAGATTCCGATTTGTAAAAGGGGCAAGGAAGAACTCCTATATTTGCATATGCTTCAAAAGCATGTTAATGAGACATGTTTATGACCAGTTGTTTGTATTACATGTAATGATTAGATATCTCATTCATTTTCATCTAGTGGATAGAATAATGGCATTTACTTTCCAAATTGTTCAGCATGATTCTAATATATTTATCAAAAACTAGATTTTTGCATTTTCTAGGTGTATGACTGTGATGAGAAAGAACCAAGGTGCTGTGGTGTGCCTCTCCATAGAAATCAGAATAAATTAAATAGAACTGAACGCTCAGGTGGAGATGGAATCCGGGCTTTCACATTATATAATAGCATAGATGAATATACCATGGATACAGTAGACATCTGAAATTACTTTCAAACCCAAACTGCTGAAGAAGATGAGAAATCACCTAATGAAAGCAACGCCCGCTGAAAAGGAGTCCTGCAATATGTTCTCTGAAGGGACCCTGATGCTCAAGTTGAGAGGGGATTTGATGAAACAGGAGAATAAGGAGAAGATATGGGAGAGACCTAGAGCCTTGCATGCCTATGGCCCCTAGCATCTATTTTTTGAGGAGTTTAGTCCTCTTAATTAAGTTTTAGGAAACCCTAGACAAGGCTGGATTTAAAGACCTTAGAACCCTAATTGGACTGGAGTCTTGGGCATTCATAGTATATCCCTATTCTTTAGCGAGAGTAGGGTTATTCTGATAAGAGTAGATCTCTCTTGCCCCGTGTCACTTGTTGATTGGACACTTATTTCTTGCCACATCAGATATAATGGATGATGTGACCTTCAATTCATTTGTGGAGTTCATTGGATAGCTTTGCATAACTCTTTCAAAACTATGGAGAGAGCCTGAAAATTTTTGAAACAGAAATTTGGCTTATTGTTATGAGAGTGGCATTATGAAGACTCCAATATTTTTGCTCCTCTAAAATATGCGCATAGGTCTCCATCATTCTACTTAAATGAGATGGTGCATGCAAAGATATAAACTGTCATGGACTGAGGGTGAATGCTGCATTAGTGTCCTCATAAGAATGGCAAGCTAAGTTCCAATGCCTTTTTATGTAAAGATCCTCTGCATTGGGAAGAGTCTGGAAATCAAGAAGAATCTTTATTTTCATATTAGATACCTGGCTAACTTCTGTGATCAATCTTATCACTGGAACTTAATGACTATCTTTTTGCATCAAATATTAACTCAGATAAATTGCAGTTTGTCCAGATAAAAATCTGTCTTAACTGATGGGTGTGACCAGACAAAGAACCTTGCTGACCCAGTCAATGTTATCCTTGTTTCTCTTTTCTATGGTTTGTGCTTTCCACAGATCTCCTCACTAGGGGAGGGTTTATCATGTGAATCATTTTTAAATACTATTTTCGTCTTCAACCTTGAATGCTTTTTCGTCTCCTTAACTGGCTGACTTTGCTAAGTCCCTCTTTAATTGTTGTGTAATGATGCTATTAACATGTAATAAGGACACAGTTCTTCGACGGAAAAGGTGGCCCTCAAGATGCAACCAGTTGATGGTTGTTGGCTCGTTAAGTAAGCAGAGGGAGAATAGAGGTTGTGACAATTTTCCTTTTCTAGGAACGCATGCTGGTTTTGTAGTTAGGTTAGCAGGACTAGATATGAGTACCAAGAATTTGAACGTTGGGCAGGCAAGTGAACAGTTACTAAGGTTTATGACTTTACTTTTCTTCACCCCTTTATACCCTTATCAAGCCTGTACCTTATTGTTTACTCGAAACTACGGCAAGGACGTGCGGCAAACCTGCTGCATCTCTCTGATTGCTGAAAAATTATTGATCTTCATCATGTCATACATACTCATATCTTCCTTTTCTGAAGTACTTATGCACATCACATAATCTATGGTTGATGTTATAACCATTCTTACAATTTTCCTTTCACAGATGGATTTTCATGTGTCAGTTGAGGATTTTGGAGGAAGATATTAGTGATCTAATCTGTTGACAGGTTTCCATGTATCAGCAGGAAAAACTACTCTTTTTTTTTTGGTAACATATACTTAATGGTTGTTTCACCCAAATACTTATTTTATAAGTCCAGATGAATTTGAATTCTTAATGTTGATCTAGGAAGGTTGCAATGGTACTTCTAAGATCAAGGTGCATCATTATATTTCTGTTATTTGATTTTTCTATATTTAGTGGGTGTGATGGTGCATGCTAGCACACGCGAAGGAAAATAAGTGAAGGTACTAGCACTTGGGGGAATTATATTCAATGTGATGAAGCCTGCAACAGAATGCCAAGTGAGCAATGCTCTGGTGACTCAAGAAAAATCACTTCGGAAAGTCACTCAACTGTCTTCCATCAATTACGTTGCTTCATCACGATGCCAAATCAAAGGGAGCAACGAGGATACAGCATGCAAGCTGACTTTTTGAGTTTAAGCATTTTCAACTTTTACTCGGATAGTACATCATGGAGGATATGGATATTTGATCTTTCTGAATTTTTCTATTTTTTCTTCATCACCCCTTTGCATTGACCCCTGCAAGTCTCAGAACGAACAATTGTTGAAGCCTGAACGCCATTGATTGCAGCCTCTTCTTCTAGGAAAATTCAATTGCAGGGAAGTTCATCTGTCTCCACCTCCACCTGATGCAAAACAATGGATTATATCATGGTCGGTAGGCTCTGTATTTTAGCCTTGAGGATGGCAGAATGGATGCGTTTATGTTTCGAGTTGCAGTTTGCATGGTTGCTTTTGGCATGGGCGTGAGTAATTGATGGTTGTTTCTTATCTCCGGATGGATTGGTTATACTTCCACTTACTGTTAAAGTTAATATCGAATTATAGAATGGAGATATTTGAAGGCATTGAACAAAGAGGATAATTTATAAATATGCTCTCAGTCCGACCAAAACATAGTTCATAGCTGCCATTACCTACAGCCCAAGATACAAGCAATTAACCCGAATCTCTAACTACTGCAAGGTCTGCATGCTTTTTATAGACGTCTGATTGATAATAATTTATTTTGATAATCTAAAATAATCATATAAATTATCATATTTGGTATCTAATCGTGATAAATTAATTCATTCTATTTGATTCTTGGTAATCTAAAGTTAAATTACTATATGTCCAGTAATATTTTTGATTTCGCTCACACTTTCTCATCCTTCTTCACCCTTGCATGCATCCTTCCTTACTGACAGTAATATATTATATATAATCTTATAATAATATTGTTAAATACGGTAACATTATATTTCATATAATTTAATTATAAAGTGTGAGAGTTTAAGATTTTTAATAATACTATTTAAGATGAACCAAAACGATACTTACCTCGCAACAACACTCGGATATATCGAAGGCGAGATATGGACGTGGAATGTTCACTGTCCAATACGAGCTATGAAATGAAAGCCTTGCGATGTTCCTTCGACCGGAAAGGAAAAAGAAAAAAAAAAAAAACCTTTTGATCTATCTATAATTTGAGAGACCTGTTGTTGCCAGATCACCCCTTTCGAATATCCGATCGCCTTCTTCAGTGAGCCCAGGATCTTCCAGCGAGCCTCTTGCGCATGGGGGCTTGCAAAAAGTCCCGGGGCTAGAGATTCCGGCGGGGACCATCCGACAATCAAGTCAGTGCCCTGTGCAACAATCGTGAGCTTGAGGAAGCTCAAAAGAGAAGAGAGAGAGAGCTCAGAGAAGAGCTCTCTGTGAGCAAGAATGAGCGTTTAGGAGTTTTATTGTGGTTAGAGTTTGTTGTGGTTCATTGTGATTACCTCTCCTCTCCCGGTCGGGGGTTCCTCTTATCCAATTTATAGATGCTTATAACTTGTCTGGTTTGAGTGGTTGAGGCCTCATACTGATGACTTTGATGGATGAAGTGTCAGAGCTGATGTCTGTGAGATGACTTGGGGTGCCTTGGGGGTGCTGCCACTTGTAAGAGCATTTAAGGTGATGGCAGCAATGGCAGGGCTTGCTTCCTCCTTTGGCATGTCAGGGCTGCAGGTCAAGTCCCGTCAGAGTAGGTGGCTGCAGCTAGCTGGTGGGTCAAGTCCATCAGTTGGCGGAGTCAGTCCGAAGGTGGGCCACTTGATTTGGACCACTGCAGGCTGGCAGGATATGGGCGGATATCCTTCATATTTACTAGGCCGTCCTTACGAGGAGAGACAAAAGGTGCTGGAGTCAGTCAGTTGTCAGGCCAGGTCCCATCAGAGAGGGGGAGTCGTCCGATGTCGAGCCAGGTCCCATCGGAGAGGGGGAGTCATCCGGTTATCGGGCCAGGTGGAAGCAGGGCCGACCTAAAGAGGTCGGGGCCGCCTCGGCGTGACTTGAGAAGACGAGGCGGGAGCCCGAGGCCGGGGCCGAGGAGGAAGGCTCGAGACCGGGCCGAGGCGGAAGCTCGAGGCCGGGTCGAGGCGGAAGGCTCGAGGCCGGGACGAGGAGTCTGTGGCCGAGCGGGATGACACCGAGGCGAGGCTGACTTGGAAGATGCCGGGGCGAGGCCGACTTGGAAGAGGCCGGGCAAGGCCGACACCGAGTGCCAAGGCCGAGGGGAACAGACCCGAGGCCAAATAGAAGCCGGCTCCATGCGAAGGAGAGAGAAAAGGTGGCGAATAGGGGAAAGGCCGAGTTGCCAAGTTCGGATGCTGTTATTGTGGCCCATGGGGGTCCACTGGCCCCATCAGATGCCCCCCACACTCCTTGAGCTTGTGTGCTGCGCATCAGCTAAGCGAAAGGAGTGTAGAACTCTTCATCTTTGCTCTTGTCCTTTCATGATTGCTTAAGTTCCAATTCCTTCCTAGCGAAGAGATCTTTTTCCTTTTGCCCTACTGGCTAGCTGAGGGTAGCCAGCAATCATCTCCCAATGCAGAGTCTGGAAGTGGATATCCGTCTGTGAGTTGGAGAGTTGGTGTCTTCCAACTGTGAGTTGATTTGGGGCTGCCAAGATAGAGCGCCGAGGCTGAGATAAAATTGCCAAAGCAGAAATAGAGCCACGGGGGCTGAATAAAATTGCTTCGAGTATTTGTGTGCTGGTCAGGAAGGTGACTCGAGCGGTATGGGCTATTAGGGATTTGAGCTAACTCGGGGGCGTATCCTAGTCGGACCGAGTGGTATCTGTTAGCCGTGATGCCGCCGAGCTCCTCCAGAACCGTCTCGGGGGTTTCGCGGCCGGCCCGAGGGGTGACTCGAGGTTGCTGGATCCATAGGTCTTGAACCACTGGGGGTTTCGCGGCTGGCCCGAGGGTGACCTTATGATTGTAGGACCATAGAGAGCCTTTTGAATGGTTGGTTTTGTTGTTTTTCCTGTAATGCATTCAGACACTAATGAAAATAAACTTTTTCTCAAAGTGCAGTGTACTTAGCTTCTTCGTTGGAGAAATTTATCTCCTTCTGCTTCGTTTGGGGTACTTCACATTTATGGGGTTTGTTGGTGAGCTTGGAGGGGCTCTTTACTTATAGCTTGAGCCTGCTCTTATTGATGAGTCTCAGAGAAATATGATGGTGGTGAGTCTTTTACTGGGAAGATCTCCCACCGGATGGATGATGGCCGCAAATAATGCCATTGAGGCAGAGATAAAGCCGATGAGGCTGTAGATAAAGCTGCGGAGGCAGAGATAAAGCCGATGAGCTGCAATAACGCCGTTGAGGCAGAGATAAAGCCGATGAGGTTGTAGTAAGGCCGCTGAGGTAGAGATAAAGCCGACGAGGCTGCAGTGAGGCCGCTTAGGCAGAGATAAAGCCGTTGAGGCTAAGATAATGCCGCTGAGACCGAGATAATGCCGCAGAGGCAAAGATAAAGCTATTGAGGCCGCAATAATGCCGCTGAGGCAGAGAGAAAGCCGTTGAGGCTGCAATAATGCCGCTGAGGCTGCAATAACGCCGCTGAGGCTGCAATAAAGCCGTTGAGGCTGCAATGAGGCCGCTTAGGCAGAGATAAAGCCACCGAGGCTAAGTTGTAGCTGTCGGAAACCTTTTGAACCCTGAAGGGTGACCTAAGAGTTGAGAGTCGTCAGATTCCTTTTACCCCAGAAGGGTGATGACCTTTGCTGCCGATGCTGGAGTCGGGCTTCTACATAACCTTTTTAAGTATCGATGAAAGAAATATCGCATGAGCATAGTGTACTTAGATTTTGTAGCTGTTTGCCTGAGAGTCATGTTGGGGCCAACGGAGCCGACCTGAAGAGGTCGAGGTCGCCTCGGCCTGGCTGGAGACGCCGGGGCCGAGTGGGGCCGACCTAAAGAGGTCGAGGCCGCCTCGGCTTGCTGGAGACGCCGGGACCGAGTGGGGCCGACATGAAGAGGTCGGGGCTGCCTCGGCATGGCTGGAGACACCGGGGCCGACCCGAAGAGGTCGGGGCTGCCTTGGCATGGCTTAAAGACGCCGGGGCCGACGGGGCCGACCTGAGGAGGTCGGAGCCACCTTGGCTTGGCTTGGAGATGCCAGGGCTGACGGGGCCGACCTGAGGAGGTTGGGGCCGCCTCGATTTGCTGGAGACGCCGGGGCCGAGTGGGACCGATCTGAAGAGGTCGGGGCCGCCTCGGCATGGCTGAAGACGTCGGGGCTGACCTGAAGAGGTCGGAGCCGCTGAGCTCACGAAGATGCCTTGTGAGGTTGATTTTGAAAGGGACTCTGGCGGACAGGGTCTGTTGGAGATGGCGCAGAAATGGGCAGCGCCTTGTTAGCCATAGTGTTGTCAAGCCTCGACTTTGAACCGCCTCGGGGGTTTGTGAATCGCTGCGAGGGGCGACTCACCGGGTACAGAGCCTTTAGGGTCTTAACCACTTCAGGGGGTACCGCCGTGTCGAGGCCGAGTGGTGTCCCATGGGCCGTGATGTGGGCGAGCTCCTTTTGAACCACCTCGAAGGTTTTGTGAACCGCTGTGAGGGGCAACTCGCCGAGTACAGAGCCTTTAGGGTCTTAACCACTCGGGGGCACCGCCGTGCCGGGACCGAGTGGTATCCCATGGGCTGTGATGCGGGCGAGCTCTTTTGAACCACCTTGGGGGTTTGTGAACCGCTGCGAGGGGCGATTCGCCGGATACAGAGCCTTTAGGGTCTCAACCACTCAGGGGGCACCACCGTGTTGGGGCCGAGTGGTGTCCCGTGGGCCGTGATGCGGGCGAGCTCCTTTTGAACCGTCTCGGGGGTTTATGAACCGCTGCGAGGGGTGACTCGCCGGGTACAGAGCCTTTAGGGTCTTAACCACTTCGGGGGGCACGCCGTGCCGGGGCCGAGTAGTGTCCCGTGAGTCGTGATGCGAGCGAGCTCCTTTTGAACCATCTCGGGGGTTTGTGAATCGCTGCGAGGGGTGACTCACCGGGTACAGAGCCTTTAGGGTCTTAACAACTTCGGGAGGCATCGCCGTGCTGGGGCCGAGTGGTGTCCGTGAGCCGTGATGTGGGCGAGCTCCTTTTGAACCGCCTTGGGAGTTTGTGAACCACTCTGAGGGGCGACTTGCCGGGTACAGAGCCTTTAGGGTCTTAACCACTCGGGGGGCACCGCCGTGCCGAGGCCGAGTGGTGTCCCATGGGCCGTGATGCGGGCGAGCTCCTTTTGAACCGCCTCGGGGGTTTGTGTGCCACCCGAGGGGCGACTCGCCGGGGCCTTTAGGGTCTTGAACCACTCGAGAGCACCATCGTGCCAGGGCCAAGTGGTGTCCCGTGGGTCGTGATGCCGAGGAGTTCCTTTTCTGAGATCTGGTACTTGGATGCAAGGAAGAATTGATCATGGTGTGGAAGGAGGTCCTTTATTGCTCATAATGTGGGAAGATACATCATTGATGACATCCGATTTGATGATGTCCGATTATAGGCTTGAGAGCTTTTTCTTTAAAGAAATTGGTCTTCTTCTGTTGAATTAATGACCTGCCCCCAGGAAGCTATGTTGATTGAAGATGGGGGGTACCAGTGCTGAAATCCGAGGGCTGCTGGAATGGAATCCGCAGGAGGTCTTGGGCTCGAATTGGCTCTGAGGTGACTAGGAGTTAGGATTTGGGTGGCAAGTAGTGGCGTTCTTGCTGGTTAACGAGCTTGAGCCTCAAATTGTTGATGAGCTTGAGTTTGAGGTTGCTCTTGCTCTTGAGCTTGTTGAGATATGACGGTGGTAGTCTCGCTAGGAAGATCTCTCACCGGATGGATGATAGCTGGCTTTAGCGGCAACCAAAGGAGCAACATAAGCTCTTGTTTGCTGCTGTGTGGCAGTGAAATATCGCTTCCGCAGCTTTTGGACAGCTACCTTTAACGCTTGGGTCTGCAGGGTGAGAGGATGGCATGATATTTTGCTTGAATGGCCTGAACTGGTTGTGATGGTGGAACAGAGAGTCGGCCTCCTGCTGATCAGCTCGTTGAGGGTGCCCTCCAGCATAGCTGGCGGAAGCTTCCATTGTTGTCGTAAAGAGAGTGAGAGCTTGTAGCTTAGTGTCACAGAACTCTGTTTTCTCCTCCTACCTGGCGCGCCAGTCTGTTGTTGCCAGATCACCCCCCTCGAACGTTCGCGAGCGTCCGGTCGCCTTCTCCAGCGAGCCCGGATCTTTCGGCGAGCCTCTTGCGCCTGGGGGCCTGCAAAAAGTTCCGGGGGCTGAAGATTCTGGAGGGAACCCTCCGACGCTCAAGTCAGTGCCCTGGGCAACAACCGTGAGCTTGAGGAAGCTCGAAAGAGAAAGAAAGAGAGAGCTCAGAGAAGAGCTCTCTGTGAGCAAGAATGAGCATTTAAGAGTCTTATTGTGGTTGGAGTTTGTTGTGGTTCATTGTGATTACCTCTCCTCTTCCGGTCGGGGGTCCCTCTTACCCAATTTATAGATGCTTATAGTTTGTTTGGTTTGAGTGGTTGAGGCCTTATACTGATGACTTTGATGGGTGAAGTGTCAGAGCTGATGTCTGTGAGATGACTTGGGGTGCCTCGAGGGTGCTGCCACTTGTAAGAGCATTTAAGGTGATGGCAGCAATGGCAGGGCTTGCTTCCTCCTTTGGCATGTCAGAGCTATAGGTCAAGTCCCGTCAGAGTGGGTGGCTACAGCTGGTTGGTGGGTCAAGTCCCATCAGTCGGCAGAGTTAGTCTGAAGGTGGGCCACTTGATTTGGATAGCTGCAGGTTGGCAGGATATGGGCATATGTCCTTCACATTTACTGGGCCATCCTTACGAGGAGAGATAAAAGGTGCTGGAGTCAGCCAGTTGTCAGGCCAGGTCCCATTAGAGAGGGGAAGTCATCCAGTTGTTGGGCCATGTCCCATTGGAGAGGGGGAGTTGTCCGATTGTTGGGCCAGATGGAAGCAGGGCCGACCTGAAGAGGTCGGGCCCGCCTCGGCGTAACTTGAGAAGCCGAGGCGGGAGCTCAAAGCCGGGGCCAAGAAGGAAGGCTCGAGGCCGGGGCTGAGGAGGGAGGCTCGTGGTCGGGGCCGAGGAGGAAGGTTCGAGGCCAGGGCCCAGGCGAAAGCTTGAGGCCGAGATCGAGGAGTCTTTGGCCGAGCGGGATGATGCCGGGGCGAGGCCGACTTGGAAGAGGCCGGGGCGAGGTCGACACCGAGTGCCAAGGCCGAGAGAAATAGGCCGGAGGCCGAACAGAAGCCGGCTCCATGCGGAGGAGAGAAAAGATGACGAATGGGGGAAAGGCCGAGTTGCCAAGTTCGGATGCTGTTATTGTGGCCCATGGGGGCCCACTGGCCCCATCAAGACCTTAGGCCCTCCATGTCTTTCAAACACTGGGCGAAGAAGGGGATCTTGAGTTTGCTGCTTATTGTTGAGGACTATGAGATCGGAAGTCTGAGGTACAATATGAGGTATTTCTATGATTTTTTCTAGGCAAGTGGTGAGCAAAGACCTGGAGGAAGACCGCTACAATGGCGGCTTAGGCTGCAGCAGGGAAGATGATGTTTGGCATCATCCAGGAAGTTGGGATTGCTTGGCTTGCCTTCTTCCATTCTTGAATGGCTTAGGCTTGAGAGCTTGTCTTTTTGGGCGACGTGTGTTCAGAATAAAAGTGAAGGTTATGGAGATATTGGAGGAAGGTGGCGAGGTCCCAGAATGGAGAGGGCTTGTACGCATCCAAACTAAAATCATTTGAAGGATGAGGAAGATGTGAAATTGATGACAATGCATGACAGTGGACCAGATTCTTGCATAACAAGGGTAAGCTCAAGTGCCAATATCTTTGACGAATAAAGAAACTGTAACCATTGTGATGACGAGTCTCTGGCATGATTTCCCCTCCTGTTCAAGAAACCATAACGGTGTTGTAGGCTGCAACCCGAGTTGATCACAATATTGTAGGCTGCAACGCGGTTAAAGTCTGTTCTGAAGGTTCCAAAGAAGTCGACAAATTGTCAGTCTCTTCTTAAAGCAATATTGGGATGCTATTTTCATTCTTGACTAAGCCCAACACCTGGTTCCATGAACCCTGTTAGGTTTCCTGGACACTTCAATTAGGGACTATAAATGATAATCTGAGAATATTAACTATTATAGAATGCTTGCTTAAATTTATGGAGAAGTTGTGCTGCAAAACTTTAAAAGCCATCTTGATTCCTAACAAGGAATTCCCAAGCCTCTTTCAACAAGCCCTTATGAGTTCAAGCATAATTGACAAAACTATGCCGCCAAACAAACTAGACATCTAACTCAGTTTGCCCGGCGTATCCTCTCTTTCCAACAGGCATATGCTTTCCATACATTCTGTTAATGTCCAGTGGAATTTTGCTGGTATAAATTTATTATGCATTGTCTCTTACAAGTCACCATAGATCCCGACATGAACAGGAACCATCTCGAAAATGATGAAACCTCACATTGTCTCTTACAGTGATCTGCACTCCAATAATCTTTGCCATTAACTTAATGGCATTGTGGCAGTCCCCACAAATCCTCAAGTTCTTAAACACTCGAATAACCGATTCTCCATTCAAGTTCAGAACTCCAAATGCAACAGCAAGCTTCTCGCTGTGTCTGCATAAATTTTCTTCCTTTTCCTCTCTATCAACATCTTGCAAAACATAATCTGTATCTGGAAGATAACCCTCAAGCTTCATCTTTTCACTCATTTCGTTTAGAAAATCATATATCTCATCTCTCTGAGCATTTCTATCATCACCTTTAACAAAAGTATAGACCTTGTTCTTTATCTGAATCCAACTACATCCAGGCACTTTCGCAATTCCTTTGCCCCTAATCCTTTCTCTCATCAAAGTCCTGACTCTTGAAGCTTCATCCCACATTTTGGCACCGACGAACATGTTCGAAAGCAGGATATAGTTTTCCAGGGTTTTCTGGTTCAATTTCAAACAGATGTTCTGCTGCAATCTTTCCTAATTCAACATTCTTATACACTCTGCAAGAAGCAAGCAATGCTCCCCATGCACTAGCAGTCGGTTCCATTGGCATGTTTTGGATGAATTCATATGCCTCTTCCAGATGACCGGCACGGCACAGGATGTCGACCATACAGGCATAATGATCTGCATCGGGTCCGAGCTCATGGTCTTTGCTCATCGAGCTAAAAATGGAACGGCCCTCATCAACAAGCTGTGAGTGACTGCAACCAGACAAAACCACTGTGAAAGTGACTGAATTAGGCCTCACCCCAGACTCTACCATTTGGTGAAACAGTGACAATGCTTCCTCACCACAGCCATGCATAGAATTTGCCATTATCATTGTGTTCCAAGCAACGGTGTCCTTTCTAGGCATTTGGTTGAAGACCACTTTGGACTTATCCAAGTCTCCACACTTGGCATACATGAGAACTAAAGCTGTCATGACCACCAATTCCTCCGCAAATTGGTGCCTAAAAATGTATCCATGTATCTCCCTACCTCCCCTTAAACTCTCAAGATCAGTACAAGCTGGCAATATACTTGCAATTGTAATTTGGTTGGGTTTGAAGCCCAACTGCTGCATTTCAGCCAACATTTCAAATGCCTGTTCTGTTCTTCCATTTTGTGCAAAGCCACTAATCACACAATTCCAAGATGCAGAACTCAATGCAACTCTTTCAGATTTCATCTGCTTGAAAAGCTTCAAAGCCTCCTCAGAGTTCCCACAAGAGAAATATGCTGTTAAAATAACAATCCATGACACGATATCTTTGCATTGGATGCTATCAAAAATAATCCTTGCTTGCCGAATACATAAGCAGGTAGCATACACATCCACTAGTCCACTGCCAATAAAAGCATCGCCTTCTATTCCATTTCTTAGCACAAAACAATGAATTTCTTTGCCAGGATTTAAAGCTTTCAATCCTGAGCACACACGAAGAACCGTCGATAAAGTCACTGAGTTGGGCTTTATCCCAGATGGGAGCATGTCACGGAAAACCTGCAGTCCTTCTATTGGTAGCTGACAATTTACATAGGCCGCTACAAGTGAAGTCCAAGATACCACATCCTTTTCTGGCAAGCCATCGAAGACTCTTCTAGCCCCCTCACTGAATCCACACTTCCCATACGTGTCAACCAATACATTCCCCAGTAGAAGGTCGGAATCGAACCCAAGCTTGATAGCTTCTTCATGTATTCTTTTGGCTTTACCAAGATCCAAAGATTGCCCACATGCCTTTGCAACCGAGAGTAGAACCAGCCTATCGGGCTTGAGATCCTTCTCCTTGCGATACTTCCAATAGAGACGTATTGACTCTTTAGGAAGACCTTGCTTCGTGTAAGCAGATATTAAGATCGTTAACGAGCGCAGATCCGGATGGGGAATTTTATCAAACAACTCACGGGCACGATCCAACTGACCAGAACTCAAGGAGTCTTCAGCAATTTGATGCTAAGATGAGGCGGGAGATTAATGAGCAGCTTTGGCGGCATGTGATGGCCCACTTTGAAAGGATCTGAAGGGGAGCGGTTTGGGAGTTTTTTGACAGTGGAAAGAGCAAAGACCTCGGGGGAATTTGTGGGCAGACCTCGGCATGCTCGGGGCCGGAGAGGTCCGGGCCGGGCATAGACGAGGTATGAGGGACCCAGATTATGGCTCGAGTCCGGCCCGCCCGTTACGACCAACGCCCGAGTCTAAGTTCTAACCCAATAATCTAGGTCACACCTGCCGCGGCGATTGCGACAGGTGAGGGGGCGGAGGGGAGCGCGGCGCCGCGGCGGCCGTGGATGAGGTACCGGCGACGACCGAGAGAAAGAGAGAGCGAGCGGAGAGAGAGAGAGAGATGGTGCCTTATCTTCGAGGAGCGCCGCCGGCTCACCTGTTCCCGGGCGATCGAGGGAGGGAAGCGAGATGATGACACGGGAGGAGATCCGAGCCGGAAGAGAGGTCAGTCGCCGCTCCCCGTAGATCCGTACCCGACCCGATCCCTATCGGATCCGACCTTGACCCGTGGGTTTGACAGTGTCGAATGGGTCAAATGCAAGCGGACAAGAGTCTCGTTCCAATATAAGTTGTATCCGATCTAGATTCAATCCAAACTGAACTATATTATACTACAATGCCGATTTATTTTGATTAACTTAATCAAATGCAAGAGGAATATTTGGCTTGTTGCCTATTATAAAATATACAAGACTATAAGAGCACGCAGATACTTTTGGTTTCTAAAATTTATTAATTATATTTGAAGCTAAATTATTATTAAACAACCTTGAGGGTCGAAAAAAAAAAGAATAAAATTCTTTAAATATTCACATATAACTCAATTCAACTCATGTAAACTTTTTTTCAACTAAACTAGATGACATCGGCTATATGCTTCCTCCACTTTGCTTTATCTTTAAATATTCGCATCTCAATCTTTAATCGAATTGTAACTTTTCAAAAATCTAAAATTCAAATGCTCATATACTCTTTTTTTTAATATAGATCTTTTTGGTTATCAGACTTCAATTCCATCCATCCAAAAGCTACATTCAATGCCCTCAAGCATTTATACCACTATCTTATGTCTCTGGGTTTCCTTTATTTATGGCATCATTCATATACAACAAAAGCATTATAAAGGAAAGTAAGAATAGAATTATTCTTATGCAATAATACGTAGTATTATCCATGGCCATGATCAAATTAAGACTCTATAACCTTTAAATCGTAGAGAGATTCTTCTAAGATAATCAAACTCCTTAATTGTAAATAGACATTAATAAGAAAGATAAGTATGATTTTTTTTTTTTTTTTTTGCATCTCATAGCTTTTTCTCAATAATTTTTATTTTCTTTTCTTAAATCTTTCACTAATTTGAGCACTAGAGATTATAATAATGCAGGGCGGATATGGGTATCTCTATACCCACAAATGTTAGAAATTTATACCTTCTATAGATATAAAAATTTGTACCTATATTTGTAGAGATTATATAATATCTTATTATCCATATACTTTATACCCACCACTTGTTTTAGACTCCATTTCATTCATTTTGTGTTTGCTTTTAGTTTTTTCTTTTAATTTTTAATTCTAGATTCATGCTTAAAGCAATTATGAGCTGCTTTTTTTTTTTTTCTTTAATTTCAAGCTGGATAAATGGATCAAGTCCAGAAAAATTATGGATTATGATTATTTAAGTTTTTCTATTGCACAAAGTCTAGACTTGATCACATTAAGTTTGTGCCATAAGTTTAACATCTAATTATTTTTTTAGGCAACAGTATAATAACAAATAGTGAAATATAAAATAAAAGAGAGCCAACTTAACCTTACTTTTAATTTCAACTAATAATCCTAAGTAATTAATCATTTCTTAAGCTTACAAATTATCATTTTTTAATATATATATATATATATATATATATTAATATAATGAAGACATTATAATAAAATCTACCTAAAAATTTATAAAATATAAATATTAAGTAAAGTTAAGTCAAAATAGATAAGAAGAGATATAATAGTTGAGATAGAAAAAGGAATTAGACTAGAAAATGTAAGATCCATTAAATAATTTTCTTTAATAAATATAATGGCCAAGATCTTAGAATAAATATTTTACATATAACATAAACCAAACATAAACCAAGAATGCTTACCTTGATCCATTGATATTTGTTGATGAGGAACGAAAGGATGCATATGGGACAGATTAAGTTTCTTCCTCTTTCCTAATTCTCTTCCTTATCTGTTGTGATGGTCAAACATACTATATAGAAGAGAGAGGACCAATCTGATAATATGTTAAATTTCTCTTTCCATCAAAGAGAGTTATGATAACTTCCAAAAATGAACCAATAGGAAATTAGCTTTATTAAACCATCATTATCACTTAAATTTAAATATATGATAAAATCAGATATCATAATTACCATTTAGAATAAATAAATGATAAATCAATCATATATCTACGTGGGCCATATAAAAGGAAACGCTAACATTCTCCCACTTGGCCCATGTGATATATTAAACATACTGGTTTAATAATCAATCATAATGCGCATAACAGAAGCTAAAATCCTTCATAATATTGGTCAAACATGAAATCATCATTAAGCAAAAACTAATAAGGATCATGACGGTTGTATGCTATTATTTTGACGTACTCCTTTCCATGTATCACATTACTAGTTCTATACTTAACATGACCTACAATGAGAATTGTAATAAGGTCTAACAATAATGTCTTTATCAAAGACAAATCCTGTTAATATTCTCATAATTCATTTATGTATATATACCAGCATAAGTAAATAGGATCCATAAGTGATTCAAAACAATAATTAATTGAGCTTAGAGTGTCAAATACATAAGGAACTTAAAGTTTTAAACATAACATCACTAATGGTTTTCAATAATGCCCATTCTTTTGACATGTTCATAAAATATCTTTGGCATCAATCCTTTAGTCAGCGGATCTGAAATCATGAGATTGGTGCTAATATGTTCAATTGACACTCTTTGTTTCTGAGCTTCTTCTTTAACGGTAAAGTATTTCAATTCCATATGTTTAGCACCCTTTGAATACTTATCGTTTTTAGAAAAAAAGACTGCAGCAGAGTTATCTTAATAAATTTTCAGCGGCTTGGCAATACTGTCGACAACCCCAAGTCCTGAAATAAAGTTTTGTAGCCATAAACCATGAATTATAGCCTCAAAGCATGCCACAAACTTAGCTTTTATAGTGGATGCAACAATGATAGATTGCTTTGTACTTTTTCATGAGATCGCTCCTTTAGCTAAAAGGAACAAATGGCCAAATGTGACTTTCTAGTATCAACACATCCAGCAAAATCTAAGTCTGAATATTCCTTTATGCATAAGGAACATAAGGAATTTGTTCTATTTATTTATGTTCCAATTCATTCTTTAGACATTGCATAAGGCTGAATTTATCTCCCTTCTGAATGGAACAACACTTGTAGAACATTTGTTTATGTTGAATTTCTTAAGAACTTTATTAATATATGCCTTCTGAGACAAATCTAACATTCCTTGTGATCTATTACGAAATATTTTGATTCCAATCACATAGGATGTCTCACTCATATCTTTCATTTCAAAGTTCTTAGAGAGAAAATTCTTGGTCTCATACAATAGGCCAAGGTCATTAGTAGCTAGCAAGATATCATCAACATACAGAATCAAAAATATAATTTTGCTCCCACTGACCTTCAGATATATACACTGATCAACGGTGTTTTCTTTAAATCCAAAGGATGTAATGGTATCATTAAACTTAAGATACCATTGTCGGAAAACTTGCTTAAGTCCGTATATTGACTTCTTCAGCTTACACACCATGTGTTCCTTTCCTTCAAAAAAAAGCTTTCATGTTGGTCCATATAAACCTCTTCATTCAAACTTTCATTTAGAAAGGCAGTTTTCACATCCATTCGATGCAACTTCAAATCATAATGAGCTACCAGTGCCATAATAATTCTAAATGAGTCCTTCTTAGAGACTGGAAAAAAAAGTCTTTATGTGTCAATGCCACATTTTTGAGTAAAATCTTTGGCAACAAGTCTGGCTTCACAACGTTCAATATTGTCATTTGAATCGCGTTTGGTCTTAAAGACCCATTTATACCCAACTCTTTTACAACCTTCAGACAATTCAACAAGATCCTAGACTACATTGTAATCCATTGATTTTAACTCATCTTGCATGTCATCTAACCATTTAGATGAATTAACACTTTGCATGGCTTATGAAAAAGAAACTGGATCATCATTAATACCCAAATCAAAATCTGACTCTTGTAGATAAACTACATAATCATCAGAAATAGCAGTTCTTCTTTGTCGTTGAGACCTTCTTAATGCTACTTCATTGGGTTCATTTATTGCAAGTTCATTAGTAATATCATCATTCTGTGGTGTTTGATCATTAATTTGTTGTTCTTGAAAGTAATTAAAAGGTTCAACAACTCTAGGAATAACAACTTGAGAAGAAGTTATAGGTGAAGAAACTTGCACCTTAACTTCTTGAATTTTTACTTTACGTGGTTCCAAACTCCCACTAATTTCATTATTCTCAATGAACCTTGCATTTCTAGATTCAACAATTCTTGTACTATGGTTAGGACAATAAAATTTATATCATTTCGATCTTTTTGGATAACCAATGAAGAAACCATTGGTTGTTCTTGAGTCCAACTTCTTTTCATGTGGATTGTAAATCTTTACTTCCGCCGGGCAACCCCAAACATGTAAATGTCTCAAAATGGGTTTCCTTTCTGTCCACAGTTCAAAAGCAGACTTTGGAACTGCCTTATTAGGAACCCTATTTAGCAAATACATAGCGGTCTTTAAAGCATGCATCCACAATAATAAGGGTAATGATGAATTGCTTAACATACTCATAACCATGTCCATTAGAGTTTGATTACGCTTTTCTACAATGCCATTTTGTTCTGGTATTCTAGGCATTGTGTATTGAGCACATATGCCATGCTTTTTAAGAAATTTAGCAAATGGACCAAGGCATTATCCAGATTCATCATACTTTCCATAATATTCACCACCTCTATCAGACCTAATAATTTTTACTTTTATGTCTAGTTGTCTTTCAACTCGTTGATAAACACTTCTAGAGAATTTACCGATTGAGATTTTTCATGCAACAAATATACATAGCCATAATGTGAAAAATCATCAATAAAGGTGATAAAATACTTTTCTCCACCAAAGGATGGAACATCAAAAGGCCCACATATATCGATGTGTATAATTTCAAGGAGCTGTTTACTTCTTGTGGTACTTTTCTTGATTGTCTGTTTATGTGTTTTCCTTTAATACAATCCACACAAATCCAAAGATCAGTAAAATCTAAATCAGGAAGGATTTCATTCTTTATTAATCTCTCAATTCTTTCTTTGGATATACGATTCAAACATTTATGCCACAAGTAAGCTGATTATCATTCACTAAACTACGTTTAGTACCAACATTATGATGCAAGATTAACAATGTCTCAGCAAAAAACTATCAAGCTTAAATTTGTACAAACCATCAGAAAGAATACCAGAACCAATAAGATGATTGAGTTTAAACAAATTGAAATATCCATTTCCAAATTTAAAAGATATCCAACTTGTTGGCCCAGATGGCAACCCAAGAGGAGGGGGGGGGTGAATTGGGTTCTTTAAAAAATTTTAACCCTTTTAAAAAATATTGGCTTTAAGGTAAATAAAATTAAATGCAATGCAAATATAAAGCACAAATAAGAAGATAGAGATAGAGATAATAGAAGCACGGCAAACACAAAGATTTTATAGTGGGTCGGTGTATCCAATACCTACGTCCACTCCCAAGATTCACTTGGGTCCACACTATAATCGACTTGATTACAGTCGAGTTATTTTCCAAGATCACAACTCATAACTTGTTGTTTTACTCGGGATCACAACGTACCCAGCCGGTTTTCTGGGCTCACCAGCAAAAAACCCTAAACTCAAGCTAAACTAGCTTGACCCGAGGTATACAACCTCCACTAGTTCAATCCCCCTGATTGAACCAGCAAAAACAAGAAAGAATAATGTTTAAGATACAAGACAGCTCCTTAAATGAGCAAATATTCAAATAAATGAACAAAGTTTAGAAAAGCTTGTTTGAAGTGGATTGGATTTGAGCTTTTCTTCTTTTCCTCTTCTCTTTGGAGATGTTGAATCAGGCCTCAGCTTTGATTCGTTGCAAATGTTGCAGATGAGAAGTTGAAAAATCTTCAAAACAGAGCTTCTTCCCCTTTTTGTGAATCCTTCGATTTTTCAAATTTGAATGCCTTGGATTCTTCTTTGAGCTTTGTCGAGTAGAAGGATTTGAATTTGAATACTTCTCTCTTGGATTTCAGGCTCAAGACTTCTCGGATTTTTGATTTGAATATTCTCTATTTTCGTTTTTCCCTCTTTTTCTATTTTCGTTATTCTTTTTCAAACGGGCGTTCTCCCTTTTTATAGATTTTCTTTAATTTATTTTTGGAAGAAACTAGCCGTTGGAGTGTACCTGAAATAAAATATATCCATTAGAAGTTAGGTAAAAAGGAAATATTACCGTTAGAGCTGATCTGACATTTTAAATTTTCGTCCCAAATAGGTTGGAGTCGGCTCCAACTTTTCAGGTGTCGGCTCCAAGTCGTTTATCCAAAAATAGAAAGTTCTGAGTTCGTCGAGGAGTCGGCTCGAAAAAGTTAGGTGTCGGCTCGCCATCGTCAGGTGTCGGCTCCAGAATACTATGTGTGTCAGCTCCAAGATGCTCAGAAAATAAGCGTTCTGTCCCCGCATCGGAGTCGGCTCCAGACACTGTAAGTGTCGACTCCGAAACTCTAGGTGTCGGCTCCGAAACTTTAGGTGTCGGCTCTGGACCGTATCAAAAATCAGAAGAATATTTGACTGGCCATGGGGTCGGCTCCAGGAATTCTAGGTGTCGACTCCAGGTCCTGAAACTTTGAAACTTATGATTTGCAATTGATTCAAAACTCATTTCTTAATACCTTTAAATCGATCAAATATTTTTAAGCCCTGAAACACTTGTCAAATCCATTAGTAATCAAATAAATATACTCAATTCCTTTATTAATCATCAAAATCAATAATTGGGTCAACAATCTCCCCCTTTTTGATGATTATAAAAACATTGAGTATATGCATAGTATTCTTAAATTAAAATTTTCAAGAAAGTGATCCTCACAAGCAAGCTCCCCTGAATAAGGTAGCTCCCCCTGTGAAGTTCAAATTATCAATTGTATCTCCCTATTGCTTTACATATTTGATACCAATTAAATAAATGCCAATTAAAGCATAACTAATCAATGCATATACGACATAACTTTCTCCCCCTTTTTTGTAATCAACAAAAAGATAAAGAAAAGTTAAGTCAAAAGATAAATTGATAGATCAAAAGATAATTTCATTTCATTGAAGTCAAGTATTACAAAAAGAAACTATACTTTCATTACATCAAAACTTAAACTTCATTACATCAAAAACTAAACATTCATTACATCAAACTAAATTTTCATTACATCAAAACATTAAACAACATAAAACTACAAGTTGGTTCTAATGATTCTTGTAAATGATCTAGAATCTTGCATTCCATCACTCTGAGTTCCTACAAATTCTTTCAACCTTCTATCAACAAAAGAGCAAGCAGTCATAATTTTATCTTGAAGCTCTGCATTGCACTTTGAATAGGTCTCAGAATCTCCACATATGTCTTTAAGTTCTTCAAATATATTCTTCAAATCACTACTTAAAGATCCAGCAGAAGAGCTAAGAGTTGATTCTATTTTGGCAATCCGATCATCTAAGGAATAAAGAGTTTCTTTAAGATTCATAAATTTATTATCAAACTCAGTCTTCAGTTCATCCTTCTGAGCAGCAAGCAAACTTTGAGTTGCTCCATTTGAAGGTCTGAAAATCCAACTGATGAAGTAGATGGCTGAACATGAATTGAGCAGGTGCAGGGGCAGGAACAGGACTCCTTGGCTGTGGAGAGGAAACCCTCACAGATGGACCAGCCTCACAAGGTCCAGAATGTCTAGGCTCAGGGGCTCTCTCATCCAAGTTACCTTTCCTTTCCCATTGCCCGTTCACCTTTACAAATCCCATCCTATGCAAAGTGGCCAGACTGTAATAATCAGTATGTCTCAGGTTCTTGGAGGGTTCATTGTCCAAAATTACAACCCTTGGCTTCTGAATACCATAGTTAAAACCATGCCGTAGGGTAGTGACGATCTTCTTTTCCCCAGCCTCGGCCATATAAAATATCATCATAGCAGCTAAATTATAGGTTGACCGGTCAATACACTGTCCATCACAACAATGTCCCGCTCGGAGACATACTCAAAACGACGGTCTTTGGGAACAAAATTCTGCTGCAAATGTTGTGTAGCAATCTTAATTCCAAGGGCAACTTGGTTAGCCCTAATCTCCTCAAATTCTTAACATCTCTCCCTAACATCCTTGATAGGGCCGCTGATCTCTCACTGTGCATATCGCTGCTAATCCGGTAATGGGGATGCTCAGGAGGTTTCCTAATTTTTGAAATGTAAGATGAATCCGTTTGCCTCTAACAGAGCTCACTAAACCACCATCACCTCTCGATAAATTAAAGTAAAATTCTTTCACTAGTGCTGGGTAAGTAGGAACATCAAGAGAACAAACTTATCCCATCCAAGCTCCTTGAGTTGATTACCAATCGAAAAACCCTCGGATTCAAAGAACTCAAAGTCAACTTTCCTACCCATTGTGATTACCCTCCCTGCTAGGGTATCTACCTGAGGTGAAGTGGTGTTGGGATTGTCTGAATCGGTGGAGGAATCCTCGCTTGGAGACGGCTCGCGGACGGGTCGCCTCACGGAGCATTTTCGGTCACCACAGGCGCTCCAATCACCGAACCTCTCCTCTTAGGTGCCATTGGATCCTTAGGAAAGCTTGGGTAGAGTGGAATTAGAGATGGGGAGGCTTTGAGAGAGTTTTGGAAGAATTTGGTGGAGGATTTGAAAAGTTACGAAATGACGAGGTGTCGACTCTGCCCTAATAAATCGATTTGGGATTCCCAGGTGTCGACTCCCGCAAAGTCGGGTGTCGACTCCAAATCGCTAACACAGTCAGCGCTCGAACTGGAGTCGGCTCCACTTATACGGGTGTCGGCTCCAAGGTCAGGGACCGAGAGCGACACAGACAAGGTGTCGACTCCTCATTCTGAGGTGTCGACTCCACTGACAGTTTCAGAGAAAAATAATTGAGATTCAAACATCTGAAACTTGTCAAAATAAATTCGATAAAATCTTGATAAAATTTTGGAGTATGAAGAATCAAGTTACTCAGATGACTAGATAATTTGTCCTTAAAATTATGAAAGGAATATCAAGAAATTAATAGAATCTAGATAGTCATTCCTTAGAGTTCAAAATCAATCCAAAGGGTCACATATCCCTAATTCACCTCTAAGATAACAAAATCTCTCTTCACTCAAAGGTTTTGTAAATATATCAGCTAATTGTTCTTCAGTATTAACATATTCAAGACAAATTTCATTATTAGCTACATGTTCTCTTATAAAGTGATATCTAATTTCAATGTGTTTTGTTCTTGAATGTTGAATTGGATTTTTAGTTAGATTTATTGCACTTGTGTTATCACATCTAATTGGAGTTTTATCAAGTGTTATGCCATAATCTTCAAGTTGTCTCTTAATCCAAAGGATTTGAGCACAGCAACTTCCAGCTGCAACATATTCTGCTTCAGCAGTAGATAATGCAACCGAATTTTGCTTTTTGCTAAACCAAGAGATTAAGTTACATCCTAAAATTGACATGCTCCACTTGTGCTTTTTCTATCTAATTTACATCCAGCATAGTCAGAGTCAGAATATGCAATCAAGTTTAATGTTGAGTCTCTAGAATACCATAAACCTACATTTTTAGTTCCACTTAAATATCTTAAGATTCTTTTTACAGCAATTAAGTGAGATTCTTTAGGTTCAGATTGAAATCTAGCGCATAGACATACAACAAACATTATATCTGGTCTACTAGCTGTTAAGTAAAGAAGAGATCCGATCATACCTCTGTAATATTTTTGATCTACTTTCTTACCATCTTCATCTTTGTCCAGCTTTGCATGAAGGACTCATAGGAGTTCCAAGTGGTTTGATTGACTCCATTCCAAACTTCTTGAGCAGTTCTTTTGTGTATTTGGCTTGATTGATGAAAATTCCTTCTTTGCTTTGCTTGATTTGAAGTCCTAGGAAGAAGTTGAGTTCTCCCATCATGCTCATTTCAAACTCACCCTGCATTAACTTAGCAAATTCTTGACATAACAATTGTTAGTAGCACCGAATACAATATCATCAACATATATTTGTACTACTAATAAATCCTTGTCTTTTCTTTTCAAAAATAGTGTTTTATCAACATTTCCTCTTATAAAATCATTTTCAATCAGAAATTTACTTAATCTTTCATACCAAGCTCTAGGTGCTTGTTTTAAACCATATAGTGCTTTGTGCAATTTAAAAACATGATTTGGAAATTCATGATCTTCAAAACCAGGTGGTTGTTCAACAAAAACTTCCTCATTTATAAATCCATTTAAAAATGCACTTTTAACATCCATTTGAAATAAATTGATATGCATATGACATGCAAATGCAAGTAATAATCTAATTGCTTCTAGTCTAGCTACAGGTGCAAAAGTTTCATCAAAATCAATTCCTTCTTCTTGATTATATCCTTTTGCAACTAATCTAGCTTTGTTTCTAATTACTATGCCATTTTCGTCTAATTTATTTCTAAATACCCATTTTGATCCTATAACAGAATGATCTTTAGGTCTATCTACAAGAGTCCAAACATTATTTCTAGTAAATTGATTTAATTCTTCTTGCATAGCTAACATCCAATTATTATCTTTTTCTGCTTCTTCAATAGTTTTAGGTTCAATTTGAGATACAAATGCAAGATGATTATTGATGTTTCTCATTGATGATCTAGTTCTTACTCCTTGAGATGGATCACCTATAATTAATTCTTTTGGATGACCATAGGCATATCTCCAATCTCTAGGAAGATCTACATCATTATGATTTGCATCAACAACATCAACATTAGGAGAATCATTATCCTTAGCTTCTTGTTCATGATCCGAAGATACATCTATATTTAATTTTTCAATATCTCTTTCTAAAATGTTTGTATCTTCCTCATCATCAATCTTTTCAGAACTCGATGCTAAAGATTCATCAAAAATTACATGAATAGATTCTTCTACAATTAAGTTTCTCTTGTTAAATACTCTATAGGCTTTACTAGATGTTGAATATCCTAAGAAAATGCCTTCGTCAGATTTTGCATCAAATTTTTTAGATTATCTTTGCCATTATTATGAATGAAACATTTACAACCAAATGCATGAAAGTAACTTATGTTTGGTTTTCTATTATTCCATAGTTCATAAGGAGTTTTCTTAATGATTGGCCTAATTAAAGCTCTATTAAGAATGTAACATGCCGTGTTTATAGCTTCTGCCCAAAAGTATTTTGGTAAGTTGGTACGGGCCATGTCTTCTAAAGTTCTATTTTTTCTTTCAACTACTCCATTTTGTTGTGGTGTTCTAGGTGCTAAAAAATTATGATGAATTCCATTTTCTATGCAAAAGTTTTCAAATAAATGATTTTCAAATTCAGTGCCATGATCACTTCTTAGAGACACTATGGTGTTGTTTTTCTCATTTGTGACCTTCTTGAAGAATTTCAAAAATAATGGAAAGGTCTCATCCTTATGAGCTAAAAACAATACCCAAGTGTATCTAGAGTAATCATCTACAATCACAAGACCATATTTCTTTCCTCCTAGACTTGTGGTTCTAGTAGGTCCAAAAAGATCCATGTGAAGTAGTTCAAGTGGCCTAGAAGTGGAAACAATATTTTTAGTTTTGAAAGAATTTCTAGTTTGTTTTCCAAATTGACATGCATCACAAATTTTGTTATTTTCAAAATCTAGCTGTGGAAGTCCTTTTACTAAATCCATTTTAATTAATTTTGAAATAAGGTGTGTGCTTGCATGACCTAATCTACGATGCCATAACCAACCAATCTCATTCATATTAGCATTATTAGCAACTAAGCAATGATTACTAGTAGACAAATTGTCTAAATCAATCAAGTATACATTGTCATTTCTATTTCCAATAAAAACAATGCTATTATCAATGGGATTAGAAACAGTGCAGATTGATGCTTCAAATGATACTTTAAAGCCTTTATCACATAATTGGCTAATACTTATAAGATTATGTTTTAAACCATTGACATATAAAACATTTTCAATATATATGGAGGAAGTTATTTGAATTTTACCAAACCCCATGATTTGGCCTTTGCCATTGTCACCAAATGTAACAACTCCTCCTTTTTTGCTCTCAAGGGTAATGAATTGATCCTTGTCACCCGTCATGTGTCTTGAGCAGCCGCTATCGAGATACCATTTTCGCTTTGAATTTTTGGCCGCAAGACTCTCCTGCAAAAATAATTAAGTCTTATATTTAGGTACCCAAGCCTTCTTGGGTCCTTCATGGTTAGTAGCATAAAAGATTGTTCTTTGAGAACCCATATTTTCTTGCCTTTATTATTCAATTTTTTGTTACTGTTTCTTGCATCACATTCTAGGATTTATGGCATTTCTTGTTACAATAATGACATATAACATTATCTCTATTTTGTTCTTTTCTAAAAAAGTTTTTGATAAATTTTTGTTTTAAGTTAGGTCTATATCCTAAACCAGCTTTATCATATATAGCTCTTTGATTGCTTAACAATTAAGTTTTTAGAACTATAAGTAAATTTATCAACAATATTCTTATATTTATCAACTTCCTTCTTTAGCTTATCATTTTCATTGGAAATTGATTCTCTTTCTTTTGTCATATTTTCTTTTTCAGATTTCAGCATTTTAATTTCATTAGTAAGATCATCTTTTTCTTTAATAAGATTGAGTTATCATTTTCAAAGATTTGTATTTCTTTTTCAAAACTTTAAAATTATCTACTAGTTCATTGAAAGCTTCAAATAATTCATCAAATGCAAGCTCATCACTAGGGTTTTCAAACTTACCTCGCTGTCGTCGTTTGCCATAAAGCAAATGTTTGCAACTTCTTTTTATTCTTTCTCTGAAGAGGATTCATCGCTGTCACTCCAGGTTGCAACATAGGCTTTCTTCTTCTTCTTGTAAGTCTTCTTCAATTATGGACAATCGTATCTAAAGTGCCCTAGTTTTTACACTCATAGCAAATCAAGGGGTCTTTCTCTTTGTCCTTGTCCTTTTTCTTTTCTTTTTCTTCTTCCATCTTAATTCCAGATTTCTTCTTGTGGAAGGGTCTCTTTCTTCTCATGAATTTTTGAATTTTCTTGCTAGAAGAGCTGTCTCATCATCATCATCATCATTATCATGCAGCTCTCCTCACTTTCTGCAGCCTTAAGAGCTATAGTCTTTTTCTTCTTCACATCTTCTTCTATGTGCTGCTTCATAGTTAATTCATGGGTCATAAGGGATCCAAGTAGCTCCTCCAAGGGTAAGGTGTTAAGGTCCTTGGCTTCTTGGATTGCTGTCACTTTTGCTTCCCAAGTCCTTGGTAGTGACCTAAGAATTTTGTGAACAAGTTCAGAATTAGTATAGGTCTTGCCTAGACTTTTCAAACTATTTACAATATCGGTGAATCTAGTGTACATGCATGCAATAGTTTCAGTTTGCTCTATGCTAAATAATTCATATTTATGAACAAGAATATTTATTTTAGATTCCTTTACTTGATTAGTACCCTCATGGGTAACCTCTAATCTATCCCATATTTCTTTTGTAGAATTACATGTAGAAATGCGATTAAATTCGTTTGCATCTAATGAACAATACAAGACATTAATGGCCTTAGCATTGAGCTGAGCCATTTTCCTATCATTATCATTCCAATCCTTTCGGGCTTAGGAACAATAGAGCCATCAACAATGTGTGTGGGTGTGCTAGGTCCATTAATTACAACACTCCATAATTCATAATCAGAAGCTTGAATGAATATCCTCATTCTTGCTTTCCAATATGAATAGTTGGAACCATTAAATAAGGGAGGTCTATTTGTAGAATGACCTTCAGCAAATGAAGATCCAACTTGAGCTGCCATTTGGATCTTTAGCTCTTGATCGTATGATCAGATTCAAATGAGCACTAGCTCTGATACCAATTGTTGGCCCAGATGGCAACCCAAGAGGGGGGGTGAATTGGGTTCTTTAAAAAATTTTAACCCTTTTAAAAAATATTGGCTTTAAGGTAAATGAAATTAAATGCAATGCAAATATAAAGCACGAACAAGGAGATAGAGATAGAGATAATAGAAGCACAACAAACACAAAGATTTTATAGTGGTTCGGTGTATCCAACACCTACGTCTACTCCCAAGATTCACTTGGGTCCACACTATAATCGACTTGATTACAGTTGAGTTGTTTTCCAAGATCACAACTCACAACTTGTTGTTTTACCCGGGATCACAACGAACCCAGCCGATTTTTCGGGCTCACCAGCATAAAACCCTAAACTCAAGCTAAACTAGCTTGACCCGAGGTATACAACCTCCACTAGTTCAATCCCCCTGATTGAACCAGCAAAAACAAGAAAGAATAATATTTAAGATACAAGAAAGCTCCTTAAATGAGCAAATATTCAAATAAATGAACAAGGTTTAGAAAAGCCTGTTTGAAGTGGATTAGATTTGAGCTTTTCTTCTTTTCCTCTTCTCTTTGGAGATGTTGAATCAGGCCTCAGCTTTGATTCGTTGCAAATGTTGCAGATGAAAAGTTGGAAAATCTTCAAAACAGAGCTTCTTCCCCTTTTTGTGAATCCTTCGATTTTTCAAATTTGAACGCCTTGGATTCTTCTTTGAGCTTTGTGGAGTGGAAGGATTTGAATTTGAATACTTCTCTTTGGATTTCAGGCTCAAGACTTCTCGGATTTTTGATTTGAATTCTCTCTATTTTTTGTTTTTCCCTCTTTTTCTATTTTATTGTTCTTTTCAAACGGGCGTTCTCCCTTTTTATAGATTTTCTTTAATCCATTTTTGGGAGGAAACTAGCCGTTGGAGTGTATCTGGAAACAAAATATATTCATTAGAAGTTAGGTAAAAAGGAAATATTACCGTTAGAGCTGATCTGGCATTTTAAATTTTTGTCCCAGACAGGTTGGAGTCGGCTCCAACTTTTCAGGTGTCGGCTCTAGGCCATTTATCCAAAAAATAGAAAGTTCTGAGTTCGTCGAGGAGTCGGCTCCAAAAAGTTAGGTGTCGGCTCGCCATCGTCAGGTGTCGGCTTCAAAATACTATGTGTGTCGGCTCCAAGATGCTCAGAAAACAAGCATTCTGTCCCCGCATCGGAGTCGGCTCCAGACACTGTAAGTGTCGACTTTGAAACTCTGGGTGTCGGCTCCGAAACTCTAGATGTTGGCTCCGGACCGTATCAAAAATCAGAAGAATATTTGACTGGCCATGGGGTCGGCTCCAGAAATTCTAGGTGT
The DNA here is from genome assembly GCA_900491605.1 of Calamus simplicifolius. NCBI lineage: Eukaryota > Viridiplantae > Streptophyta > Magnoliopsida > Arecales > Arecaceae > Calamus > Calamus simplicifolius. The sequence goes on along the minus strand of UESW01004817.1, from coordinate 142,290 downwards.
CGACTCCAGGTCTTGAAACTTTGAAACTTATGATTTGCAATTGATTCAAAACTCATTTCTTAATACCTTTAAATCGATCAAATATTTTTAAGCCCTGAAACACTTGTCAAATCCATTAGTAATCAAATAAATATACTCAATTCCTTTATTAATCATCAAAATCAATAATTGGGTCAACACAACTGAGTCAAGTTTGGATAAAGAAACTAAAGTATGAGAAATAGAAGGGACATAAAGTGTTTGAAAAAGGTCTAAATGATGTTCAGTGTCTAGAATCAAACGATAAGTTCCAATAGCTTCAATTGGAGCTTTGACTCTGTTTCCCATTGAGACAAAATTTTCATTTGGGTTTATGGTTTGGATCGTAAGGAATCCCTGCATCATATTAGAAACATGAGTGGTACAACCAGTATCAATCCACCAAGTATTATAAGGAACTTCTGTTAGGTTTGATTTGAAACATACAAAAGCCGTAGGCTTACCTTTCTTTTCGAACCATGCCTTACGTTTCAGGCAATCTTTCTGATAGTGTCCATGCTTTTTGCAAAAGTGACAATTATCATCCTTTTGTTCCTTCTTATAGATTTGAGCAAATGACCCATTTATCTTTAGTGGTCGTTGCTTGCTCTTTCCTTTCTTATATTTCTTTGATTTCTTTCCAACTCTTTGCTGACTCATAAGATTAATAGAATGATTTTCATGTTTCTTAATTCTTGCTTCCTCTTGAATGAGCATACTTTGTAGTTCATTCACATTCCACTTATCCTTCATAGTGTTATAACTCATGTGAAATGGACCATACTCAGGAGGCAAGGAATTGATAATGAATTGCACAAGAAAATTCTCATTCACTTCTAATCCCATGGTTTTTAGTCTTGCTGCTATGTTTGTCATTTCAACAACATGCTCATACATAGTACGAAAATCATCAAACTTAATGTTGGTTAAACTACTCATCAATGTCCCAATAAGTGACTTATAAGTAGAGTCAGATTGGGAATATGCTTCCACAAACTTCATAAATTCCTTAGCACTTTTGGTAGCAGGAATTGTGGACTTGATATTTTTGCTACAGTCATTCGCATGAACATCATGCTAAGTCTGTTTGATTTTTCCTAAGACTTATGAAAAGACCTCTGTTCAATACTGCTAGAGTCAATAAAAGCAGTGGGTTTCTCATTTATGAGTGCCAAATCAAGATCCAGAACATCAAGATGAAACTGAACTTGTTCACGCCATTCAGAGAAATTAAGCCCATTGAAAGTTTGAACAGACATAGTTTGCGAATGAAGAGAAACAGGAACAGATAGAATATCCTCACACATTAATGCTTTAAGTAATATATTTAAACAAATATTAGACTCTATCAAGTAAACAATAAGTGCATATTGAAGTTCTCCTTTGGGTGATACAACAATATACAAAATTAAACATAATTGATGCTTAATTTTAATTTTACATACTTAGCAATTATATAAACTCAAATTAGATATGTTTGCTATCTTTGGATATGCTAAACATACCTAACCAAGCATATTAATTGACCACATCATGTCCATAGATTATAGAATGACTAGTCAACCTTTGGGCGACCCTTAAATATTTATAATCAATGAACTTCAATATACTCATAACAATTAAACAATTATATCATTCATTTATAAGCATTACATAATTATGAGTAATTAAATTATTTAATTAAATTTGATATCTATAAACTTTCAAATTTGGCCACTTTGGTGATTAACAAATCATATAATATAGACATCAAATTTAATTAATGATAATAGCATGCATGAATATAAAAGACTTAAGGTACCCACATAATTTTATTGTAATATTTTTCAAAACATTAATCACATAATATTAGAAAGTAAAACATAAATTTTAGGATGAAATCATATGCCAATAATCAATTAAGAGTAAAAAACAATTTAAAACTGATCTCGATCAATGTCATGCCAATGATAAATATATAAAGAATGATACCTTTATATATATATACATTTGTAATGAATCAATTATGCGAAAGTCTTGTTGACTTATCCATTTTCATTAATTAAAACGTTGAAATCCATATATATCAATCTCTACTAGTTTATATTTCTGTCAATTATTTTAATAATTAAAACTATGATGCCGTGCCATTAAGGAAGCCACGAGGGGATGGAAGTTTCGTTAACGGATGCCAACATCAACTTCCTTCCCTTTTCACCGTTCCACTTTCTTTCTTCACTCGTTCGTAATTTCCGTACCTGAAAAGAGAGAGAGAGCGTGAGAATCCTCCATGCGTGAAGAGGAAAAACGTAAGTAAAGAACGTGCGTAAAGAGAGACGGACTCCCAAGATCTCTTCCGCGCCTCTTTCATAGGAATTCAAGTCCGTGGAGTGGTGGGAGGAAGAGGAAAGGTGCGGTATGGGCTTTATGGAGCGGTTTTCATCCAAGGTGTTAATGAAATCCAAACTTTGTTGAACCTTTTCTTTATGAGATCTTTGGTGAATCAAGGCTTTATTGACCCATGGCATGGAGGAGAAAAAAACGTACGTGAAGAGAAGCCTCACGTATTCCATGGCGAGAGGGGAAAACATTCCGGCCAACATTCACGTGGTGAGTTCCTCACTTGATCGGCGAGATAAAAATAGAAGGGCTATGTTATTTGATCCTTGGATATTTATAATGAAAAGTTATAAATTCTTTAATCAAGGCTCTGATACCACATGTAAGATCCATTAAAGGATTTTCTTTAATAAACATAATGACCAAGATCTCAGAATAAATGATTTTTACATTAAACATAAACCAAATATAAACCAAGAATGCATACCTTGATTCATTGATATTTATTGACGAGGAACGAAAGGATGCATATGGGACAGATTGAGTTTCTTCCTCTTTCCTAATTCTCTTCCTTATTTTTTGTGATGATTAAACAGACTATATATATATATATATATATATATATATATATATATATATATATATATATATATATATATATATATATATATGACCAATCTAATAATACGTTAAATTTCTCTTTCTATCAAAGTCAGATAACTTTTCAAAAATAACCAATACGAAATTAGCTTTATTAAACCATTATTATCAATTAAATTTAAATATATGATAAAATCAGATATCATAATTATCATTAGAATAAATAAATAATAAATCAATCATATATTCATCATATATTCACATGGACCACATAAAAGGAAACGTTAACAGAAAAAAGTTCATGTAATGAATTAAAAAGATATTTAAAGTGAATGAGAATGTAAGATCTAACCAATTCAAAATTTAGATTGAGTCAAAATTTTAAACTCAATTCAATCATGAAATATCCATTTGAAGCCCAAGCAGTGGTCCATCCGGTAAGAGAGGAGGGCATTTTGGTTGATAGAGTGAGGGAGCTATCCAGCTTGCTTGAAACAAATGAAATTCTTTATGCATAGATTTTGCATCATAAAGTGCTGCACATAATTCGATAGCTGCCACATGACTCAGTTTGAACATGGATTGCTTATAGTTCATCCCTTTAGGCACTAATAATTCTTTATTTTTTTTGAAAGAAATAATTGATTACAGAAGTTGAAGCTTGAAGGAGGTCCACTGAAGGACCACTCATGCACAATATTCGGCGGCATAAAATCTAAAGATCGGAGGATCCGCACTCCATTTGAAATTGGATTCGTTGACCAGATGGAAATGGGCGGGGTCCACGGTAGATTCGAGGCGCGGTAGTGGGCCAATGGCCGTTGTTGCTGCGATGGTACGCTTTTAATCTCCACCGCTCATCTCCGCCTGCAGGACCCCTGTCTTTCTGCCGGACTCCATCGCATCACGTTTGTCCAATAAGAAAAGTGCCAGTTGACCAATCAGACGGTGGCTTCACCTTTGACTTCTATTCTGGAGGTGGTCCAAAGGAATCGCGATCGCATAATTACGTGCGCCATGAGATCTCAATACTTTGGTGCTCTTATTCTCGAACCACCTGGAGTGCATGCATAATATTAAAAGGGGTGTGCTTTTGTTTAGACTTGATTCCGTTCATTATTAAAAGGCGTATGCATGCAGCTACTCTTAAATTTAATGGTACATAAATCTCAAAATAAAAAAATCATCTACCAATCATTATTTTTTATTTTTATTAAAAAATATAAAATATAAAAAAATAAAATATAATTGATATTTTAATTCTTCTGTTAAAAGAATAGAATGTCACTTATACTTTTTTCAGTAAAAAATTATATAAGTAATAAAAATATAATTTATCTTTATTAAAAGAATAAGATGAGGCTTGTACCTTTATTATTTTTAAAAAATATATAAGAAATTATTGCCGCCGGGATCTGTCCTTCGACTCGGGCGCGATCGGTCTCCTGATCGGGTTTCCTCCTAGGCAGACCTGCACAGAAGTCCACGTGAGAGGCGTTGGGGGTGGCCCTCCGCGGAAGACCCTTCGACGCTCAAGTCAGTGGGGATCGACGATCAACAAAATGAGGAGAATGATCTCTCTGGGGTCCCTCCAGAGGCGGCCAATCGGAAGCTCTTGGGGAGCGTCGACGGCGGAGAAGGAGAAGGATGAGCAGTGAAAGAGAGAGAGTGTGTGAGAGTGAGACAGAGCCAGGAGCTATGTACGGGGGCTTGTGCGCGCGTACCTGAGAGAATCTGGGAGTATCATACTTATAGGCAATCACATGAATCTTGAGCGCCTTCTGGAAGGTTTGAAGGTTGTTGGGATACGGAGATGATTCGAATCAAGCGTTATGAGGCCGGGGGATCCGTATCTTGTCCGTTGAAGGATCAACGGTTGGGAGAGCTCTCTGATGGCTTGAGATTCGATGACTGTGTAGGTCCTAGGCCATTATTACGGATCCTAGGCTGTTATTGCAGATCCTAGGCCACTCCTCGATATGATTCTTCGTTTGGGATTCCGTTACACTAGACTTGGGCTCTCCCGCGCCAGGTTCCGCAGAGGTACATATCGAGCCATGGATTGCTCGGGGGTTGCTTGGGGGAACCAAGCTATGGATTGCTTAGGGGAGCCGAGCTATGGGTTGCTCGGAGAAACTGAGCTATGGGCTACTCGGGGAAAGCGAGCTATGAATGGCTCGGGGAAGCCGAGCTATGGGTCGCTCAGGGGAGCCGAGCTATGGATGGCTCGGGGGGACCGAGCTATGGGCTGCTCGGGAAAGCCGAGCCATGGGTTGCTCGGGGGAGCCGAGCCATGGGTTGCTCGGAAAAGCCGAGCTATGGATGGTCCGAAGAAACCGAGTTATGGGTTGCTTGGCGAAATCGAGCTATGGATGGCCCGGGGAAACCGAGCTATGGGTTGCTCGTCCTGCCGGACCATACAAGTTAGCTCGTTCTTCGAGGGCGCAATACAGTGAATGAGGGATGGGGCTGACCTTAGCCCCTTCGCACGGTTACCAACGCAATGACAATTTTACCTCTCAACATAAATAAAAAAAAAATCTAAGCTCAACGAAAAAGCAGATGAGGAATAGAAATTATTATATATATAAAATATTATAAAAAAATTAGAGTACTAATGCAAAGAGAGTAGACGCGATGAATAATGGTTAATAAATAAAATTTTTTATTTAAAAGCTATGCAAATCAAAGAGTACGAAAAGAGAATGAAATTTGAGCTTAACTTGTAGCTAAACTTCTATCAATTAACCGTTAAAGTTTCCCTATGTTAATATCGTACGCAATAATAAGAAAAGAGAATATGATTTTTGTTGCAAAATATGCTCGCATCGTCATTTTCTCAATCCACGTTGCCTCCGGAAGTTGGACCCAACTAGTACTCTATTCCATGTCCGAGTTTTATACGTCGCATTGGTCTCTTGCTACGTCCGAACTTGCTAGGTTGTCGCCATCGGCCGTCTTCGTTCTCGTTAGAAAATTTAGATTTAGAGGGGCGATTCGTTGGGCTTTTGTTGCGTTAAGTCAGAGTAGTATTATTTGTTCAACCCTCTCCGTGATTACGAATGCTCAACCATAACCATACCTACCCATGGAGTTGGCTTTCGAAACCTAATTGAATTGACGTTTAATCTCTAAGACATCGAAATGGGGATTTTAAAATCCACTTAACCTACATCCGGTTACTATTTGACCAAATCTATATCTAATTGAATCCACTAGCTGCTAATTGGTACTATTCATCTTAATCCCATCCAAACCATCTATTCCAATCTTGTTCCTAATCTAACATACTTGTTGCAATCTAGAGCACCAAATTTCTCATAAAACAAAATTTTTAATATATATCTATATATGATCATAAGATGAATAAATAAATATAAAAAATCTATTTTAAAATTTATCACGATACAATCAAAACTTTTCCCAGCGGAAGGAATCGGATAGAGGGCCGTCCTGATCCCAGCGGACGGCTGAGACCAAAATGCCATCGACTGGACGGACGTGATCAACTAAAGAACCAGACCACGTACGGTCGCTTTCGGAACAGTTGTCGCTGTAGGGAACCGCCACGTGTACCTGCCTAGAGAGAGAAAGGGAAACGGCCCCCCTACCGGCCTACCCTCGTTCTCCAAAGCGCCGGGATTTCTCAAGGCTTCTCCTTAACGGCTTAATCCCTCTCTTTCTCTCATCGAATTATTTGGATAGCTATCATAGATGGGGAGAAGAGGCAAGGAGGCGGCGGCGGAGAGAGTAAGATGAGGTCAGACTGCGGGGGCGAGGCAATCGGGGGCGTCGATCGCATGCGCCTGACCTACTTTCGTCTGCCGCCGATCGAGCTGTGGGCCGTCCGATGGATGAGACGCCGGGGTCCGTGGGCACCACCGCCAGCTTGTCGCTGAGGCTGGGGCAGGCCCTCTTCTCTTCCGCCTCCCTCCTCTTTATGTCCTTGAGCGTCGAGTTCTACAGCTACACAGCCTTCTGGTGATCCCCGGTCTCTTCTTTTCTTCGATTAAATTTAATGCTTCTTTTACTATATTTTTTGATGTTAGCGCATCAAAATCCCAGCTTTAGTTCGAAACTTGGTTAAAGATTGCATTTTGATTCGTAAGCCGCAAGAAAATTTGGTTTGGAAGGTCATAGCTTGTCTTGGGTCTTTGGTGATGAGTGATTGGCATCTGGCTATAAGACGAGATGAGGAATTAGGCTGTCCCATATTGAATTGATGTGGAATTCGGTTGTTCTAGTCTTTGCTGAAGTTTATAGGTGTAATCCAGGTGCAGAGTTGTCTTCTCCTCTCTGGCGTCAGTATGTTTTTTTCTTTTTGTTGAATGCTTAACAGGTCTGTAATCTTTCATAATCTTAGAATTTGATCTTTTGTTAGAATCAATTCCATTTAAAGTTATTTCAGATGATCTTTTTATACAGTATTTTTATGGAAGTTTTTTTTCATTGGATTTTTTTCCGAGGTAACACAAATGACAGATTAAGAATTCTGACTAATTTCCATCTGAAAAGATTTCTGATTACAAACCTTCTTTACTTTTTTTTTTCCTCCCATTTTTTCAAGTCTACAAAAGTTTTAATTGGTTTTATGTGATTGTCAAATCTCCTTATTTCAGTGGCTTGTCGTCCAACTTCCTCCTCCTCCTGTTCTTCCTCTTCTTTATTGTTTTGAGAGGATAATTGTGAACTTGAAACCTCTCTCCAACGCAAGCGCTGAGACGAGAGATGCCGACAGGCTTAGCATGGTCCAATTGGCTTCAGCCAACCTTTGATCAATATGGACTTGTCCGTTGACTTGGAAAGGGAATAAAAGATAGGTTGCATCAAAGAGAGTACATATACTGTGAAATTACAGGCCAACCAGTTATTCTGGATTTCAATTTTCTCAGTGAGCTTGAATTTGTGAGCATCACAAACAATTGTCTTTATCTGTGTTATGTGAATTAACTGAGAATATGACAAAAATGTCCACTATTTATTATTTCAGAAAACTTGCATAAATCTTCTGCATTTGAGTTAACTTCTAAATTGAAACTTCAACTCTACTATGCAGGACATTCTTTTCTTCAAATCTAATTAGTGGAATATAGTTGTAAATTCCATTATCTATTTGCTCTTGGCAGTTTCTTGGTCACAGTCATGGGCTTGGTTGTTCCCTGGAGCTGCGTACTGGCAATGGTAGACTTATATTCTCTGTTTGTCAGATGCCCTTTTCGCGTTCCAGGTATAATGGTGATGGTTGTAGTTGGAGATTGGGTATGTATCCCATACTACCATCTATTCAAGGAATTAATTTTGCATACATCATCCAAGCATTTCTGTGAACTTTGACAGGTCCTGTCAGTGCTATCACTTGCAGCAGCTTGTGCAACTGCTAGTGTTATAGATCTTTTCATCCACATGAATGGTTCCTACTGCCCTCCCGAGTTTTGTAGCAGATACCAGCTATCTGCAGCGATGGCTTTCTTATCATGGTTTCTAACTGCTGTCTCGTCTCTCTTCAACCTATGGCTTCTGGCTTCCTTTTAACGGTTCTTGATCTGGCTTTGGTTATTCACTTTTGTAGAACTCAAGCAATAATGTTCTCAAACATCATTCAGATTCAGGACATTATTTTTTCTATATGGTGGCACTGCGGATGGGCCTTCAGAATTCTTTCCATTGTTCTGGAGAAGAATCATGAACCACCTACTGTCGGTTTGTAATGTAATTAAACAGTCTCTTTGTCAAAACATTCAATTATATAAACATTTGATAGAGCAAACTTTTCAATGAATCAAGAAAAGCAAGCCAAGAAAGGAATTCAAGAAAAGACTACCAACCACCATTGCTAGCTCAGCTGTAATGCAGCTAAAAGCTCCATATTCCTGTGGAGACTGCAAGTGCAAATAAGCTGAGCAAATGGAGAGGTACAAAGGGAAACACAAAATCTTAATACTTGGTTTACAGAGCATGCACCATGAACAAGACCATCTTTGGACTCTCTCTGGTTAAATAACCATGGTTAGATCAACATATATCATTGTTGCTTTCAGTATTTTTAACCATGATTTATTTCACATCTGTTTCCTGTTTCACTAAAGCTCTCTTAGTGTCATTGTTAACTGAAGCAAATAATAGGATTATATAAGTGTTATCCCATGCTTTATGTAAATTATATTTTCACCAACAGGAAAATGTTTCCAGGTGTCATGGAAGTTCTATTGAGATAAATCTGCCTCTATTGATTGTCAAAAGCTGCAAGGGAGTCAGCTAAATCCACAAGAAATGCAAAATCTATTATTGGTAAAAGTCTACCAGTTTCATTTGAAGGGATTGGCGATTTCCAAGTTGTATCTGCTGTCTTCCAATTCATGAGATATGGTTTTGTATTTGAGAAGTCATATTGCAGCAGTGGATGGAAGAACCATCAAGCTTGCATGTGCTTTTTGAGTATACTTTAGGCTCAGTTTGGAATTTGGACGCATACATAAGATGGACAGGAAAGAAGAAGCGCTGGCAAAATCTAGAAAAAATGAGGGGAGTAGTATATATGGTATCCTTGCTTTGGAGAATTGCGCATTCCTTGATCGGCCTAACAGTAGAATATCTCATTCTCCTCATGATCCATACACCATTTTATATGTCATGGATAACGTAAGCAAAGCAGTCAAATAGACCCCATATCCAGTGAAGGAATGCAAATGGAAAATGTAATCCTCCTAATGCTTCCGTGCCAATGTGAAGCTTCCTTAGTCAACCAATCCCCATATATCAATCAAATCTTAAATTAAAAAAAGGAAAATGGATGCTTAATTTGCATCCATTATCCCTCAATATTATGCTTCCAATGAGAGAGCGAGGAGTGCTGAGGTTTGGAAGGGAAAGGATTATCTGATGCTAAGATTTCAGTAACAAAGAAATCACTTCTGAGCCTAGGATAAGCAATACACTGATACTGGTGCAGAGATATTGCAGAAAAAAGTGTAATGATATTTTGAATCCATAAGCACATCTGATAATCCAATTAATTTTGCAATAAAAATTATAAACACATGACACTTTATTTTCTATCTAATATGATACTATTTTTAAAATGTTACAGTTTATGCACAGTATTTATTCTTATATCAGAATTAAATAATCTCAAAGAGATGAGATTGTAACTCTATATTACTTAATGGATTGATTTCGTGTTCATCTCGTATTTTTTTTAATATTAAAAGTTTTTTATATAAATCTATCTCTTTCATTACTATTATTATATCCTTTTATGTTTAGCAATACATAGAAAGAACGCGTCACTTTCCAACAATTGTTTATCCTTTTCTTAATTATAAAATGCTAAGAAGGGAGCTAGATACAAAGGGCATTGGGTTTTCAAAAGATATCCAAACTCACATAAAAGTAGCAAATGACGGTATAAACCATCCATTACAAGGGTGGAAGAAAGTTAAAAATGGAGTAGTAGGTATTAGGGCATAGTAGAGTTACGCTGACAAGACGGAGGCATTGCAAAGAGCATATAAAAAAAAAAAAAAAAGAAAGAGCATGTTCATCCAAATAAATACTAAACAATAGATTAAAAAAAACTCAGACAATCATGTCCTAATTAACTAGACGGAGAGAGCCGGCACTGCAATCACAACTATGGCACCATCATAGATAACCACGACCTTAGAGCTAGCCCTTTTTAATTCAGACACAAATCGGAGAGGATCCAACCTCGACCATATCATCCCACGGATATGTTTAGGAAACGAGATGGGAAACAAACGGGAAGCTGATAGTCACTAACAACAGGAGGCACCCAAGGTACCAGAGAGAGTTTGTATCTTAAACACTAGAACATAGTTATCTAGCACGTTCATTAGGATGAAGCTTTTATCTACAAAACGTGAGACACATCACAGCATACAAAATAAAATATCAAGAACACTGCCACTTGTGTACGTGCATGCCTCAGTTCCCCGTCCCCAGATGACACTGAAAATTTTAAATTGTTTTTCTGACCATATGAATCCTTTGGAGTCACTTTGAGGCTTCAAAGAAAGATTCAGTTAAGATAACTTGATGGAAGAATTAACAATGCTTTATATGCACGCAATATAACCAAAAAAAAAAACAAAGAAATGTGTTCATGTACAATCAAAAGACAAACCCAAGTCTTTATTCCCTCTATCCAACTGCGATGACGAATCTGAAATGGTATACAAGTCAAACAGCACGCTTTATGGTCCCATGAGATCAATACAATCAAAAGACCAACAATTCTTCAGCTGAGGTTAATCTTCGGGGTTCCATAATCAATGAAAAAAATTCTGTTTGCCATTCCGAAAACCATGACAAACCACACAAGCTTGCTTCATTACCACTCAATTGAATTCACCAAAGATGTAAATCTCAACCCTAATCATGATTCCGATTAACGATAACTTGTTTACTTGTTCCACTTCCAGGGAGATCAATGATTTTGGTCTTGCATGCATTGCTCTGCGACATTAGTTTACAACCTGCTCCCACTAAATACTCCAACATCTGCCATCCTTCTTTATTAGGAAAAGACTTTGTACACCGTCCCGGTGCAGCAAGACCTACATGGGCTGCACTGCTCCTTATTAGTTCACATAGATCCTATGTGGCCTGACGCGATGGGACAGAATAGCAGGGGAATAATGTTACTTTTTGATCGTACATCCATTAAAAGTCGTTTCAGCCTTTCACCATTGGTGTGCAGACGAAAATGCCCTTTCCCTCCGGCCTACTTCAACCCGCCATCTTATTTGGATTTTGCTGATAAAAAAACTCTTTCTGATTGTAAAATATTCTTCCTATGGATGATGGTGCCACGGAGCAGGATATGGGGTTAAGGTTGTGGTTTATGAGCTTGACGATGGCTTTCAGGATCTCCTACCAGATAAGATGGCAGGTAGAAGTAGGCCTGCATGAGGGTGTTAGTTTGGACCAGCATCACTGCCTTGGCGTACCTTGATGAAAGGGGCTCGGTGCCGATGACATCGGCATCCAGGAACTGGATGGTTTGTCTGGAGATCAATGGTCTTTTCGGTGCGGCGATAGCTTTGGAGGATTCATCAGCTTTGGTGCTAGCTTTTGATGATTCATCAGCTTTGGTTCATCTGTGTTCCTTAAACTCTAACTTCTTAACAGCTTTGTTGCTCAAAAAGCATTAGTTCAATTAGGGTATCGTAGGTTTTGAACTAATACTTTGTCTTAACATTTTCTGAATGGGTGTCGTAGGTTTTGAACTAGGGTATTGTAGGCTTTCAACTAGGGTGTCATGGGTTTTCAACTAATGCTTTGTCTTAACATTTTTTGAATGGGTGTCGTAGGTTTTGAACTAGGGTATCGTAGGTTTTGAATTAGGGTGTCGTGGGTTTTCAACTAGGGTGTCGTGGGTCTTCAACTAGGGTGTCGTGGGTTTTAAACTAATGCTTTTGTCTTAATGTTTCTGAATGGGTGTCATAGGTTTTGAACTAGGCTGTCGTAGGTTTTAAACTAGGGTGTCGTGGGTTTTCAACTAGGGTATCGTAGGTTTTGAACTAATGCTTTGTCTTAATATTTTCTGAATGGGTGTCGTAGGTTTTGAACTAGGGTGTCGTAGGTTTTGAACAGGATGTTGTGGGTCTTCAATTAGGGTGTCGTGGGTCTTGAACTAATGCTTGTCTTAACGTTTTCTGAATGGGTGTCGTAGGTTTTGAACTAGGGTGTCGTAGGTTTTCAACTAGGGTGTCGTGGGTTTTCAACTAGGGTATCGTAGGTTTTAAACTAATACTTTGTCTTAACGTTTTCTGAATGAGTGTCGTAGGTTTTGAAATAGGGTGTCGTGGGTTTTCAACTAGGGTGTCGTAGGTTTTTGAACTAATGCTTTGTCTTAACCTTTTCTGAATGGGTGTCGTAGGTTTTGAACTAGGGTGTCATAGGTTTTGAACTAGGGTGTCGTGGGTTTTGAACTAATGCTTTGTCTTAACGTTTTCTGAATGGGTGTCGTAGGTTTGAACTAGGGTGTCGTGGGTTTTGAACTAGGGTGTCGTAGATTTTGAACTAATGCTTTATCTTAACGTTTTCTAAATGGGTGTCGTAGGTTTTGAACTAGGGTGTCGTGGGTTTTCAACTAGGGTGTCGTGGGTTTTGAACTAATGCTTTGTTTCTGAATGGGTGTTATAGGTTTTGAACTAGGGTGTCGTGGGTTTTCAACTAGGGTGTCGTGGGTTTTGAACTAATGCTTTGTCTTAACGTTTTCTGAATGGGTGTCGTAGATTTTGAACTAGGGTGTCGTAGGTTTTGAACTAGGGTATCGGGGTCTTCAAATAGGTTATCGTGGGTTTTTAACTAGGGTATCGTAGTTTTGAACTAATGCTTTGTCGTGGGTGTCGTGGGTCTTCAAAAATATTTTTTAATTTTTGAGGGGGGGGAGGGGAGGTATAACAACTGCGATGAATATGATTAAGAAGCTAAACCAAGGATTAAGCTAAACCAAACTGAACCCATTAACTAATCGAAACCAACAGGCCATTCCAGTTTCAGAATTTTGATTCGTTGTAATGATTGATCTGGAGGCGGTTGAAGAGGGGACTGGCTATAAAATACCTTGGTTCGGATGCTTGATTAACAATTCTGAAATTATCACAATTAATGAAAAGTTTAACATCATCGGGGACTTCAGTTGAGGCTTCAGACCTTAGGATAACGTACGGACGCCTCGAATAATGATGGTAGCCTTATCTCCATCGTGTAAAAGCTTTATGCATGGTTTAACGTTGTCTTGCGGGAATCAATTATGCGAACTTGGTAAGGAAGGAAAAATGGCCGGAAGACCCTCTGATTTGTTCGCAGTTGGTCTCAAGTAACTACGTCGGCAGCAATGGCTTTCCCGTTCCCTCCCTTCTTCCCCTGTTCCCAGCAAACCTCCAGTTATAAGCCCCAAAACTCCTGCATCCGCCAGCATTAGCAAGAATGCACCTCTCCAGCTCCTGCTCGAAAGATGCACCACCCTCTCGGAGCTCAAGCAGATACATGCCCAAATGATCCGCACCGGCCTCGCATTCGAGCCCCTCCCCGCAAGCTATTTCGTCTCCAACTGCGCTGCCAAAGACTTCGGATCACTCGACCACGCCCGCCTCGCCTTCTCCCAGGTGGCCAACCCCACCACCTTCATCTCCAATTCCATAATTCGGGCCTACATCAATAACCACCTCTATTACGATGCCCTCTGCTTCTATGTCGAGCTGATTGCAAGAAATCTTCTCCTCCTGATTGCAAGAAACGACACCCTAATTGAAAACTGACGACATCCTAATTCAAAACCTATGATACTCTAGTTCAAAACCTACGACACCCATTCAGAAAACGTTAAGACAAAGCATTAGTTCAAAACCTATGACATCCTAGTTGAAAACCCACGATACCCTATTTGAAGACCCACGACACCCTAGTTCAAAACCTACAACACCCTAGTTCAAAACCTATGACACCCATTCAGAAAACGTTAAGACAAAGTATTAGTTCAAAACACACGACACCCTAGTTGAAGACCCAGGACACCCTAGTTCAAAACCTACGACACCCTAGTTCAAAACTACGATACACATTTAGAAAATGTTAAGACAAAGCATTAGTTCAAAACCTACGACATCCTAGTTGAAAACCCACGACATCCTAGTTCAAAACCTACGACACCCATTCAAAAAATGTTAAGACAAAGCATTAGTTCAAAACCTACAACACCCTAGTTGAAAACCCACGATACCCTAGTTCAAAACCTACGACACCCATTCAGAAAACGTTAAGACAAAGCATTAGTTCAAAACCTACGACACCCTAGTTGAAAACCCATGACACCCTAGTTCAAAACCTACGACACCCTAGTTCAAAACCTATGACACCCATTCAGAAAATATTAAGACAAAGCATTAGTTCAAAACCTACGATACCCTAGTTGAAGACCCATGTCACTCTAGTTGAAAACCCACGATACCCTAGTTCAAAACCTACGACACCCTAGTTCAAAACCTACGACACCCATTCAGAAAACGTTAAGACAAGCATTAGTTGAAAACCACGACACCCTAGTTGAAAACCTACGACACCCTAGTTCAAAACCTACGACACCCATTCAGAAAACGTTAAGACAAAGCATTAGTTCAAAACCTACGACAGCCTAGTTGAACTAATGCTTTTTGAGCAGTAAAGCTGTTAAGAAGTTAGAGTTTAAGGAACACAGATGAACCAAAGCTGATGAATCATCAAAAGCTAGCACCAAAGCTGATGAATCCTCTAAATCTATCGCCGTACCAAAAAGACCATTGATCTCTAGACAAAACCATCCAGTTCCTGAATGCCGATGTCATCGGCACCGAGCCCCTTTCATCAAGGTACGCCAAGGCGGTGATGTTGGTCCAAACTAACACCCTCATGCAGGCCTACTTCTACCCGCCATCTTATCTGGTAGGAGATCCTGAAAGCCATCGTCAAGCTCATAAATCACAACCTCAACCCCAGACTCCCGCTTCGCGGCACCATCATCTACAGGAAGAATGTTTACAATCAGAAAGAATTTTTTATCAGCAAAATCCAAATAAGATGGCGGGTTTGAAGTAGGCTGGAGGGAAATGACATTTTCGTCTGCACACCAATGATGAAAGGCTGAACGACTTTTAATGGATGTATGATAAAAAAGTAACATTATCCCCTGCTATTCTGTCCCATCGCGTCAGGCCACATGGGATCCATGTGGACCAATAAGGAGCGGTGCAGCCCACGTAGGACTTGCTGCACCGGGAGCGGTGTACAAAGTCTTTTCCTTCCTATTATTTGATGGGATCCAAGGGCCCTTCAAAATTTTAGAAGAAAAAAGTCTTTGTGCACCGCCTCCAATGCACAAAGCCGCATACTGGGTGCGCATATTGGCCGTGCACCCATATGTGTACGTGTGCAGAGCGCGTCATGGCCCAATGGGCCATGACATACGTGCGCGCATGGCCACGTAGGCAATATGCATGCCTGATGCATGGTTAATGGTCACGCTCGATGCATAGCTTTATGTAACGGAGGTGATGCACAAAGTTTTTTTTCTTTTAGGAGTTATGTGAGGCAGAGTATTTAATAAAGTGGAAAAGCAAAAGTATTTTTATTTTCTTAAAGCTGGCCTTCCAAGAAAAATTTAAGTACTTAATGCAATATATAATAAAATAAGATGATGGAGTCTTTGTATTAGCTATAAAAAAGAATCAATTTATATTCAATCAAAATTTATATAATATATAAATTTATTGTTTGATTCAATGCGATATTTTATGATTAGTTGACATGTTAATAAAAAAATGGCTTAAGATAAGAAAAATAATATGACAAGTTCTTAGTTTACTATATCAAAGCTTCAAAATGTGATTTTTTAACATTTTTGGAAGAAGCACACCATAAATACAATAAGGTTGAGTCTTGGATGAAGTTGAAGCAATGGAGAGAGATCTCTCATGGAGAAAACATGCATATTTTTTAATGATTAAAAGCAGTCAGCTTCATCCTCTATTTATAGGAATTATTAGATTAATGATTATTAAATTAATCCCAATCCCATAAATTATTTATACAGTAACTTTTATTGCTTCATAATTATTTCATATAGATAATTATAAAATACCAAAGTGCTTAGCACGTTACGGCTCAATGCAATTGAATTTGTTTTGGTTTTCATACATCATTGTATCTCTATTACTTTAAACTCAAATTTAACAAAAAATATACATTATAAAGCTCTCACAATCTATTAGCTAATAATCAGGTTAATCAAGTCAAAGTTAAGGTTAAAGTTAAAAAAATAGATGTTAGATTTAAATTAAAATTTAATCTCACATATGTTTTCTCTAAATTTTACAAGCAAGATTGCACTATCATAAAAAAACATATTCTTATAAATTTTTTGTCTTTAAAGCTCAACATGGATTGATCTACTATTAGTGATTACATCATAACATGCATAAATCTATTATTAATGATCATAACGTAATATGTATTGGTCTATCAAGAGATTATTTCATTGCACATATCTTTAATATTCATAATATAACATGCATAATATGTGGGATTCAAATGAGCAAGTTTTGATATCACTGTTGATCAAAATATAAAAAAACATAGGAAATACCTTTTTGAATATGAATAAAATAGATCAAGATTTTTTGACTTGTATTATCAATCTTGTCTTTCTCACCTCATGCGATAGTTACTAAAGTCACCCATTAGTTTTTCATACCGCAAATCTTGGGTCAAACATCCTACATTAATGGAGAGAGATCTCTACCTAAAAATGCACGCATTTTTTAATTATGAGAAGTAGTTGGCTTCATCATAAAACTAGATCTCTTTGATCACTTCGTAGTTATCCTTGCATAATCAAATCAAGGACCGGCAACTCTTCATGATTATTGAAATAGAAACTCTTATTACTTCATAATTATCCAATGCCAATGTAGATGCCCATTACAATAATTCTAATTATTCTATGGTTTACAGATGCTTCTATTCAGCTATCTACTGAATATTATCCATTTTCTTATTTTGTTATTATGTTTACCTTATCTACATCTAATTCTGTCAGGGGAATGAAAGTCTGGGCAGAACATGTTCTGCCTTGCACCGATTTAAATTGCGTCTAAGCGTGCTTTGGCCCCGGCAATTGGACAAAAATCTGACTTCATTCTGATCGAGCCTTTTTCGTTGCTCTTTGTTGCAAAGGTTGCAAATGAACCTAGCTAGGAAAAGTCTTTCTATACCGGCTGTGGTGCATGAGCATGCGCACCGCATATATTGATTACCGCATATATTGATTGATCATGCATATGATGCATGAAAGAATAAAGTTATTCTTGATACGAGTGACCGCAAATGCGCATGATTAATTACCGCATGTATTGATTGATCATGCGTGTGATGCATGAAAGAATAAAGTTATTCTTAATACGAGTGGCCATAAATGCGCATGACTAATTACTGCACATGATGCGCATGACCTGCACCATGCTCGGTGTACAAAGTCCTTTTCACTTAGCTATTCACAAACATCTTTGGGCCAGATGGACTAGGCTATTTATTGATAGCTTGGATCAGGCTCAATGACAAGGTCGATTGGGATTGAAAATCAGCCAAATTTTAATGGATGAAAAAGTCTTTATACATCATTTCGATGGATTTTATCGGCGCGGTGATTCATCTGCGCGTGAGTCTATATCAAGGGATCCGCTCGTAGGTTTTGCAAAGCAGGTGTGCAAGTACATGTATGAAAGAATCATCGCTCCCAGTGCAGACCATCATGCATTTGAGACGATGTATAAAGACTTTGTTTAATAGATTTTATAGGATGCTCAGAGTAGTCAAGGCAGAAATGAGTTGCCGCCTAATCTAGCAACCATGACTCCCTTATGCCCATTTGGAATCAAAAGAAATTCAATTGAATTCCCTTCCTTTTAAGTGTTTCACTTGTTTAGAATACTTTAAGTCCAAGGAATTCAAGTAAATTGAAATCCAAAAATCAACTTCCAAACAATTAGAAATCAAACCAAAATTGATGTGGTTTACGAAGCTAGAATTCATTTTGTGAAGATTTATTTTAAAAAAATAAAATATTCCTTCTTAACACTACTTCTTACTTCCATTTTCTCCTACTACATACTAAATTATACTTTCTAACTCCTAAATTGAGAACCCTAATACTATACCACACCTCTGACTCTTTACAGGCTTGATATCAATTTGACAAGAGTTAAAAAAGAGGCAACAATTAGAAAGGCAATATTAAAATTTTATATAGATTTTATTCATTTTGAACTATTTCAAACTATAGAATTTAGTGGAATTCTGTTATTTTAAGACTTATTCTAAATGCACGAATGCTGTCATAATTCATTTCCATTCAATTCTATTATAAAATTTAATTTAATTTTATGGTAGAGTTGATTTCAAATGGAGTCTTCTATCTGCTTAATACTCAGAAGTTGTAGGCTCAAATATTTGTTACTGTATCTTCAAGTATTTAGATCTAGATAATTACAATATACTTAGGACTTCTCTTTAGAAAAGCTAACGATGAACATTAAAATCTTACAGTTCTCTCAGTTTGAGATGGAAAAAACTCAACTTCTAGCACTTGATTGGTTCAAAATAAATGGTGTTCTCTCTGTAGTCTAATTTAGTGAAACATTATCCAAAATGGCTTCAATCCAATGGAGTGGGCTCTTGCTCAATCGATTTGTTCAAAGCAAAATGCCCCTTAACTTAAAAGAAGCCAAAATTCAACCTCAAAAGGGAAACCCTACCGAGATTATTTTATTTATTTATTTTTTTGGTACAGATGGTGATTCACACCACCTTAGGTCGGGATAGATCCGTTACATGTGAAACTAATAACTGGAACAAAATCAGAGGGCAGTGGTCTCCCGGTCTCCATCTCCAATAACCAGAGTGAGATGCCACCCTGACTGCAATCCAGTCCGCAACAGCATTGGCCTCACGATAGACATGACGGATCAGGATGTTGGAAGCTTCCAAGATCATAAATCGGATGTCACATAATAAAGGAATAGAAGGCAAGTGGGAACTATTCTGCTGTCGGATCCATCGAATAACAATAATGGAATCCCCTTCAATGATGAGGTTGCGGGCGCCCAGGGTCCGAATGGCGAAGGATATACCCGCCCAAGCCGCATAGAGCTCAGTCAGAGGTACCGAGGGATCAAGAAGGCTAAAACCTCCAGCCGCCAGCATCATACCATCTGCATCACGAATAACATAAGCTGATCCAGCGCTTCTACCTCGGACACTCCCATCAAAGTTAATTTTAACAAACTCTGGAGGAGGGGGCTCCTAAGAAATGAAAACTGTACGTCGGTTCACTGCCGCAGCAGCAGGGGAAACCCAGTGTCCAAGGTTTGCAAAATTAATAGACCCCTGATGGGAGGAGTACTCAGCAAACAGGGATGTAGCCGTCCTGAGGACCCTGCGAGGAGGATGAACCATATCCGAGAACACAATCAGATTTCGGGAAAGCCATATATGATAAGCAATATAAGCCTATAATGAGCCCCGTTGGTGAGTACCCGACCTCATCCCTGCTTTAACAGTCTTAGGAAAGAAATACGGTGGGAGACAGAACTGTCCACCCAGGGATGAGTACTAGAGAGTTGCCAATATGTCGAGCCCTGGTACAATAGAATATAGCATGATCAATATTTCCTCCTCAGTACCACACACAAGGCATGTGGGCAATATACTCAAACCTCGATGCGAGAGAAGGGAGCAGGTAGGAAAAATACACTGAGCTAGCTTCCAGATGAAGAGTCTCACTCTAGAGTGAACATGCAGATGCCAAATCCAATCCCACTCCCTTGAATCCTGAGGATCATCTCTGAACATAGAGAGGAGGTCCCTCATGGGAGCACAAGACAAGCAAGATCTCCTCCAGACCCTGGTATCTGTACTAGCAGCTGGAGATAGAGGTATGGAAAGAATACGCCGACAGAGCTCAGTCCCAAGAAACTGGCCACCCGAGAATACGACCAGGAAGGGCAATCCAAGGATATAAAGTCACTGACATGCATACCGTGAGAATATCAGGGCAGACAAAAGTGGGCCACCGAGACAGAGGAAGGTCAGCAATCCACGCATCCTGAATGGCATCCACCGATGCACCATCCCCAATCATCCAAGAGGTACAATCCAGGATAGTCGAAGTATCAACAGACCTCTTTCCAATAAAAAGAATGCCCCCGATTTGACTGAGAAAGAGTGGAAGAGTTCCAGTTGCCGTATTGGCACGCATAAAGGAACTCCACAGGCAATGCGGGTCAAGAAGGAACCGGGAGGCATGCCTAGCTGTCAGAGCCTCTCTTCTGACTAACAGCGACTGGATACCAAGACCACCCTCAGCCAATGGCAGACAGACAGTGTCCCAAGCCAGAAGATGAATATCGTGGCCATCCTGCCTCAAAGCCCAGAGAAAGTCCCAAAAATATCTCTCAATCTTCCGCAGACAAGCCAACGGAATAGCAGTGTTAGATAATAGATAGGCAGGCATCGAAGAGAGCATAGAACGGATCAGAGTAATCCGTGCCATCATAGAAAGGCCAGACACCTGCCAGCCATCCAGACGATCACGGATCCGCCTCACCAGATAACTAAAATCGAGCACCGGGCCGTCTTCCTGTAATCGAATCCCCAAATAGGACATCTGATCGGACTGAGTAGAAATCCCATAATCTGAGATATAGACCTCTTCACAGAAGGGACGTCCTCGGACTAAAACAGATCAGCAATTTGCTAGGATTGACACACTGACCCGAGGCACGACAATAGGAGTGAAGAATGGACACAAGGTGGAGGAATTACTGGTAGAAGCCTTCCCCAGCAGGAGATAATCATCAGCAAAAAGTAAATGGGACAGCGAAGGGCCAAGGGGGCCCGCAGCATAAGGGTCAATATCTGAAGTCCGCGTCGCCAAAGAAAGCTCCCGGGATAGAGCATCAGCCGAGAGAATAAACAAGAATGGAGAAAGAGGACATCCCTGTCTCAGACCCATGCCGAGTGGAAGAACTCTATCCGACCCCCATTAATCATAAGAGAGAAAGACGGCCTCTGGACACACTCCATTACCCAGTCAATAAAAACCTCATGGAAACCAAACTCATGAAGAGTACTACAAAGAAAATCCCACCTCAGTATATCATAAGCCCTCTCCATATCAAGCTTGATAGCCATGAGGCACTGATGCCCCGACGCTCGGTGAAGGTCATGCATAAACTCCTGAGCTAGCAGGGCGTTGTCGGTGATACTACGCCCCCTAAGAAAAGCATCCTGCTCCTGAGAGATAAGACGAGGCATTACCGAAGCATCCGAGTCACTAAAGCCGAGCACAAATTTTGTATAAAGTGGTGCATAGACTGATGGGCCGGTAATGCATAAGAAGTAGCATCAGGACGTTTGGGTACCAAGGTAACAAGAGTCCGCTTCCAGTCAGAAGGCATATGAGTAGCCAAAAAGATAGTCTGGATAGCAGAGACAACATCCGACCAACAATGTCCCAATAATGACGAAAGAACAAGGGCGGGTACCCATTAGGGCCCGGGCCTTGTTAAGACCCAGATCCCATAAAGCGAGACGAATCTCCTCCGTAGTGAAAGGCCTGATAAGAATGTCATTCTTTACATCTGAGACCTTGCAAGAAGGCAGAACAGGAGAAACAGGGAACCCAACCCCCGACATCTCAGTCCATCTGGTCTGAAAGAAGTTAATGAACTGATCCCTGATCGCCTGCGGATCCTCAACAAAATGGCCCTCCTCATCATCAATGCATCTAATGCGATTCGTCGACCGGCGCCACAAAGTAGTCTGATGAAAGAATCTTGTATTACGGTCTCCCTCCATAATCCACTGAATATGGGACTTTTGCCTCCAATAAGTTTCCTGCTGCAACATCAGAGAATGGTGGACAGCTAAGGTGGATATGAGAGTAGACAGATCCACATCAAGGAGAAAACCCTCATGATCCTCCTTGTCTTACAGAGAAGAGATAATAGACTCTGCCTGTTCAACTTCCCTCAAAATATTCCCTACCTCCCTCCTGTTCCAGCTGGAGAGCCTACGACTGGTAAGAAGCAGATGTCTAGAAAGTCTGTAAGCGGCATCCCTCTAACAGGCATCCACCAGACCAGAGAAATGATATGTCTTGCAGAAGAATAAAAGGTCAAGAACTTTTCGAACTTGAACTGTTAGACTGCTGGAGAGGCTCATCAGTAGAAATGAGGATAGGACAATGATCGGACCCAATTCTTGGCAAATGGGTAACAGTAGCAGAAGGAAAGAGTTGAAGCCAATTGGCAGTAGCCAGAGCCCTATCCAATCTCTCCCAGACTCTAGCAGATCCCTGACGATTATTACACCAGGTGAACTGGGTCCAGCAAATCCCAAATCCAGAAGATCTGCTGAGGCAATAAAATTCCTGAACTCAACAATATCCGAGGAATTAACAAACTGTTTGCCTCCTCTCTTCTCGGAGGCCTCCACTATACAGTTAAAATCACCAGCAATGAGGGAGGGAAAACCCTGGCCCAGGAGTAATTGGATCTCATCCCAAAGCACACGACACACCCTAAACTCAGTGCTGGCATAAACTCCAAAGAGCAGCCAAGGAGCAGAGGACCCTTCGAAACCACCAAAGCAACATGCTGGCCACAATCATGGAAGGCATCCACACGGACTCTATCCGATCTCCAAAGCACCAAAATGCCTCCAGAAAGACCAACTGAGTCAATAGCATAAGAATTCCACAGTCTAAAAATTTGCCTCCGGAGTCGATACAAACTATCCCTCGAAAGACGAGTTTCCGTCAAAATACAGATATCAAGGTTATGAAGCTGCTGAAGCCTCCCAAAAGAGGAACGAAATGAGGGTTTCAGGGCCCCTCGAACATTCCAAACAAGAATCTTCATTTAGAAATTAGAGGAAGAGGGACCCCAATAGTGTCTCCAGTCACCTTCTCACCAAGGTGATCATTAAGCATCATGGGACCCTCAGGTCCGTGGCCAGTACTCTCATCCACCCTGGATGAGTCCATGATCTCAAAAAGACGATCCTTCTGGATGGCTGCCTTAAGAAGGGCCACAGCATCGTCATGGTCTGAACCAATCGAACGAGATGGTTGGGCTGACCCTTCAGCAGGCTGTGGGGCCAGAATGTCTTTACGTCGGGACTTTAGCTTCCTCATCCCCACAAGACCAGGCATACCCCTAGGGGAGTCAAGTGAAGCCGAGAAAGCAAAGGATCCATTCTCAATGGCCTTATCCCTAAGGGTAGCTTTCCCTTTTCCTTTGGATGCCTTGGACAGGACCCGCTGCGACAAGGCTCAACAGGCCGGGCCCGCTTCGACAGGCTAGAAGGATAACCTTCAATAGGCTTAACCTGGCCCCCCATCTTAAAAGGATTAGAACTTAAAGCATCAGGATTCCCTGAGAGCACCGGGATAGAGACCAAACAATCAGACTTAACCTTCTCAGACCTCCCATCCTCTGCAACCGGCACGCCTTGAAGAAACCGGCATGCAGGATTTTCAAGCAACGCAGGAGGGTTCAGGGGAGGAAACTGGCACACTGGAGTATCAGCCCTCCCATCCTCTCCCACAGTCATCTCACCTTCAGCCACCGACATAGTAGGAGGATTCCGGCACGCAGGCACACCAAACAGAGTTGTTGGCCCTTGAGATTGAGAAGAAGGATCCACAGAACTTGCAGACAAGCCCTGCGATCCTTTCCTAAGGTGCCTACGTGCTATTCTCTTGGGAGTTTGCCATTCATCCATCAAAGCAGAGGAGGGGGAAGAAGATGTACCCAGAACAGAAGCTCTCTGAGATACTGGCTGTTGCTGCACAGGGGCCTTCCTCCGTCTCACCGCTGTCATCCAAGGGCTGAACCGAGGATTCAAGGAAGAAGATGAGGAATCAGGCGCAGCTCCACAAGTCCCATAGAAATGCAAGGCTCCATAGAAGCCACATATTCCTTCAATATAATCAAATGAAAATTGCTGCCAAAAGGGATTTCCAGCACCTTTAATCCAAGCACCCGGACGCAGTGGCATACCCAGGTCGACACTGACACATGCGCGAGCAAAGCCGCCCCGCTTACGATCTTTGGTTGATGCATCCGAGTACAAAAATCTCCCTGCAAGAGATAGGATTGAGGCAAGAGCCTCATCTGACCAAAACTCGATGGGGAGCAGTGGCAATCGGACCCAAAGCAGAGCTTGAAGCAGCGAGCTCTCAGAAGGAATGAAGTCCGGCTGCCACCCGGTTACAGCAAAGGCTTGGCCATTAACAACCCATGGATGCCCGAGGACAAGCTCCGTTGCATGAATGTCTTCAAATCGGAATAGATAATGGCGATGCGCCAAAGCAACAGCTTCAATTGCCCCGAGACACCGGCATGGATGAACTCACGAACCAGAGCCTCCGGAGGAACCCAATTGCCAAGACTACGAGCAAGAACGACCAGATTCTTCCATCTACCGATCTCCTCCTCCAGTGGCCGCATGGGAACTTGGATGATCTCCAGGAAGAGGCGCTCTATCTCTGCCACCACCACCGGAGACGGCGTGGGAGAAACCCACTCAAAGCGGCTCGATCGGGCGTGACTCCATGGCACGCCGGCGTTCTTCAGAGCATCAGCCCCCACCGGATGCATGACGGATGGAGACGCCATCAGCAGATGAAGCAGAGACGAAAATAGCACTAGCAGGCGATGGAAATTGGGGAAGAAGAAGGCGATGCACGAATCTTAAAGCACTCTCAGACACAAGCACTCTCTATAGGCTCTTTTAAGTTATACCCTACCGAGATTATTAAGATAACGAACGACTCCAACAACATGAACTCATCGCTCAAATTTGCCAAATTTAAACCTCTTTTATTGCCCAATCTATTTTTCTCTATCATTTTTTTTTTGGTACAGGCGGGCGATCATACAACGCGAGTACGAGTCAGCCCATAAAGGTCAGAATATACTATTTGCTGTAAAATAAAAGGGCAGTGATCACCCTGCCTCCAACACCAAAACCCTGAATGGTGAGCCATGCTTGAAGCCACCTAGTCGGCTGCCGAGTTAGCTTTGCGATAGATGTGACGGATCTGAACTCCCTAGATCTCACTGAAAATAGCCCAGATGTCCTATAATAGCGGATTGGTAGTGGGTTGGGAGACACTGTCCTTTCGCAGCCATCGAATAACTGTCATAGAGTTACCCTTAATAATGAGGTTATAAGCATGCAGAGTCCGGACTGCGAAGGAGATGCCCGCCCAAGCTGCATATAGCTCAGACATAGGGACCGATGAGTTCAGACTGCCAAAGCCACCAGCCACCAACAGGTCTCTCTCCGACCCATGAATGACAAGGCAGAACCCGCTAATCGCCCACGAACACTCCCGTCAAAGTTGATTTTAACAGACCCTGGAGGAGGGGGCTCCCAAGATATAAAAACTGTATGCTGGTTCGCTGCCGAGCAGCAGGGGAGCCCTAGAGGCCAGCAGAGTCAAAATCACCAGAGCCGAGACCACGGGCACAATCCATCGTCAGAGATCGAATATTCCACATGATCTTGTGGTGAGATATAGAAGCATCAACGAAGATAATCTGGTTTCTAGACAATCAGATCTGGTAAGCGGTCAAAGCCCAAATAGAACTTTTGTAGTGAGGAGCCTGCCGGAGGTTTTCCAAGCAAAAAGAGCACTGAGAATTCATATGGTCTGGTCTACACTGGTAGCCAACGGACAGCCAAATCCGCCCCACTCTAGGACAAGAGAAAATGGCGTGAGCGGTGGTCTCTGCCTCCAAACCGTATAACGGACATGTAGGCTGGATAGGCAATCCCCTCCTCACAGCAATGCACAAGTAGGAAGGTATTCCCACAGAAGCTTCCATATGAAGAGCTGGATCCTAGGAATAATGGAAAGCTTCCAGATCCACGGAGCCTCCACTGACCCTGAGATTGAGGCCTAAGTATCTTCACAAGATCCTTGGTGGGGGCCCTGGATAGGCAAGATCTCCTCCAAAGTCTGATATCAGTAGCTAGGCCCGGGGTGAGCGGAATGGACAGGATCCGACGAGAGAGCTCCACACCAAAGAAACGGGTCACCATCGGGGCATCCCAGGAGGGAGGATCAGAAGAGAGTAAATTCTTAACTGTCATACTCCTCGGAATGTCAATACTAAAGAAGGAAGGCCAACGAGAAAGAGGTATGTCTAAAAACCAGGTATCCTGGATAACATCGATGGAAGAGCCATCTCCAATCATCAATGAGGTGTTATTCAGAATGGAGCTACCATAGCGACACACCTCTTTCCAAAAGGAAGAATAACGCCGAGAAGACTGAATATGCACAGAGGAAGACCAATCTCCATATCTCGCGTGCATAAAAGAACTCCAGAGGCATTGTGGCTCTAGGATGAATCGCGAGGCATGCTTGGCCAATAGGGCCTCCCTTCTGACAGCCAAAGACTGAATCCCAAGACCGTCTTCCTGGATCGACATACAAATCCTCTCCCAAGACATAAGGTGGATACCATGCCCATCCTGCATAGAAGTCCAAAGGAAGTCCCTGAATCATCTCTCGATCCTCCTAAGGCAAGTTAACGGGATGGCAGCATTGGAAAGAAGATACATAGGAAGAGAAAAAGGATCGACCGAATGATAGTAACCCTGGCCATCATAGATAATCCCGTAACCTGCCACCCCTCAATGCGCTTTCAAACCCTCAACTCCAGGGCAGAATAGTCCGCACAACGAGGATGACGACCGGTCATAGAAACCCCCAAGTACTGTAATCGGTCAGTCTGAGAAGAGATACCCAGTAATTGGGCTATAGCTGCCATGGTAGCTCTAGAAGTCTTCGGGCTGAAACAAATAGAAGACTTGTAAACATTGACCTTCTGGCCCGAAGCCTGGTAATACAGCTGAATAATATCTGCAAAGGAAGAAGCGTTGGTAGTGAAAGCTATACCCAGCAAAATACAATCATCAGCGAAAAGAAGATGAGAGATCGCAGGACCCCCAGGGTTGGCCATAAAAGGGGCAATACTATGATCGGCCTGAGCCTTATAGAAGGCACGGGAAAGATCGTCAGCCGCCAAAATAAATAGAAGGGGGGATAGAGGGCATCCCTGACGCATCCCATCGAAGAGTGGAAGAATTCAGTCAGACTCCCATTTATGATCAGCGAGAAGGAAGGCCTCTGAATGCAAGCCATAATCCAATCAATGAACTGATCATCAAAACCAAACTCCTGAAGGGAGTGATCCAGGAAGGCCCAACTGAGTCTATCATAGGCTCTTTCCATATCCAGCTTCACCGCCATAAGGCACTGTCTAGCCGGGGCATGCTGAGGATCATTCATAAACTCTTGAGCAATCAGGACGTTATCTGAAATACTGCACCCACGAATAAACGCCCTCTGTTCCACTACAATAAGGCGGGGAATCACCAGGCGGAGACGACCAGCCAGAAAATGAGCACAAATCTTGTACAGAGTAGTACAGAGACTAATAGGCCAAAATTGCTGAGGGAGGGAAGCATCATTGCATTTTGGCACAAGAGTGATAAGAGTCCGGTTCCACTCACCAGGGATGGCCTTGGCTTGAAAGACAAAATGAATAGCCTGAGTCACCTCTGGACCAACAATGTCCCAGTAATGACGAAAGAAGAATGGCGGAAATCCATCAGGCCTCGGGCCTTATCCGACCCGAGCTCCCATAACGCCATACGAATCTCATCATCAGTGACAAGATGGATCAGCATTTCATTTTTCAGAGAGGAGACCTTCCTAGACACAGGGACCTGAATGACCGAAGAACCTAATCCAGAGGACTCCGACCATCTGGCCTTAAAGAAGCGAAGAAGCTGGTCATGAATAGATGGAAAATCCTCATGATAGTGACCCGAATCGTCAGCAACTCTACGAATCCTGTTCGCTGCACGACGCTTCAGGGTGACCTGATGGAAAAATATGGTGTTACGGTCTCCTTCACGGATCCACTGGATCCTAGACCATTGCCTCCAATAGATTTCCTGCTGGGTGAGAAGAGAGTGGTGTAAAGCAAGCTTGGCCCGAAGAGCAGTTAGGTCAGAGTCCAATAGGATACCCTCCTGATCCTCCTTAGCTTGCAGAGCACTAATATCAGCTTCAAGTACTTCCACCTGCCTAATCAAATCACCAACCTCCATTCTATTCCATATGGCCAGCCTACATTTAGTCAGCAAAAGACGATGAGAAAGA
This sequence comes from Calamus simplicifolius, assembly GCA_900491605.1. Classification (NCBI taxonomy): domain Eukaryota; kingdom Viridiplantae; phylum Streptophyta; class Magnoliopsida; order Arecales; family Arecaceae; genus Calamus; species Calamus simplicifolius. The sequence continues at coordinate 113,546 of UESW01004817.1, read as the reverse complement.
CAATAAACAACATTACCCCGGATAGGAAGGTGCCAGATCTGGGCGATGATAGCCCGGGCTGCCGAATACGTAGACCAAAACTGCTCAAATCTGAACTGCCTCCGCTGATAATGATCAAACTATGTAGATATAAGAACAGGGCAGTGATCAGAAGCAATCCTCGGGAGATGAGTAACAGAAGTAGAAGGAAATTTCTGAAGCCATTGATCCGAAGCCAATGCTCTATCAAGTCTCTCCCAAACTCGAGCCGAGCCCTGACGGTTGTTACACCAGGTGAATTGCGGGCCCGAGAATCCCAGGTCTATAAGACCAGCAGAACTGATAAAAGTCCTAAATTCAGAGATATTAGCTGTACCAGTGACCCTTCTACCCCTACGTTTTTCACTGGCATCAGAGATATAGTTGAAGTCTTCAGTAACAATGGTAGGAAGGCCCTGGGCAAAGAGGGGAAGAAGATCAGACCATAAAGTTCATCTTACCCGGTAATCATTACTGGCATAAACAGCCAAGAGAAGCCAAGGGTCAACAGACCCCTCAGAAACAACAAGGCCAAGATGCTGGTTACTTTGATGAGCCACATCAATCGTAACAGTGGAGGAACGCCAGATGGCAATAATACTACCAAATAGGCCTACAGCCTCAACCGTAAACATGGACCAAGCACGAACAATCTGTCTCCGAAACTAGGTCAAATCATCTTCCGATAATTTAATTTTTAAAAGAACATAAATATCAAAGTTATAAATTTACATCATTCCCTATCATTGGCCATGCGTACCAAGCCTCAACCCTATCCTTTATAGTACTATATTCCCAGTGACATTGACCACTAATAGATGCTAATCTTGGGCCGATATCTCGAACTATGATTTTGATTAGATTTTTATTTTATTATACTTAAATAAATTTTATTTTTTAATTTATCAAGATTAATTTGTACTAAATTAATATGATTATTCATTAAAAAAAAAAAGAAAACCATGTCTCCATCCTATGAGGCCTGGAGGAGGCCAAGAACGCATGGCATCATAAGCCTGCGGTCAGCTATGCCACTGGTATAGTGGAGATCTGATGGTAAAATCGAGTCGTTTTTTTTTTGGGTGACGTTCTGAAGCAGAGCCGTGGGTCATCAACGTGCTTTCCTAACCAAAACAAAATCTCTTCGGTCATGGCCATTCAAGTAGGAAGAATCAGAACCCTCCTCCCTCTCTCCATCGCAAACGCCACCAAGTCCTTCCCTCTTTGCTCTTCCTCGCATCCATCCGTCACTCCATCAGCATCCCATCCACCACCATCGGACGGCGAGGAGGAAACTATAATATCCACGGCGGTCTCTATCCTGAGGGAACAGCGATCCAAGAGCCGGTGGAGTTACCTCAAATCCCTGTACCACCCCGCCGGATTCTCCGCCGCCCAGGCCGCTGAGATCCTGCGCCGCCTCCGCAACCGCCCCCACCTCGCCCTCCGCTTTTTCATTTGGATCCAGCGCCACTCCCTCTGCCGCCACGACCTCCACTCCCTCGCTGCCGCCGCCCACGTCCTCGCCCGGCCGCCTCCGCTCCGCCGCCCTCTCTCTCCTCCAGTCCGCCATCCGCTCCCACGACCCTTCCTCCTCCTCCGTGGCCGGAGGGGGCGCCGACGCCGGCCGGCCGCCGGAGATCTTCGAAGCCCTTGCGAAAACCTACCGGGCCTTCGACTCCGCTCCCTTCGTGTTCGACCTTTTGATTCGGGCCTACCTCCAGGCCAAGAGGCTCGATCGGGCGCTCCAGATCGTTCGGATTCTCCAGTCCCGCGGGATCCAGCCGGAGATCGGCACCTCCAACTCGCTGATCCGATCGGTATCTCGGGCGAGGGGTTCGGATGTGGGATTCGAGATCTACGAAGAAATCTTCAAACCCAAGGATGGCAATGGAGCTGCGGTTAGGGTCAGGGTTCCTCCCAAAGTTCAGACTTTTAACACCCTTCTTCTCGCGCTTTACAGAGAAGAGAAGTTGGAGATATCGGAAGAGATCCGAAAAGAGATGGAGATATTCAAATGTGAGCCAAATGTTTTCACTTATAGCATTCTAATGGCGAGGTTCTGCGACGAGGGAAGGGTCGAAGAAGCAAGGAAACTGTGGGACGAAATGGTGGCGAAAGGAATCAAACCTGATGTCATGGCCTTCAACACTTTGATCGGTGGTTACTGTGAGGTGGGAGAGATGGAGAGAGCTGAAGAGCTCTTCCGAGAAATGGTTCTGAGTGAGATCGAGCCGACCGGGAGCACCTACGAGCATCTGATCAAGGGTCACTGCCATGGCGGCGAGGTTGATGCGGCTCTCCTTGTGTATAAAGACATGAGGAGAAGAGGCTTCGGAATAGGGTCTTCGGCTGTAGATGAGATGCTCGGCGTAATGTCCGAGAAGGGGAGGTTGGCGGAGGGGCTGGCGATTTTGAGGAATAATATGAGGAGGGAGGAGTTTTATGCAAGCCGGAAGAGCTACGAATTGTTGATTGGAGGATTTTGCGAGGAAGGAGAAATGGAGGAGGCACTGAAGCTTCAGGCCGAGATGGCCGGGAAGGGGTTCGAGGTTGATTCGAAGGTTTATAGTGCTTTTATTCAGGGGTATGGGAAGCAAGGTGATGTTGAAAAGGTGAGGAGATTGAAGGATGAGATGCTTGAGATGGGCTTACAGACGGAACTAGATTAGGCTAACAGCAAACGTTTGTTAGGATTATTTGCAATGGCATGGCATTCATTTTAAGACTATCCTAGGATGTGGATGTAATGGAAAACCACAAGTTTTTGGCATCCCTTGTTGTTGGTTGCGAAGGAGAAATTTGCACAGCCATTCAGGAGCAGAGCCTGCTACATGCTGGGCTGGTTGTTAGACCATTTGCCATGGTTTGGAAGAGATGCAGCAGCAGTAGACTGGATGATAAAATATAGGAGGGAGATATTATGGGCAAACTTTTCAAGTGAGTGTTATGTTACACCAGCCAAAGCAAACTATTTTTCAGAGAAACAGCATCACCTAAAGAATGGTTAGCAGATGTTGTAGTATCTAGTGGGAGCAGGTTGTGAACTGATGTTGCAGAGAATCAACATGTCTGCTAGACTAAAATTCATGATCTCCCTGGAAATGGAACTTGCAAACAAGTTATTGTTAGTTGGAGTCATGATTAGGGTTGAGATTTACATCTTTGGTGAATTCAAATGGAGTGATGAAACTTGTGTTGTTGGTCATTCATCTGGGTTTGTGGAAGGACAAACATAATTTTTTCTTCAGAATTTCGTTGCCTATCTTTGATGATTATGGAACCCCGAAGATTAACCTCAGCTGAAGAATTGTTGGATTTAATAAAGGTTGTGATGATCTCATGGGACCATAACGCATGCTGCTTGACTTATACCATTTCAAATTCATCGTCGCGGATGTATAGAGGCAATAGAGCCTTTAATTATTTGTTTGGCTTTGAAGTAGAATTGACTGCAGGCATTCAGGGCTGGTCTATTGATTGTACATGGACACAGTTCTTTGTTTATTGCGTACCTAGAGCATTATTAATTTTTCCATGAAGCTATCCTCACTGAATCTTTGTTTATTAACTTGGAATATAACTCTGCTTATGTTCTATACCATCCAATTTGAATTGGTGGCTTATAGTGTTTCAAAAATAAAGCATACTGAGGGCCTGTTTAGTCATAAAAAAATATATATTTTTTTTTCTTTAGTTTTCTTTTTCCTTTTTAATAATCTTTTAACATTTTATTAAAGCTTCGATATATTCCTTCTATCCAAAATTAATTTTCCATTATAGACCTATCTTTATCTTATTTACTCAAAGAAGGTACAATAAAAATCATTATAATTGTTTCGGCTATCCATGCATTGCCATAACATTCTCTAACTATGTATAATATCTCAAAATTATATTACATGCTATTTCTTCTCTAATAATAAGTAAAAGAATTTATCAAGCAATTCATTTAGAAAATAATTTGAGCACTTTCTTAAGTGCTATTGTCTCATAAGGAATTTCTAAGAAAATATTTGGGCATATGTTATATAAAATGTCTTCATAATGTACTAAAATTTTGGACTTTAGGCACGGTGTAAAATTGAAATTTTTTGGAATTGACATCGAAGCTTGGTTTGAGCTCAAGCTCCTATCTTGCTTGAAACTTAATATGACCAACTGGTAGTAACATGTTAGGACCAAAAATTAAGCCAGCAAAGTAAAAGTCTTGAAGTGTTTGTATAAAAATAAGAAATATTTAAAGATAAAAAATTAGCTAATTCCTAAGTAAAAGAAACTTTACTATAACATGAGAGCTATTCTAACATAATAGATAGAAAATTTTATATAAATTTAACAAGCTTGCTACTTTTTAAAGTTTGGCTTGGATTTAAGCCGGAGGACCAATGTTTTAGGCCTTCTTCAGGCTTAAGATCCAGTTTAGGCTGAAGTTGAGCTAAGTAATGGCCACGGCCCATGATGCAATTCAATTTTTTTCTGCTTTAATTTTAGATCTAAATTTTATGGGAACGACTTTGTGCACCGCTTTTAGTGCATGAACGCATGTACTGGGCACGGCTATTGACCGCGCGATCATGCGAGCGTGCGTGCCATGGTCCAATGGGCCGTGGTGCACTCTGTATGCGTGCCCACATAGGACGTGCGATCAATGGGCGCGTTTGATGCACGCTTTCTGCACTAAAGGCGATGCAAGAAGACTTTTCCAAATTTTATTTGAATTATCATTAGCTTGGACCTAGCTCATGATCCAATTAAAGGAGATTGAAAGATGAGATGCTTGAGATGGGTTACGGTAAGAGCAAGATTAAGCTAAATGCAAACGAGAGTTATGATTATTTGTAACGGCATGGCATTCATTTTGAGACAATCTTAGGATGGGGATGTAATGGAATTCAAATAGTTTTCGGCATCACTTGTTGGTTGCGGAGGGGAAATTTGCACGACCATTTGAGAGCGGAGGTGGAAAACATGCTGGGAAAATAGAAAGATGGAACTCCTTTCTTAGATTATTTGCCAAAAGAAGGAATGAACCATGGTTGGAAAGAGAATGCAACAGCAGCAGCAGACTAGATGAGAAAGCATAGGAGAGAGAATTCATGGGCAAGCTTTTCAGCTTGACTTACACCAGCCAATGCAATCATTGTTCAGAGAAACAACATTATTATCTAAAGGGAAAAGTCTTTTTGTACACTGCCCCCCAGTGCAGCAAGTTTTACATAGGCTACACCGCCTCTCCTGATTGGTCAACGTGGATCCTACGTGGTTGACGATGTAGAACAGTATGGCTCTGCTACGATGTTACGTTCTGATCGTGACGGTCATTAAAAGCGCTTCGCCTTTATTTTAAAATTGTTGTGCAGACAAAAATGCCCTTTCCCTCCAGCCTATTTCTACCGCCATTTTTTTGGATTTTATCTGTGCAAGAAAAACTCTTTCTTTCCCCTCGCTCTAGCTTTCGGATGCTAAGGAATCAGTCCAAGGTTTGAGTAAGATCCCGAGCCCTCGCTCTGAGGAGTCCGGTCGAAAGAAAATATTTCAGCTTCGAGGCTGGAATACCTGGCAACTGAAGTCTTTGTACAAAAACTTTTGGAGGAAATGTCATCCGTAGCACCAAGTAAAAAGTCCTTGTTCCCACTTCTTTGTAAAGCTCCTTTATTACACCAACTGTTTTTATCGTTAGAGGAACTTAATGTGTGACCAAACCGTTTAATGCGTGGGTAACTTCCTTAGACCAAAACAATTATGACATTCTGGGAGTCATAACTGTTTAGAGTTTACTGTTTTGTAGCACGAATGTCATACTCTTTTAACTAGGATGTTATACCTTATGAACTGGGGTATCGTCAGAGTGTTTCAGCCTATATTCCCCGTTATTTCCTGTCCATATAGCTATAGTGTCGTCATAAAAGCTACGACAACCCAGATTTATTATTAAGACACCGTAATTACAAGCCTATGACACCCCTGCTTATAACTGACCATGGAGAGAGCATGTGAATGGATATAAAGAAGAGGAGAAGAGGGGGGAGGGGCATTCTACGGAGGGCCAAGAGGAGAAGAGGGGGGAGCGACTCCCCAGTTTAAACCTTAAGAGTCCCGGAATGGGTGTCGTTGCATTAAAGCTAGGGTGTCGTCAGATGAGAGCTGGGGTGCCATCAGATGAGAGCTGGGGTGTCGTAAGAGCCTAAGTCGGAGATGTCGTAGGTCCCTACCTTTTAACAGTCATGGAATTGGTGTCGTCTCCTTAAAGGTAGGGTGTCATTGCGCTAAAGCTGGGGTGTCGTAAGAGCCTAAGTCGGGGATGTCGTCGGTCCCCGCCTTAACAGTCCTCGCACGGGTATCGTCATGCTAAAGCTAGGGCATCGTCAGATGAGAGCTGGGGTGTCGTAATAGCCTAATTCGGGGATATCATCGGTCCCCGCCTTAACAGTCCCGCATGGGTGTCGTCGCCTTAAAGCTAGGGTGTCGTCACGCTAAAGCTGGGGTATCGTAAGAGCCTAAGTCGTCGATCCCTGCCTTAACAGTCCCGGCACGGGTGTCGTTGCCTTAAAGCTAGGGTATCGTCGCGCTAAAGCTGGGGTATCGTAAGAGCCTTAGTCATCGGTCCCCGCCTTAACAGTCCCCGCACGGGTGTCGTCGCCTTAAAGCTAGGGTGTCTAAAGCTGGGGTATCGTAAGAGCCTAAGTCGTCGGTCCCCGCCTTAACAGTCCCGGCACGGGTGTCGTCGCGCTAAAGCTGAGGTGTCGTAAGAGCCTAAGTCGTCGGTCCCCGCCTTAACAGTCCCCGCATGGGTGTCGTCTCCTTAAAGCTAGGGTGTCGTCGCTCTAAAGCTGAGGTATCGTAAGAGCCTAAGTCGTCGGTCCCCGTCTTAACAGTCCCTGCACGGGTGTCATCGCGCTAAAGCTAGGGTGTCATCGGATGAGAGCTGGGGTGTCGTAAGAGCCTAAGTTGAGGATGTCGTCAGTCCTCGCCTTAACAGTCCCCACACGGGTGTCGTCGCACTAAAGCTAGGATGTCGTCAGATGAGAGCTAGGGTATCGTAACAGCCTAATTTGGGGATGTCATTGGTCCCCGCCTTAACAGTCTCCGCACAGGTGTCATCGCCTTAAAGCTAGGGTGTCATCGCGCTAAAGCTGGGTATCGTAAGAGCCTAAGTCGTCGGTCCCCGCCTTAACAATCCCAGCACGGGTGTCATCGCCTTAAAGCTAGGGTGTCATCGCGCTAAAGCTGGGGTGTCGTAAGAGCCTTAGTCGTCGGTCTCTGCCTTAGCAGTCCCCGCACGGGTGTCATCGCCTTGAAGCTAGGGTGTCGTCGCGTTAAAGCTGGGATGTCATAAGAGCCTAAGTCATCGGTCCCCACCTTAATAGTCCTCGCATGGGTGTCGTCGCCTTAAAGCTAGGGTGTCATCGCGCTAAAGTCGGGGTGTCGTCGCCTTAAAGCTAGGGTGTCGTCGCGCTAAAGCTGGGGTATCGTAAGAGCCGAAGTCGTCGGTCCACGCCTTAACAGTCCTGGAACGGGTGTCGTCGCCTTAAAGCTAGGGTATCGTCGCACTAAAACTGGGGTGTCATAAGAGCCTAAGTCAGAGATGTCGTCGCCTTAAAGCTAGGGTGTCGTCCGATGAGAGCTGGGGTGTCGTAACAGCCTAATTGTGTTGTCGTATTTCTTCAAGTGAGGTGTCGTATTTTTTTTAACCTTGGTGTCCTAATGCTTTGTTAGGATATATTGATAACTAAATCTATGGATATCATTGTTCATGACTGTGTGCCTATATTTCCATAAACGATGCTGAATTATAGATCGGAAAGAAATCGAGCACACTCCTGGCCATGCACCTTCAGCCATCGCTCCAAAAGCAGGGGTTGATACTGTAGTTCCTCAAACTGGAATGGAATTCAATTCAGCAGATGAAGTATATACTTTCTACAATGGATACGCAAAAAGAGTTGGTTTTGGAATCACAACAGTGTGTAGCAGGGCCAACAACAACAAACAACTTTGCTTCAAGCACCTGGTGTGTTGGAGGTAAAGAAAATCTAGAAAAACAGAGAAGAGCATGAATCATAGGGATATTGGGAAAGTTGATTGCATGGAATCCATAAAAGCAAGACTGAATGCTACAAGTGGTAAGTGGATATTGGTTGAGGTTTCTCTAGAACATAACCATGGGATGTCCATAACATCAACTGGTTATCTACGGTCGCATAGGAGGATCAACACACCAAGAAGGCAGAGATCAGTAATTTATATGCCGTGAATGTTCCGATAACTCAGATATACTCTGCCATAGCAAGGAGAAAAGGGGACAGAAGATAATTGGATTTCACCGAGAAGGATGCTCGTAATTTCATTTGACGCAAACGTCAGTCTAAGCTGAAAGAAGGAGATGCTCAGTCGATGGTAATCCATTTCACCGAAATGCAACTCAGAAATTCCAATTTCTTCTATACCTTAGACCTCAATGATAATGGTCATCTCAGGTCTGTCTTTTGGATTCATCCAAGGTCAAGATTGGCATGCACATACTTCGGTGATGTTCTAAGCTTTGACTCGACCTACTTGACAAATAGATATCAAATGCCTTTTTATCCATTCGTCGAGATCAACCATCATGGACAGTCCACCTTACTTGGTTGCGCATTGTTGTCTGATGAGAGTACTGAGACATATAAATGGGTTTTTCAGTCATGGCTTGATGCAAATGGTGGTCAAGCACCTATTGCCATAATAACTGACCAAGATAAAGCAATCGAGGCTGCTGTTAAAGAAGTTTTTCCTAACACACGACATCGATTTTATCTTTGGCATATATTGAAGAAGATACCTGAAAAGATTGGCCACATTTGCACAGCAAATTTCAAATTTATGGTTGATTTCGATGAGGTGATATATGATTCATTGACCATACAGTCATTCGAGGAAAGTTGGGCACATGTTATGGAGAAATATAAAGAATGAAAGGCTATAAATTGGTTCAATGTCCTTTACGAATGTTGGAATAAATGGGTCCCAGTTTACCTAAAGGATACATTCTTTGCAGGTTTGTTTGTCATTGTCTTTGGTTCATGTTCGCGTTCAACGCTTCTTTTTTTGACAAAATTATGTACAGGGATGTCATCTTCACAAAGGAGCGAGGGCATAAATCACTTTTTCGATGGGTTTATAAATTCGAAGACTATACTAACGGAGTTCATAGGTAAGTACGAAGATGCCTTGAAAAAGGTACGAGGTAAAAAATGAGGAAGATAATAGGACATTGCAAACGATTGCTTTCCTAAAGACATCATCACCTTTTGAGAGACAAGCTGCAGGAAGGTATACAAGGCGCATTTTCAAAAAATTTCAGAATGAGATCCTTGAAATGGCTGCATCAAATACTAAATTGATCAAGGAAGCTGATGACTATTGTGTATATTCTGTAAAGTCGTATGAAAGGATTGAAGTCGATGGAATCGGCAAGGAGATGATCAAAGAATATATCGTGTCATACGATAGAAATATTGAGGATGTCCAATGCAGTGTCGATCCTTTCAGTTTAAGGGTTACCTGTGTAGGCATGCCTTGTTGGTTCTTCATCAAAGCGACGTATTTCGTTTACCAGATAAATACTTCTTGAAGAGATGGTGCAAGGACATGAAATACCAATTTAACAATTTCGACTGCAATACTGAAGGTTGTGATAAAAGCACACGAAAATCATGGTAAGTGACAATTTTTTATTTGAAATGTCTTAATATATTTTCGATAACATTATGTTATTGATTGTAGATATAGTTTGCTGAGTCATCGGATGATGAAGCAGAGATAGCCTCCATGTCTGAAGATGCATTTAATTTAGTGATGAATGGTCTAACACCTATATTCAAAATTGCCGTGGATGCTAACTGTGTAGCTAAGCCAAGTACAGAGCTTGTAATTCAAGATCCTCAGCAAATTAGGACGAAAGGTCGCCCAAGAGAGAACAGATTAAAGAGTGGAGTCGAGAAGAAGTCAAAAAGATCAAGAAAAAATCTGGTCAAGGCAACCGTTGACGCTCCACCAATGCAAAATGAAGTAAGAGCTGCTTCAAGCAACAGGCAGACTTGTATGCAGTCAATTAAAACTGAAGAGGACATGGAAAGAATTGTACCACCTTCCAAAACTTTGATGGACGAGTTTGATGCTTATGTATTGAGTCAACTAACACAGTAGCACATATAAAACATGGGTGTCGTAACTTTGTAACTAGGGTGTCTTGGTCGCAAATGAAGTGCTTTGTAACTAGGGTGTCTTTTTCAGCCAAATGAAGTGCTCATCTCGTCTGCCAAGAGGATTTGATATTTTACGAATACATTTGCACTGTTACGACACCCCAGCTCTCGCCTAACAATACCCTTGCTTTAAAGTGATGACACCCCTATTCTTACAAAAGGACACCAATGCTTTTAGCACGACGATACCCAGCTCTGGGCTAACGATGCCCTAGCTTTAGCTCGACGACACCCGAAAGGCAAAAATCCTACGACACCCCTGTTCTCACGAAAGGATACCAATGCTTTTAGCGCGATGATACCCCAGCTCTGGGCTAACGACACCCTAGCTTTAGCTCGACGACACCCGAAAGGTAAAAATCCTATGACATCCTATTCTCATAAAAGGACACCAATGCTTTTAGCGCGACGATACCCCAGCTCTGGGCTAACGACACCTTGCTTTAGCTCGACGACACCCGAAAGGCAAAAATCCTACGACCCCTATTTTCACGAAAGGAAACCAATGCTTTTAGCGCGAGACCCCCCAGCTCTGGGCTAACGACACCATAGCTTTAGCTCGACGACACCCGAAAGGCAAAAATCCTACGACACCCCTTCTCAATTTACGACATTCTAGTTTTCAATTTACGACATCATATATGAAAACTCAAGAAATTATGAAGTAGAAAAGGCATAAATATGAATAAATCGAGGACAACCATGTTCTCAATATAAAATATTTGCATTTGCATTCAATATGAAATAGTGTTAATATGAATAAATTACATTAAATTTTCAATGAAAGAAGAATGAAAAAATTAAGAACAGTTTGCGACAGTCGTTGATCTTTTGGTTAAGGCCCTCTCTCAATATCGTCGCAGCTAATTATCGCTGGTATTCTCTTACTTCCTCCACCATGAAATCCATCTTCATATCAGGATTGTCCCATCGAGCAAGACATTCCATGTATCTCAGACAGTATAGGCCGCAATCCAGCGATCCGGCCGGTTGACTTGGGCAATCTGAAATCTCTTCCATCGGCCAAGTCATCACCTCCTCCTTATCGCAGTAGATATGGAATATGTGGCCAAGAATTGTATGCCATTTCTTCGCATTGGCCTTGTACCTGGCATTGTGTTTTAATGAATTCAGGTGCATGAACACCTTTCTTTCCATGTCGACAGCAACAAGATGCCAGTGCGAGTTATCAGAGTTTATTATGGTGAATAGAAACCGGAATTGGGCCTTATCTTCATCGGATACATCGTCAAATATCGAAGCCCCTGATGATGCAGCGAGTTCATGAGGAGTTAATGGAGAATTCAGACACATAGCGGCTACGAAAACTGATGCAAAGATGCACTTATGGTATCGGTCCGGATGCTCTGTCCAGTTGCGCATCAAAAACTCCTGGCCGGCATCAATTATCTGCCAATGGAATGTAAACCGATTAATAATTCTAAAATCAACAACTAGAAAAGGTTTCTTGAGATACTTACATCATCTATTATCATATTATTGTTAATGAGATCCCGAAGACCTTTCCTTGTTACAACGCCACCTAACTTATTGGTGTACACGGTCTCGGGTTAGTCGTTCGCTCAAAAAAAATTTTATAATAATTTGGTCATCTTCGACCGTTGTGCTGGGCTTTGATGTGCCCACTGTCTTCGACGACTTTCTAGGACGGGTTGTCTCATAAGAATCTCCTCTGACCTTGGATGCCTTTCGCTTCCTCGGCTCTTTTTTAACCCTCCTAACAAGAGAAGGCATTCAACAATTTCTATGTCAACATCATCACCCTTTGGAGCAGGGGTGCCAAGTTTCTTATCGGATTTGGACTCCTCTTGGCCCTCCGTAGAATGCCCCTCCCCGCTCTTCTCCTCCTCTTTATTTTCAATCCCATGCTCTGTTTTATCGTCCAGGATTCCCCCTCCAATCTCTTCTCCTCTTGGTCCTCATCCATCTTATTCTCCTCCTCCATCTTATTCTCCTCAGTATTTCTTTAACAGGCTCGAGAAGACAGTCCAGGGAAAGCCCCTCCTCTGTCTTCCCGTCTCCCTTGTCCTCCTCATTTATTGCATTGCTTTCCTTTCTGAGCATGGAACTGAGGAGGCTCTCAGCAATGGACAGCCTGTGCCTGAGCTCGTCGAGTTGATCCTTAACGCAGGCCAATTCAATCCTCAACTCGGCACAGCTTTCGCAGCGCTCTGTTGGTTCAGGCGATGCTACTGTCTGTTGACTGAGAAGCCAGCGCTCCTCTGATAGTGGTACAGTAGCTCCTTCCAACTGCAAAGCAAGATGATAAACAAATTAATATTAAGTGAAAATATTAACACATTAAGTGGAAAAATATGGTCAGAGCAATGAAGCAATGTATTAGCTTACCAAGTCGTGAGGCTGCATGTTGGCAACCCGAACCGACTGGATCTTCATTTGGTTATCATACCACTTCAACAGCCGGGGCAGTTTATCGGGATATGCTGGTGCTCTCATTGATGTATGCTCGAGGAACCACGCCTGAACATGATAATTTTTGGATATAAAAAAATAATATTAACAAGAAATTATACTAAAGACACTATTTCTGCATCTCAATAATCCTTACCACCAGCGCTGCCGAGCATCCGAACAGGGTAGGCTGCCTCCTAACCTTTTGTGCTCTCTTTGAGTGGACCGGCTCCTCGGAATGCAAGCAAGCAGCTACTTCTGGGAGAGCCAGAACAATCAGCTCCTTGAATGCCGAAGCCCAGTCGATCCTATCCAGCTGACTTAAGTCATCCAAGTGCTGGATGAGATACCGTGGACATCTCTGATTAGACTTTGGAGCCAAAAACATGGCAAACATGTAGGCGATCCAAAGTCTGACGGTGTCCTCGACATCTTCCTGTACCTTAGATGATCGGAGTTGGAAAATTAACTTCTCCAAACCTTCTTGACGAAGATCTAAACCCTGGCCAAATCGTCTGAACAACCTTCCGTTGAACAACTGGCTGGAGGTGTCGATCTTCTTCCCATGAGCTGGAAGGCCAAGAATAAGTGCGACTTCGTCGGCACTGAATAGAACCGGCTTGCCACAGAAAATGAACTCGTCGCCTCCATTGTGACATCTTATGATGTCTGCTAGCAGTCGCCCGTCGACTGTGAAAGTCTGCATGTCGACGAAGGCACCAAATGGGGTCCTTCGAATAAGTTTTGTATGCTGTCTGGTAAACCCCATCTTCCAAACCTTCTGAACATATACGGCGGGCCTGCAACTATTCTTAAACAGCTGGGAAGCCTTCACTCGGGGGACTGGAATAATTTTCATGTCATCTAAAACAGGGGGTAAAACATACTAGTCAGCTGGGTGCCATTATGTATGAACTAGGGTGTCATGACATTTTAAGAGAGGATGTCATAATATCTTAACAAAGGATAAACATACCTGAAGGAGACGCATCCTCATTCGAATGAAGAATGATGTCCTTGCTCTGTTCCGCCATTTTCTCCTTCTGGTTCTTCTTTGTTCGCGGTCTTCATCCACAAACGAAAGCACTCATCTCCATGAATGAAGTAGATGGAAGAAAGAACTATGGAAAAAATTTAGAACACCGGTGGCTTCTCGAGCAACAAACGAAGGACCTTTAGGGTTCAGAAATTTTTTTATGCCGACCTCAGAGAAATATGAAAGGACACCAGGAGCGCCACGATCATATCGCCGATACGCAAACCCATAGGAACCGGCCATGTTATGCAACTTTTCTCGAAAAGATGGCATAGCTGAGTTACTAGGGTGTCGTCGAATTACAACTAGGGTGATGTCAAAATTCCCGCCTAGTTCAAATTTATCGTAGTGGTGTCATAAGTTTTTACCAAGGGTGTCGTGAGGTTTCAACTGGGGTGTCGCGATGGATTTTCGGCCGAAATCCTTCTGGGGTGTCGCGGGAATTCTTTCCGTGGTCAGTTATAAGCACGAGTGTCATAGCATTGGTGCTAGGGTATCGTGAGGTTTCAACTGGGGTGTCGTGAAGGATTTTGGCCGAAATCCTCCTCGGGTGTCACGTGGATTCTCTCCGTGGTCAGTTATAAGCATGGGTGTCATAGCATTGGTGCTAGGGTGTTGTGGTTTCAACTGGAGTGTCGCAAAGGATTTTCGGCCGAAATCCTCCTGGGTAGTTATAAGCACGGGTGTCGTAGCATTGGTGCTAGGGTATCGTGAGGTTTCAACTGGGGTGTCGCGAAGGATTTTTGGTTGAAATCCTCCTGGGGTGTCGTGGGGATTCTCTTCGTGGTCAGTTATAAGCACGGGTGTCGTAGCATTGGTGCTAGGGTGTCGTGAAGTTTCAACTGGGGTGTCGCGAAGGATTTTCTGCCGAAATCCTCCTGAGGTATCGCGGGGATTCTCTCTGTGGTCAGTTATATGCACGGGTGTCATAGCATTGGTGCTAGGGTGTCGTGAGGTTTCAACTGGGGTGTCATGAAGGATTTTTGGCCGAAATCCTCCTGGGTTGTCGCGGGGATTCGCTCCGTGGTCAGTTATAAGCACGGGTGTCGTAGCATTGGTGCTAGAGTGCCGTGAGGTTTCAACTGGGGTGTCGCGAAGGATTTTCAGCCAAAATCCTCCTAGGGTGTCGCGGGGATTCTTTCCGTGGTTAGTTATAAGCACGGGTGTCGTAGCATTGGTGCTAGGGTCGTGAGGTTTCAACTGGGGTGTCGCAAAGGATTGTCGGCCAAAATCCTCCTGGGATGTCGCGGGGATTCTCTCCATGGTCAGTTATAAAAACGGTTGTAGCATTGGTGCTAAGGTGTCGTGAGGTTTCAACTGGGTGTCGCAAAGGATTTTCGGCCGAAATCCTCCTAGGGTGTCACGGGGATTCTCTCCGTGGTCAGTTATAAGCATGGGTGTCGTAGCATTGGTGCTAGGGTATCATGAGGTTTCAACTGGGGTGTCGCGAAGGATTTTCAGCCGAAATCCTCCTGGGGTGTCATGGGGATTCTCTTTGTGGTCAGTTATAAGCACGGGTATCGTAGCATTGGTGCTAGGGTGTCGTGAGGTTTCAACTGGGGTGTTGTGAAGGATTTTCGGCCGAAATCCTCCTGGGGTGTCGCGGGGATTCTCTCCGTGGTCAGTTATAAGCATGGGTGTCGTAGCATTGGTACTAGGGTATCGTGAGGTTTCAACCAGGGTGTCGCGAAGGATTTTCGGCCAAAATCCTCCTAGGGTGTCGCGGGGATTCTCTCCATTGTCAGTTATAAGCATGAGTGTCATAGCATTGGTGCTAGGGTGTCGTGAGGTTTCAACTGGGGTGTCTCGAAGGATTTTCAGCCGAATTCCTCATGGGTGTCGCGGGGATTCTCTCCGTGGTCAGTTATAAGCACGGGTGTCGTAGCATTGGTGCTAGGGTGTCGTGAGGTTTCAACTGGGGTGTCGCGAAGGATTTTTGGCCGAAATCCTCCTGGGGTGTCGCGGGGATTCTCTCCGTGGTCAATTATAAGCACGGGTGTTGTAGCATTGGTGCTAGGGTGTTGTAAGGTTTCAACTGGGGTGTCGCAAAGGATTGTTGGCCAAAATCCTCCTAGGGTGTCGCGGGGATTCTCTCCGTGGTCAGTTATAAGCACGGGTGTTGTAGCATTGGTGCTAAGGTATCGTGAGGTTTCAACTGGAGTGTCGCAAAGGATTTTCGGCCGAAATCCTCCTAGGGTGTCACGGGGATTCTCTTCGTGGTTAGTTATAAGCATGGGTGTCGTAGCATTGGTGCTAGGGTGTCGT
Source organism: Calamus simplicifolius (assembly GCA_900491605.1). Lineage (NCBI taxonomy): Eukaryota > Viridiplantae > Streptophyta > Magnoliopsida > Arecales > Arecaceae > Calamus > Calamus simplicifolius. The sequence continues at coordinate 97,544 of UESW01004817.1, read as the reverse complement.
GAGGTTTCAACTGGGTGTCACGAAGGATTTTCAGCCGAAATCCTCCTGGGGTGTCACGGGGATTCTCTTTGTGGTCAGTTATAAGCACGGGTATTGTAGCATTGGTGCTAGGGTGTCGTGAGGTTTCAACTTGGGTGTTGTGAAGGATTTTCGGCCAAAATCCTCCTGGGGTGTCGCGGGGATTCTCTCCGTGGTCAGTTATAAGCACGGGTGTCGTAGCATTGGTACTAGGGTATCGTGAGGTTTCAACCAGGGTGTCGCGAAGGATTTTCGGCCAAAATCCTCCTAGGGTGTCGCGGAGATTCTCTCCGTGGTCAGTTATAAGCATGAGTGTCATAGCATTGGTGCTAGGGTGTCGTGAGGTTTCAACTGGGGTGTCTCAAAGGATTTTCAGCCGAATTCCTCCTGGGGTGTCGCGGGGATTCTCTCCGTGGTCAGTTATAAGCACGGGTGTCATAGCATTGGTGCTAGGGTGTCATGAGGTTTCAATTGGGGTGTCTCAAAGGATTTTCGGTCAAAATCTTCCTAGGGTGTCGCAGGGATTCTCTCCGTGGTCAGTTATAAGCACGGGTTTCGTAGCATTGGTGCTAGGGTATCGTGAGGTTTCAACTGGGGTGTCGTGAAGGATTTTCGGCCAAATCCTCCCGGGGTATCGCGGAGATTCTCTCTGGTCAGTTTTAAGCATGGGTGTCGCAGCATTGGTACTAGGGTGTCGTAAGGTTTCAACTGCGGTGTTGTAGATCTTTTTTGGGTAAACATAACTTGGGTGTCGTAATACTTCTGGCCGTTTTCTCTTGGGATGTCGTAAAGCTTACTACAGTAACCATGTATTTGGTTTTCCGACACTCTCTTCATTAATGGTTTCTGTTCCCCATCCCCCAAAACTTAGCGAGGGCGGCACAACCCTTCGTTTCCTGTGAGCGCCCACTGAGATAGTGGCACGTGGCGAGTTTCCACGATAGGGGCGCCGGAGATGATAGCTCGGGCAATCGAAACACCCGCCAGGAGTAGCTTAAATATGGATGGGGAAAACATCGTTAATCACCTTTTCAGCTGATCTTCCAAAATTTTTAGATACTGAGATGGCTTCTGGAGGCGAGGGGCGATCGACTGAAGCGCCAAGCAGCGGCGTCAGTGGCCGTGGGGGGCCCCATGGGAGCCGCACTACGGTAACCGTCGATGGGGAGGTCTTGGCATCGTCGCTCGCAAACCGCGAGCGACTCCATAGGGCGGCCGAGCAATACCTGGCCATTTCAATGAGAGAGATCGAGCTCCTGCGTCGGGCCAACAACCGGCTGGAGGGGCAAGTAGCGTCCCTCCAGCGCTAGATCATCGAGTTAGCCCCGCAGCGTGGGGGGAGATCGGCAGTGCTCGGAGAAGATGACAAGCCCTAATGAGGGCTCCTGTACTTTTTTCTTTTCTTTTCTTCTTGTCTTTCTTTGTGTGATGAATAAAAAGAAATTTTAGTAACTTTTGTGTTTGCTGCCATTTGCTCTTATCATGTGAGCCTTACCAAACGGACCATCCTCCTGGAGGTCTTTGGTGATCTTGATGAGGCTAAGGTGTAGCGTCCCTGAGATAAGTTGAACTCATAAGTTTCAGCCAGAGTGCGGTATATTGCTCAGACTCGCCGAAGCATGAAGAGTGTCCCGTTAGCATCGGTTGAGACCGAAGGATAAGGGAGCTTGGATGTCGTCACTGTTTTTCGACCTATTTCATCCTGGGATATGGTAAAGTTTTCTCCTAAGCGTGAACGGGTGTCTTAGGTTTGTAACTTGGGTTTCGTAATAATTCAACTGGGGTGTCCTCACTATTTTTTGGCCAAATTCATCGTGGGTATCGTGGGCCTTCTCTCCGTGGTCAGTTATAAGCACGGGTGTTGTAGAATTGGTGCTAGGGTGTCGTAAGGTTTTAACTGGGGTGTCGCGAACGATGACATCCTCGACTCAGGCTGTTAACGACACCCCAGTTCTCATCTGACGACACCCTAGCTTTAAGGTGATGGTTCCCATGCGGGGACTGTTAGGAGGGGACCGACGACATCCCTGACTCAGGCTGTTAACTACACCCAGCTCGCACACCCTAGCTTTAAGGCACGACATCCATGAGGGGACTGTTAAAGCGGGGTGTCGTCGTCTTAAAGCTATAAGCACGGTGTCATAGCATTGTCGCTAGGGTGTCGTAAGGTCTCAACTGGGGTGTTGCGAAGGATTTTTGGCCGAATTGCTCCTGGGGTGTCGCGGGGATTCTTCTCCATAGTCACTTATGAGCACGGGGTGTCATAGCGTTGACGCTTGTGTCTTAATGTTTCAATTGCAGCGTTGTCGATCTTTTTTTGGGTTGAACATAACTTGGGTGTCGCGGGCCTTCTCTCCAGCGTCAGTTATAAGCACGACACACCCTTTAGCAGTTAAAGACACCCTATAGAACAAGCTACGACACCCGGAAAGCAACATATGAAGATCGCGAAGGTTATAAGCATGGGTGTCGTAGCGTTGCCGCTAGGGTGTCGTAATGTTTCAACTGCGGTGTCATAAATAATTTTTGGCCAAATTCCTCCTTGGGTGTCGTAAGGTTATAAGCATGGGTGTCGTAGCGTTGTCGCTAGGGTGTCGTGATGTTTGAACTGCGGTGTCGCGAAGGATTTTGGCCGAGCATAATAGGGGTGTCGTATTTGTTTAACAGAGGTGTCTTATTTTTTTAACTTGGCTGTCGCAATACTCCTGATTTTCTTCTATGATGTCGTGAGGCTTTCTCCAGCATTCGTTTGGAGCACGGGTGTTAGGCTTGTAACTACAGTATCTTAACAGTAAATCTGGGGTATCGTAGCTTTTATGATGACACTAGAGTTATATGGACAGGAAATAACATGGAATATAGGCCGAAACACTCTGACGACACCCCAGTTCATAAGGTATAACATCATAGTTAAAAGAGTATATATTCGTGCTATAAAACAGTAAACTCTAAACAGTTATGACTCCCGGAATGTCATAACTGTTTTGGTCTAAGGAAGTTATCCATGCATTAAACGGTTTGGTCACACATTAACTTTCTCTAACGACAAAAAACAGTTGGTGTAATAAAGGAGCTTTACAAAGAAGTGGGAACAAGGACTTTTTACTTGTGCTGCGGATGACATTTCCTCCATAACTTTTGTACAAGACTTCAGTAGCCAGGTATTCCAGCCTCGAAGCTGAAATATTTTCTTTCGACCGGACTCCTCAGAGCGAGGGCTCAGGATCTTGCTCAAACCTTGGACTGATTCCTTAGCATCCGAAAGCCAGAGCGAGAGGGAAGAAAGAGTTTTTCTTGCACAGATGAATCCAAGAAAAAAATGGCAGTAGAAGTAGGCTGAAGGGAAAGGGTATTTTCGTCTGCACAATAATTTTAAAATAAAGGCGAAGCGCTTTGAATGGCCGTCACGATCAGAATGTAACATCGTAGCAGAGCCATACCGTTCTGCATCGTCAGCCATGTAGGATCCACGTGGACCAATCAGGAGAGGCGGTGTAGCCTACGTAGTACTTGCTGCACCGAGGACGATATACAAAGACTTTTCCCAAATAATATGCCTCCAATCGAGTGGGCTCTCTACATAGAATTTTTTTTTTCTTTTTCAACTAAACATGAAAAATAAGGATAAAAAATTTTCTCCTTTATCCCCCTCAAATCAAAATAACCATGAGACAGTGGCATTGCAAAGAATTTGATAGAACCTCTAACATGAATTATACATGTTTTCTTTGAAACAAAAAAAAAGAAAAAAAAAGACAAGAGAAAGGATATTTTTCATCCACTGATTTAAGTGATAAGAATTATCTTAACTATCCCATCCTAAAAAGATTTTCGAACCATTTTGGTCGTCCCACACCATAACGACTATAATACATTATAATATCAATTTAAATAATTTTATTTATTATAAAATATAATATTTAAAATTTAAATTAATTAAAATATTTTTTTTTTAAAAAAAGAGAGTATCTCAAATAACTACTAGGACGTATAAGCAGGTAGAAGATCGGGACGAGACATAGAGTCTTGTTCTATAAAAAGATTAAGATAAAAGGACATTTAAAATCTAAATCCGTTCAAAGAAATAGGAAAGAAAAACCCAAACGGCTTCGTTCGAGTTAACTAGACTGACAGGGCCGCCACTCCAATCACAACCATGACACCATTATAGACCCCTATGGCCTAAGAACTAGCCTTTTTTACACCAGCGATGCATAAGCATGCATCAAATGCATAAATTAATCATGCATGCATATGATGCATGATAAAATTCATTGAGTCTTAATACCATGACAGCATAGATATATGATCAATTCGTGCATCCCTTCGGTGCAGCAAGCATTTTCCTTTGGTTCAAAACACCGGAGAGGATCCAACCAAGTCCATATTTCCCACAAATATATTTAGAAATGAGATGGGCAACAGAACAAAAACGGGAAGCTGAGTAGTCACTAAGAACAGGGTGCACCTCCCTCACAGGGTGGTACCAGAGAGAGTCTGCATCGAAACACTAGAACATGGTTATCTAGAACATTCATGACAACACACAAATATAATATCAAGAACACAGCCACTTGTGTACGTGCCTTTGTTCCCCGTCTCCAGATGATATTGAAATTTTAAATTAGTTTTTGATGTGGCTGATCCAACATAATTAGAGAATCGTGAAGAAAATTGACGGAGCCCCCCTTTGGCCTCCAAAGAACCCTTCGGCCATGGAGGACGGAGCCCCCCTTCGGCCTCCAAAGAGCCCTTCGGCCATCTCCATGGCCGACAGCTCCATGGCTGACAGCTCCAAGGCCGATAGCTCCAAGGCCGACACCTCCAAGGCCGACAGCTCCAAGGCCGACCTCCAAGCTGCCAGCTCCTCGCCGTTAACAGTGCCATGCAAGCTCATCCAAGGGCATGAGCAGGGCCACGCAAGCACTCCATACTCAACACTCTACGAGGGACAGTTGGCTTCAACTCAACATCATCCTTCTCCCCCAACGACTGTACCTTGGGACCCACACGACTAACTTTATCACCCATCACTGTCCGCATAGGACAACCAAAAGGTGACGTAGGGGACATGTTGGCAAGCGCCGTAACGATCGGCCATGCCCTGCGACCACCTCTGACAAGTGATCACGCCCCAGGCCCACAGACTCCAGGTATCTATAACAAGGGTAAGAGAGACCCCGAGGAGGTAAACACACTCATAACACTCCTAAACGCTCACAGGGAGAGCTCCTATCTCTGAGCCTCTCTCTCTTTCTCTTTCGAGCTTCCTCAAGCTCACGGCCGTTGCCCAGAGCACTGACTTGAGCGTCGGAGGGTCCCCGCCAGAATTTTTGGCCCACGGGACTTGTTTGCAGGCCCGCAGGTGCGAGGAGCTCGTTGGAGGATGGACGCTTGCGGACGCTCGATGCCGGTGATCTGGCGGCAACAATGGTTGATACGGCTGACCGTCTCCCCTGTGTGGTATTATCTTTTGCACGATTTCTGGAGATAATGATGTGACAACAAACCCAGAAAAGGAACTTCGCTCCGGCCTTTGGCTCTGGCCTCCAGCGATGGCCTTCGGCTCCGGTCTTTGGCTCCGGCCTCCAGCGGCGGCCTTTGGCTCCGGCCTCCAGCGACGGCCTTCGTCTCCGGCTTCGGCTCCGGCCTCCAGCGACGGCCTTTGGCTCCGACCTCCAGCGACGGCCTTCGGCTCCGGCCTCCAGCGACGGCCTTTGGCTTCGGCCTCCAGCGACGGCCTCCAGTGACGACCTTCGTCTTCGGCCTTCGGCTCCACCTCCAGCGACGGCCTTTGGCTCCGGCCTTTTGGCTCCAGCCTCCAGCGATGGCCTTCGGCTCCGGTCCTAGGTGCCTTTTTCGCATACACAATGACCCGCCTTAGGCATTGGATCCCGAGATTCGAGGTCTATTGCTGTGTACCTCGCTCACTGAAATCACGGGCAAGTGCTGTCACGATCGGCAGTTACCGCTACAAGCGGCCCTTATCCAGCAACGGCTTAACCCATTCTCTGTTCAAAGAAACTTATCTCAACAAGGAAGATTCAATGGTTCCAACAGAACAAGGTAAACGGGATCCCCCCAAACACGGTATAAGAGGAGGACCCGAGCTCAATGCAAGGGGATCTCTCTCCCCTATCTATCGCTCTCTGTCTCTCAATTCCTATCTCACTACTACAGAACTGAGAGACAAGTTTACTGACTTGAGCGTCGGAGAGCCCTTGCCGGGAGCACCGGCCGGGGACTTCTTGTAGGGTTCGAAGAAGGGAGGCGACCCTTCCATCCCACTTGGAAGCCCACGACAAACCTCAGCATGCCCGTCGCTCAATACGGTTGATTTGTCCGCATCAAATTGGTGCGCCAGGTAGGGGCGGTCAGCTATGCTGGTTTGCAGATCTCATCCCATTTTTATCAAAATGGTGGATCGTAAAGATGGTGATGACAAGAATCCGGAAAGCTTTCACCAGTTATGCTGGGGGCACACCTTCAACGAGCTGCAAAAGCCTCGGAGGCCAACATCTCATGATCATGCAACAGCGAGCAAAAGCTTCCACTCGCTTGTGGTCACTGCCTAGGCCAGCCATCCTTCATCCTGCCGGGAATCTCCCCAGCAAGAGGTCCACCATCCTCAAGCTCACCAACGACTTAAAGCTCAGAGAGCCATCACTCGCCGCCCAAGCAGCCTTCTCTCCTATGGACGGCGACACAAAGGGAGGCCCAAGTACGGCAGCGGTTACCTCCACTTCAACCAATTTGATTCCCCGAGGGGCAGACCACCAGCGGGAGTGCTCAAGTCTGTAGAAAGAAAATAGGGGTGCCGCAAGAGCTAAGTACGCTGCACTTAAGACTATTTCTTTCATTGATACTTAAAAATGTCATGCAGGGGAGACCGATCTGCATTAGCATTCAAGACCAACCCCGCATTGGCGTCTCAAAAGACCAAAGACCGACACCGTATCGGCACCAAAGACCGGCTCCGCGTCGGCATTAAAGACCGGCTCCGCGTTGACACAAAAAGACCAGTTCCGCACCGGCAACTTAAGACTGGCTCTGCATCGGCATAAAAGACCGGTTCCGCATCGGCAACTTAAGACCGGCTTTGCGTCGGCACAAAAAGACCAGTTCCGCACCGATAACTTAAGACCGGCTCCGCATCGGCATATTCAAGCCCGGCTCTGCGTCGGCACCTCAAGCCCGGCTCCGTGTCGGAAAATTCAAGCCCGGCTCCATGTCGGCATCCAAGCCCGGCTCCGCATTGGCATTCAAGCCCGGCTCCGCGTCGGCACCTCAAGCCTAGCTCCGCGTCGGCACATTCAAGCCCGGCTCCGCGTCGGCACCTCAAGCCCGGCTTCGCATCGGCACATTCAAGCCCAGCTCCGCATCGGCACCTCCAAGCCCGGCTCCGCGTCGGCATCTCCAAGCCCGGCTCCCGCGTCGGCACATTCAAGCCCGGCTCCACGTCGGCACCTCAAGCCCGCTTCGCTTCGCGTCGGCACATTCAAGCCCGGCTCCGCATCGGCATCTCCAAGCCCGGCTCCGCGTCGGCACATTCAAGCCTGGCTCCGCGTCGGCACCTCCTAAGCCCGGCTCCACGTCGGCATCTTCAAGCCCGTCTTTGCGTCGGCACACTCAAGCCCGGCTCCACGTCGACAATCCAAGCCCAAGACCTCCTGCGATTCCATTCCGCTGCCTTGGATTTCAGCACTGGTCCCCCCTGCCTTCAATCAACACGGTTCCCTGGAGGCAGGTCATCACTCTGGAGAAGGACCAATTTATTTAAAGAAACTCTAAGGTCACCCTTCGGGGTTAAAAAGGCTCCTGACGACTTTCAGCTCTCAGGTCACCCTTCGGGGTTAAAAAGGCTCCTGACGACTTTCAACTCTCAGTCACCCTTCGGGGTTAAAAGGCTCCTGACGACTTTCAATTCTCAGGTCACCCTTTGGGGTTAAAAAGGCACCTGACGACTCTCAACTCTCAGGTCACCCTTCGGGGTTCAAAAGGCTCTCAACGGCCTCAACTTTGCCTCAGCGGCTTCATCACAGCCTCAACGGCTTCATTTTAGCCTCAGCGGCTTCAACTCTGCATTAGCGGCCAATGACCAGTCGGCTGGGAGAGGCCAACTCCTCAGCTCACAGTTGACGAGCGCCCACCTCTAAACTTCACGCCAAAAGTAAAGAGCCCCTACAAGCTCACCAACAAAAGCCACAAACGTGGAGCCTCCCAAAACAAAGCAGAAGGAGACGAATTCCTCCAACAAAGAGCTAAGTACATTACAAGAAAAAGTTTCTTTTTCATTAGTATCTAAATGCATTATGGGAAAACCAACCATTCAAAAGGCTCTCGACGGTCTTGTGATCAAAAGGTTACCCTCGGGCCGGCCATGAAACCCCCGCAGAGTTCAAGACCTATGATTCCAGCGACCTCGAGTCACCCCTCGGGCCAGCCACGAAACCCCCGAGGTGGTTTCGGAGTAGCTCGACGGTATGGCGACTAACGGATACCACTCGGCCTGGCTAGCATACGCCCCGAGTCGGTTCAAATCCCTAACAGCTCGTACCCACTTGAGTCACCTTCCGGGCAAGCATAGAGGCAATTTTATTTCAGCCCCTGTGGCTTTATTTCTTCTTCGGCCATCTTGTTTTAGCCTCAACGGCCTTATTACCCTCAGCGGCTTATCTCTGCCTCCGCGGCAATGGCTCCCTCTGCTCAGGAGCATCATTGCGGCATCATTGGCTCTTTGCCTCAATGGCATGTGGACAGGGACCCATATCCAAACTTCATGTCAAAAGTTAAAGACCCCAAAGTCGGGTGAGGATCAACCACTTGGGAGGTGACGCCCCTTTCGCCTTGCTGGGGTGGGCCCTCTTCGTCTTAGGGCGAGGGGGCATCTGATGTGGCTGATCCAACGCCATTAGAGAATCATGAAGGAAACTGACGGAGCCCCCCTTCGGCCTCCAAAGAGCCCTTCGGCCATCCTCCATGGCCGACAGCTCTATGGCCGACAGCTCCAAGGCCAACAGCTCCAAGCTGCCAAGCTCCTCGCCGTTAACAGTGCCATGCAAGCTCATCCAAGGGCATGGGCAGGGCCACGCAAGCACTACATACTCAACACTCTACGAGGGATAGTTGGCTTCAACTCAACATCATTCTTCTCCCCCAACAGCTGTACCTTGGGACCCACACGACTAACTTTATCATCCATCATTGTCGCATAGGACAACAAAAAGGTAACGTAGGGGACATGTTTGGCAAGCGCCGTAATGATTGGCCATGCCCTGCGACCACCTACTCTGACAAGTGATCACGCCCCAGGCCCACAGACTCCAGGTATCTATAACAAGGGTAAGAGAGACCCGAGGAGGTAACACACTCATAACACTCCTAAACGCTCACAGGGAGAGCTCCTGTCTCTGAGCCTCTCTCTCTTTCTCTTTCGAGCTTCCTCAAGCTCACGGCCGTTGCCCAGAGCACTGACTTGAGCGTCGGATGGTTCCCGCCGGAATTTCTGGCCCCTGGGACTTGTTTGCAGGCCCGCAGCGCGAGGAGCTCGCTGGAGGATGGACGCTCGCGGACGCTCGAGGCCGGTGATCTGGCGGCAACAATGGTTGATACGGCGACCGTCTCCCCTGGGTGGTATTATCTTTTGCACGATTTCTGAAGATATGATGTGACAGCAAAACCCAGAAAAGAAACTTCGGCTCCGGCCTTTGGCTCCGGCCTCCAGCGATGGCCTTCGGCTCTGGCCTCCAGCGACGGCCTTCATCTCCGGCCTTCGGCTTCGGCCTCCAGCGACGGCCTTTGGCTCCGGCCTCTAGCGGCGGCCTTCGGCTCCGGCCTCCAGCTCCGGCCTCCAGCTCCGGCCTTTGGCTCCGGCCTTCGGCTCCGGCCTTTGGCTCCGGCCTTCGGCTCCGGCCTCCAGCGACGGCCTTGGCTCCGGCCTCCAGCGATGGCCTTTAGCTCCGGCCTTCGGCGACGGCCTTCGGCTCCGGCCTCCAGCGACGGTCTTTGGCTCCGGCCTCCAGCGACGGCCTTCATCTCCGGCCTCCCGCGATGGCCTCCAGCGACGGTCTTCGGCTCCGGCCTCCAGCGACGGCCTTCGGCTCCGGTCTTAGGTGCCTTTTTCGCATACACAATGACCCGCCTCAGGCACCGGATCCCGAGATTCGAGGTCTATTGCCGTGTACCTCGCTCACTGAAATCACGGGCAAGTGCTGCCACGATCGACAGTTACCGCTACAAGCGGCCCTCATCCAGCAACGGCTTAACCATTCGTCGTTCAAAGAAATTTATCTCAACAAGGAAGATTCAATGGTTCCAACAGAATGAGGTAAACGAGACCCCCCAAACAGGTATAAGAGGAGGACCCGTGCTCAATGCAAGTGGATCTCTCTCTCCCTATCTATCGCTCTCTGTCTCTCAATTCCTATCTCCCTACTACAGAACTGAGCAACAAGTTTACTGACTTGAGCGTCGGAGAGCCCTCGCCGGGAGTACCGGTCGGGGACTTCTTGCAGGGTTCCGAAGAAGGGAGGCGACCCCTTCATCCCACTTGAAAGCCCACGACAAACCTCAGTATGTCCGTCGCTCAATACGATTGATTTGTCCGCATCAGTTTCCTGAGCATATGAATCCTTTGGAGTCATTTTGAGGCTTCAAAGAAAGATTCAGTTAGGATGACTTGATGGAAAAATTAACAATGCTTTATATGCACGCAATGTAACCAAAAAAACGCAAAGAATGTGTTCATGTACAATCAAAAGACCAGACTCGGGGAATGCCGGCAGTCAATTCTACTTCAAAGCCACACAAATAACTCAAGTCTTTATTCCCTCTACCCACCTGCGATGACGAATTTGAAATGGTACAAGTCAAGCAGCACGCTTAATAGTCCCATGAGATCATTACAGCCTTTATTAAATCCAACAATTCTTCAGCTGAGGTTAGTCTTCGGGGTTCCATAATCAATAATAGCCAACGAAATTTTGAAGAAAAAATTCTGTTTGCCATTCCGCAAACCATGACAAACCACCCAAGCATGCTTCATCACCACTCCATTTGAATTCACCAAAGATGTAAATCTAAACCCTAATCATGACTCCGATTAACGATAACTTGTTTACTTGTTCCATTTCCAGGGGAGCAATGATTTTGGTACTCTTGCATACATGGCTCTGCGACATCAGTTTACAACCTGCTCCCACTAAATACTCCAACGTCTGACATCCTTCTTTAGGTGATAATGCTGTTTCTCTGAACAATTGTTGCATTGGCTGGTGTTAAAGTCAGCTGAAAAGCTTACCCATTGTTGCCGCCGGGATCCGTCCTCCGACTCGGGCGCGGTCGATCTCCGGGAAGAGGGGGGTGCGGCGGACCTGCAAAAGAAGCCCACACGCGGAGGGACGCTGGGGTTGGTCCTCCGCGGAAGACCCTCCGACGCTCAAGTCAGTGGGGAAGGAATCGGCGATCAACCAGATAATGAGGAGGTGGATCTCTCCGGAAGGCCTCTCCGGGGGTGGCCAATCGGAGGCTCCAAAAAGGGGAGGAGAGTGAGAGTGGAGGTGTGCGTACAGAGCTGCGTGCGTACCTGAGGGAGTCTGTTAATCTGATACTTATAGACTGTCACCTGAGGACTTGAGCATCTTCTGGAAGGTTCTGAGGTTGTTACGATACGGGGGTAGACAGAATCAGGCCGTCGTGGGGCCGTTAGAATCCACGCCTTGTCAGTTAAGGGATCGACGGCTGGGAGAGCTCTTCGATGTCTTGGGATCTGGGTGAGTAGACCTGGGGCGGTTTCAATAGGTCTTAGGCCACGTTTCGATATAATTCCTAGCCTAAGGAGCTGCTCAGGTAAGTTTAAGCTCTTCCGCGTCAGGTTCCGCGGAGGTAGACGTCGGAGCGTGGATCGCTGGGTATAAGCGAGCTACGAAAGCCCGGAGGAGGCCGAGCTAGGGAAGCCCGGAGGAGGCCGAGCTACAGAGGCCCGGGGGAGGCCGAGCTAGGGAAGCCCGGAGGAGGCCGAGCTACGGAGGCCCGGAGGAGGCCGAGCCACGGAGGCCCGGAGGAGGCCGAGCTACGGAAGCCCGGAGGAGGCGAGCTACGGAAGCCCGGAGGAGGCCGAGCTACGGAGGCCCGGAGGAAGGCGGCGGGAGGAGGTCAGCCTTAGCCGCCTCGCACGGATATCAATGCAATGACGATTTTACCCCCCAACACCCATGACTTCTCCCTCCTATGCTTTCTCATCTAGTCTGCTGCTGCTGCTGCATCTCTTTCCAAACCATAGTTCATTCCTTCTTTTGGGCAAATAATCTAACAAAGGAGTTCCATCTATCTTTTTTCCCAGCATGTTTTCCACCGCTCTTCTAACAGCAGGCTCTGCTCTCATATAGTTGTGCAAATTTCCCCTCCACAACCAACAACAAGTGATGCCGAAAACTAGTGGAGTTCATTACACCCACATCCTAGGACTGTCTCAAAATGAATGACATGCCATTACAAATAATCCTAACAATCGTTTGCATTTAGCTTAATATTGTTCCTAGCGCAAACCCATCTCAAGCATCTCATCCTTCAATCTCCTCACCTTTTCAACATCCTCTTGCTTACCATATCCCTGGATAAAAAGCACTAAAACATTCAACTCAACCTCAAACCCTTTGCCAGCCATCTTGGCCTGAAGCTTCAGTGCCTCCTCCATCTCCCCTTCCTCGCAAAATCCTTTAATCAACAATTCGTACGTCTGGCTCGAACAAAACTCCTCCCTCCTCAAAATCCCCAGCCCCTTCGCCACCCTCCCCTTCTCGCACATTACGCCGAGCACCTCATCTACGATGGAAGCTCCTATTTCGAAGCGTCTTGTAGTAAGGACAATCAAGTTGAGAAAGTTAAGGAAGGAAAGCCTCTTCTATTAAGAATATATAATCAAGTTGAGAAAGTTAAAAGAGAAATCAGAGAATTTTCACGGAAGGATATATAATCAAGTTGAGAAAGTAAAGAAAAGAAATCAAGGGATTTTCACATTTAAATTATTTGGCAGTTACTTTGATAAGGATATATAATCAAGTTGAGAAAATCAAAAGAAAAAATCAAGCGATTTTACTCAGTTTAATTTTTTTTTTTTTCTTAATAGTTTTCTTTTTTTTTTTTTGTGCTCATATAATACGTATATATAAATTGTATATATACTATTCATATCAAGAAGAATGCCCATATCAAATCCTATTATCTCCTTCATCCCCTCCTCGTGTCTTTATACAGAAGGAGAGCCGAATCAACCTCGGCGGCACGGCAGTGACCTTGTGTCTTTATACACAAGGAGAGCCGAATCAACCTCGGCGGCACGGCAGTGACCCTTGATCAGATGCTTGTAGGTGTTACCGGTCGGCTTGGTCTCACTCAGAACCATTTTCTCGGAAGAGCTCTTCAGCTCTCTCCATCTCTCCCAGCTCGTAGTAACCACCGATCAAAATGTTGAAGGCCATGACATCAGGTTTGGTTCCTTTCACCACCATTTCTTCCCACAGTTTCCTTGCTTCTTCGATCCTTCCTTCAGCGCAGAACCCCGCCATTAGAATGCTATAAGTAAAAACATTTGGCTTACATTTGAACATCTCCATCTCTTTGTGGATCTCTTCCGATCTCTCCAACTTCCCTTCTCGGTAAAGCGCGAAAAGAAGGGTGCTAAAAGTCTCAACCTTGAGAGGCACCCTGACCCTAAGCGCAACTCTATTGCCGCCCTTGGGTTTGAAGATTCCTTCGTAGATCTCAAAACCCACATCCGAACCCCTCTCGCCCGAGATACCTATAGGATCAGCGAGTTGGAGCTGCCGATCTCCGGCTGGATGCTGCTGGATCGGAGAATCGGATCAATCTGGACTGCCGGATCGAGCCTCTTAGCGTGAAGGTAGGCCCGGATCAAAAGGTCGAACGCGAAGGGGGCGGAGTCCGGTAGGTTTTCACTGGTGCCGGCGCCGCCTCCGCCCGCGGAGGAGGAGGGGGGGCGAAGAGCAAAGCAGCGATGGAGGAAAAAAAAAAAATTTGGACCATTTCTCGATTTGTGCGTGTCATCCTTGCGCAGGGGCCATGCTAATCTTCTCTGTATCGTTCCAATTTTATCGGATGTCTCCGAAGAGACAAAAGGTAAATTAATGAATATTATTATAAGGAGGAAATAATTCTATCATCAGCCAGTGTGGGACTATTATTGAGATAAAAGTGCAAGGCTAGAAGTGGGCTTGGGCTAGCCCATTGTCTATATAAGTTAATTTAGTTTTAAGTACAATTATGGGCCAGGTCAAGTTAAAGTTAAGGAAAAGTTTTTGTACATCATTTCAGTGCAGAATGATTTGTACTGAACACAGTGATTAGCTAGTGCGTTAGCCTACAAGCCTGCGATGCGGGACCCACGAGCAGACCCTTCGGCATGGGCCCATGTGCAAGCGAATCATTATGCACAGTGCAGATCATCTTGCACCGAATGCGATGTATAAAGATTTTTTCTAAAGTTAATGCAAATGAAGTTTAAATCTAAAATTAAAACAGATAAAAAAAATATTTAAGTCGCCGTTGAAATCATTGGTTAGCCCAACTTGTGCCTAATTTGTATAAGCTTGAAGAATGCCAGTAGCATTAATCCTTAAGAAGGCTTAAGTCTAACGTAGATCCAAGCCAAATTTTAAAAAGTAATTGGCTTTTTAAATTTATATGAGATTTTCTATCTATTATGTTAGAATAGCTCTTAGTAAAAAGCGTTCTACTTAAAATTAACTAATTTGCTATCTTTATCCTACTCCATAATTATTTTAAATATTTCTTATTTTTATGCAAACACTTCAAGCTGAACTTTATTTTGTCAATTTGAATTTTGATCTAAACATGTCACTATAAGTTGGCCAAATTAGGCTTTGAGCAAAACCTAAGCTTAGGCTCAAACTAAGCTCCAACCTCTTGATTTTAAAAATAATTTTAATCCTACACATTGCCTAAATCTTAAAAGAAAATTAAATCAAACTCAAGTAAGGGCATGAACCAACATGACTTGTCCTCTTCTCGTCATTATACAGAATTTTATATAGCATATGCCTAAATCTCTTCTTAAAAACTTCCTTTTGAGACAATAACACCTAAGAAAGTGCTCGAATTATTTTCCAAATAAATTGCATGATAAATTCTTTTACTTATTATTAGAGAAGAAATAGCATATAATATAATTTTAAGATACTATACATAATTAGAGAGTATTACGATAACCCATGAATAGTAATGGGTTTTGTTGTGTTGAGGGGTAAAATCGCCATTGCATAAATAATCGTGCAAGGGGCTAGGATCAACCATGACTCCCACGTGCTGAACAATACCCGCTAGAGATAAGTCAGCCTCAGTAAATCGAGGTGCCTTAGCCCCTCACCGAGCCAAGGATTCCTAAGGTGCGGATCACATCTCTCGACATCAGCCGAGCTATATCATCTCATCACATCTCTCGGCCTCAACCGAGCTATATCATCTCATCACATCTCTCGGCCTCAGCCGAGCTATACCGTCCCTTGGCCTCAGCCGAGCTATATCGGCCTCAGTCGAGCTATACCGTCAGCCTCAGCCGAGCTATATCATCCCTCGACCTCAGCCGAGCTATATCATCTCTCGGTCTCAGCCAAGCTGTATCATCTCTCTCGGCCCCAGTCGAGCTATATCATCTCATCACATCTCTCGGCCTCAGCCGAGCTATATCATCTCATCACATCTCTCGGCCTAGCCGATCTATATCGTCCCTTGGCCTCAGCCGAGCTATATCATCCCTCGGCCTCAGCCGAGCTATATCGTCTCTCTCGGCCCCGGTCGAGCTATCCGACTGTGCCTCGTCAGCCGAGTCATTATTATGCCCCGGCTAGACTCGGGCACTCAAGAACCTCTGGAATTCGGCGCGGGAGAGTTCAAATTCGTAAGATTCCAAATAGAAATCATATCTGAGAGTGGCCTAGAGCCCTGGAGCCTATATACTCGCCAAATCTCGAGACATCAACCAGCTCTCCCAGTCGTCGATCCTCTAACCAACAAGATGCGAATCTTACTGACCTCATAACAAACTGGATTCAAATCCTAACGACTTTTGGACCCACGATGCCCCAGGGAATCAGGTGATCCTCTATAAATAGAGTCGTCTGCCGACTCCTCAGGTATGCGCACTTGCTCACTGGCACACTCTCCTTCTGCCTTGGCTTCCCCATTTTCCATCATTAGCGCTCTGCTCAGAGCTCTCGAAAGGCCACCCTTGGAGAGACTCTTCAGCGAGAGCCTTCTCCTTGTTTGTTGATTGCCGATCCCGCTGACTTGAGCGTCGAGGGTCTTCCGCGGAGGGCCACCCCTAACGCCTCTCGCGTGAGGACTGTTTTGCAGGTCCGCCCAAGAGGGAGCCCGTCCCAAAGCCCGATCGCGCCCGAGTCGGAGGACAGATTTCAGCAGCAACAAATTGGCGCTAGAGGAAGGGCCTCAAGTCCCATAAACTTGTGATTCAGGAGACAAGGATCTCGATCTGAAAGAGAACTCCTCCCATGGCCAACCGAAGAAAGGCTACCTCCGAAGCCCAAGATCAGGTCACCTCCCAAAGACCTGATCCGGTGAGCAGCGTAGCGCCACCACCGCCGCCAGTTGAGACTCCATCGCCACCGGCAGCCCCAGTGACCCAGGACTAGTTTGCCTCACTGGTCCAGCAGGTCCAAGCCCTGACCCACCTGATCCAGGGGCGTTTCGAAAACCCTCGTCCGGCGGCACCTGCCCCGCATCCTCCTGAGGAGAATGCAGCCCCCGCTCATCCGGCGATCTCCTCCTTTGGCCCGCATGGGGTTGCGGACCCCCCTCGCCGCCCTAGGGAAGCTGAGCCAGCCCCCAAGGGGGCCGTGGCAAAGATCTTCCCCGATCTCGGCGGGCCCGATCCCTCTCCCCGATGTTCTCTCGCCATGACTTCAATATCGTCTCATTTCCTCCTCGTCATGCCCCTCTTGCTTTTCCTGAGGATATCCGCCGCAACTCCAGGAGATGCGCAAGAGTTAGATGCCGCCAAGCAGGCCCATCTGCTCCACCATCAGACAGAGCAGGGCATTCCCTTTTCTAAGGGAATCATGGAGGAAGTGATTCCCTCCCACGTCAAGCTGCCCGCCATCGAGCCCTATCATGGGGCCTCCGATCCCGACGACCACCTCAGCAGCTTCAGATCGATCATGATGTTCCACGGGGCATCAGATGCGATCCTCTGCGCGCTTCCTTCCACCCTCAGGGGATCCGCTCGAACCTGGTTCAATGTTTTGAAACCAGGTTCCGTTAGTTCCTTCGACGAGCTGAGCCGCCTCTTCATCAGCCAGTTCGTCAGCAGCCGTCGTCACGGCGGAGATCCGACTCCCTCTCTGAGGTTAAGCAGAGAGAGGGGGAGTCCTTTGAAAAAATATCTCGGCCGTTTCAACACGGCCATGTTAGAAGTGGACCACCTTAATCATGAGGTGGCCATGTCCGCCCTAGCAGGCGGAGTATTGAAGGAGAGTGACTTTTACCTGGCGCTGGAGGTCAGCTACCCTCAAACCTCTCCGACATGATGGCTCTGGCAGACAAATATGCCAGAGTCGAAGAATCACGAGAGCTGCCCGCACCGAGCTGACAAGGAAAAAGGAGCCCAAGGGCTCAGACAAGCACCGATCCTGCCCGCCAGCCAAGTCCCTCGCCGCCAAAGGGTTCCTCCGCCCGCCAAGGAACCGCACCCGGAGCCCGCCAAGGAGGTTCAACCGATTCACTCTGCTCACTGCCCCAAGGGCGGAGATCCTCATGGCAAATAGAGCGCCAGCTCCCCCGACCTCCTCCTCTCCGAGGGAATGCTGCCCGAAGAGATCCCACCAAATACTTGTCGCTACCATCGGGATCATGGCCACGACACTGAGGAGTGCTGGCAGCTGAAAGAATGAGATCGAAAGGCTCATCCAGTGGGGTAGGCTGGACCAATTCAGGAGAGCACCCCGAGCCAAGAACGGGGGCGATCGTCAACCTGAGCCTCAGCAACCTCCTCCTCTCGAATCCTTCGTCGCTGGTCACATTAATGTGATTGAGGCAGTTGGCAGTCCTCGAGCGGGAGGAACGATGAAGAAGGTTCGGCGCCAAAGAAAGCGCGAACAAACGAGCTCTCCTTCTCCACAGCGACCTCCAGGAAATACAGTTCCCGCACGATGATGCGCTGGTTGTATCCCTTAATTAAACAACTATGATGTAGATCCGAATTCTTATTGATAGTGGGAGCTCCGTCAATATTTTGTACCTCGATGTGTTTCTGAAGATGAAACTGCTTATGGAGAATCTCTGAGCGGTGGACTCCACCCTAATGGGGTTCACCGGCGATGTAATTACCCCTGAGGGGGTCATGACCTTGACGGTCCGAGCAGGAACTTGGCCTTCCATTGCCATTGGTCCACACAGATTTCTGGTGACCAAGCTTCGGTCCCTACAATGCAATTTTGGGAAGACCCAGCCTGATGTCCCTTAGAGCCGCTGTCTCCATCCCGCACCTAGCAATGAAGTTCCCTACCATGGGGAGGGGAGTAGTCCGAGGAAACCAAGCTGTAGCTCGGCAGTGTTTCATCACCAGCCTGCAATCCAAATTGCCCGAGGTTGATGGACTGGACGCTCGGGAGATTTTGCCGAGCAATGGGAGAACCAGCAGAAGAGCTAGAGGAGGTACCGCTGGACGAAGCTCGGCCCGACCGAACCATAAGGATCGGGTCGCTACTGAAAGGGAAGCCCCACTTGAGCTGATCGATTTTCTCCAAAGAAACACTGATGTCTTCGCTTGGTCAGCTTTTGACATGCCTGGGATCAGCCCGGACGTCCTTGTCCACCGTCTTAATACAGACGAGATGTCCCGACCCGTGAAGCAAAAGAAATGAAGCTTCACCCATGACCGGCAGAAGGCAATTGAAGAAGAGGTGGACAAGCTCATCAAGGCAAACTTCATTCGGGAGGTGAATTATCTAAGCTGGCTGTCCAATGTTGTTATGGTAAAAAAGTCGAACGGTAAATGACGAATCTGCATCGACTTTACCGACCTTAACAAAGCATGCCCGAAGGATAGTTTCCCTCTCCCCCGGATCGACCAGCTCGTGATGCCACTTCCAGTCATCAGATGCTGACCTTCATGGACGCCTATTCAGGCTACAACCAGATTCGGATGGCACCCGAGGATGAAGAAAAGACTGCCTTTATAATCGATCGAGGTATCTACTGTACCGTGTCATGCCTTTTGGTCTGAAAAATGCAGGTGCAACTTACCAAAGGCTGGTCAACAAGGTCTTCAAGGAGCAAATCGGCCGAAACATGGAGGTATATGTCGACGACATGCTGGTCAAAAGCAAAGAAGCTTCCCAGCACATTGAGGACCTCTCTGAGAGCTTCGCATGCTCCGAAAATATCGGATGAAGCTCAATCCAACAAAGTGTGCCTTCGGTGTCAACTCTGGGGATGTTTCTGAGCTTTATGGGTTTCTCAGCAAGGGCATTGAAGCCAACTGATAAACGCATAAATAATTATCATTAAACCTATTAATTAATAATTTAACGTACCTATTTTTATTTAATATTTTAATATTTTATATAATATTTTTAATAAAACCTTATCAGTTTAAATATCTAGATTTAGGGATTTAATGACGCAAACGGCACTCAAATCGGA